>JBBGZY010001179.1:5712500-5727500 GCA_037952925.1 Lithobates clamitans
CAGGCCAGACCCTGCTTAGCCTCCGAGGTCAGGCACTTTCAGGGTGATTTAGCCATAGGCAATCTCTTTTGGCACGCCCAAACCTTTTGACCTTGGCAGCGTAGAGATGGTAAACAAGGAAAAAAACAGGGCAAGTCCAGAACTAAATAAAAAGAAGCCTAGGGCACCTGGTATTCCCAGACGGTCTCCAATCCAGGTACTAACCAGGCCCAACCCAGCTTAGCCTCCGAGATCAGATGAGATCAGGCGCGATCAGGCGCTTTCAGGGTGATGTGGCTGTAAGCAATCTCTTTTGGAACGCTCAACCCTCTTGAGCTTGGCAGGGCCAAGATGGGAAACGAGGAAAAAAACAGGGCAAGTCCAGAACTAAAAAAAAAGAAGCCTACGGCACCTAGTATTCCCAGGCGGTCTCCCATCCAGGTACTAACCAGGGACGACCCTGCTTAGCCTCCGAGATAAGACAAAATCGGGCGCTTTTAGGGTGATGTGGCAACAGGCAATCTCTTCTGGCACACTCAACCCTCTTGACCTTGGCAGCGCCAAGATGGGAAACGAGGGAAAAAACAGGGCAAGTCCAGAACTAAAAAAAAAAAGTCTACGGCACCCGGTATTCCCAGGCGGTCTCCCATCCAGGTACTAACCAGGCCCGACCCTGCTTAGCCTCCGATATCAGAAGAAATCGGTCGCTTTTCGGGTGATGTGGCCATAATTGATCTCTTTTGGCACGCTCAACCCTCTTGACCTTGGCAGCGCCAAGATGGGAAACGAGGAAAAAAACAGGGCAAGTCCAGAACTAAATAAAAAAGAAGCCTACGACACCTGGTATTCCCAGGCGTTCTCCCATCCAGGTACTAACCAGGCCTGACGCTGCTTAGCCTCCGGGTGATGTGGCTGTAAGCAATCTATTTTGGCACGCTCAACCCTCTTGACCTTGGCAGCGCCGAGATGGGAAACGAGGAAAAAAACAGTGCAAGTCCAGAACTAAAAATAAAGAAGCCTACAGCACCTGGTATTCTTAGGCGGTCTCCCATCCAGGTACTAAATCCAGGCCCAACCCTGCTTAGCCTTAAAAAAACAGTGCAAGTCCAGAACTAAAAATAAAGATGCCTACAGCACCTGGTATTCTTAGGCGGTCTCCCATCCAGGTACTAAATCCAGGCCCAACCCTGCTTAGCCTTAAAAAAACAGTGCAAGTCCAGAACTAAAAATAAAGATGCCTACAGCACCTGGTATTCTTAGGCGGTCTCCCATCCATTTACTACATCCAGGCCCAACCCTGCTTAGCCTCCGAGATCAGACGAGATTGGGCGCTTCCAGGGTGATGTGGCCGTAGTCGATCTCTTTTGGCACGCTCAACCCTGTTGACCTTGGCAGCGTAGAGATGGCAAATGAGGAAAAAAACAGGGCAAGTCCAGAACTAAAAAAAAAGAAGCCTACAGCACCTGGTAGTCCCAGGCGGCACTCTGAAAGCGCCTGTTCTCGTCTGATTTTGGAGGCTAAGCAGGGTCGGGCCTGGTTGGTACCTGGATGGGAGACCACCTGGGAATTCCAGGTGCCGTAGGCTTGTTTTATTTAGTTCTGGACTTGCCTTGTTTTTTTCCTCATTTCCCATCTCTACGCTGCCAAGGTCAAGAGAGTTGAGCGTGCCAAAAGAGATCTCCTACGGCCACATCACCCTGAAAGCGCCCGATCTCATCTGATCTCAGAAGCTAAGCAGGGTCGGGCCTAGTTAGTACCTGGTTGG
Source organism: Lithobates clamitans (assembly GCA_037952925.1). Lineage (NCBI taxonomy): Eukaryota > Metazoa > Chordata > Amphibia > Anura > Ranidae > Lithobates > Lithobates clamitans. Next base: position 5,714,245 of record JBBGZY010001179.1, read on the forward strand.
GAGACCGTCTGGGAATATCAGATGCCGTAGGCTTCTTTTTTTTTAGTTCTGGACTTGCCCTGTTTTTTTCCTCGTTTCCCATCTCGGCGCTGCCAAGGTCAAGATGGTTGAACGTGCCAAAATAGATTGTCTATGGCCACATCACTGTGAAAGCATCTGATCTCGGAGGCTAAGCAGGGTCGGGCCTGGTTAGAAATGAGTTAAAAAACAAGGCAAGTCCAGAACTAAATAAAACAAGCCTACGGCACCTGGAATTCCCAGGTGGTCTCCCATCCAGGTACCAACCAGGCCCGACCCTGCTTAGCCTCCGAGATCAGACAAGATCGGGCGCTTTCAGGGTGATGTGGCCGTAGGCGATCTCTACCGCAACGCTCAACCCTCTTGACCTCGGCAGCGGCAAGATGGGAAACGAGGAAAAAAAAACAGGGCACGTCCAGAACGCAAAAAACAAAAGAAGCCTACGGCACCTGGTATTCCCAGGCGGTCTCCCATCCAGGTACTAACCAGGCCCGGCCCTGCTTAGCCTCCGAGATCAGACGAGATCGGGCGCTTTCAGGGTGATGTGGCCAAGGTCAAGATGGTTGAGCGTGCCAAAATAGATTGTCTATGGCCACATCACCCTGAAAGCATCCGATCTCGGAGGCTAAGCAGGGTCGGGCCTGGTTTGAAATGAGGAAATAAACAAGGCAAGTCCAGAACTAAATAAAACAAGCCTACGGCACCTGGAATTCCCAGGTGGTCTCCCATCCAGGTACCAACCAGGCCCGACCCTGCTTAGCCTCCAAAATCTGACAAGATCGGGCGCTTTCAAGGTGATATGGCCGTAGGCGATCTCTTTTGGCACGCTCAACCCTCTTGACCTGGGCAATGTGGAAGACTCCCTCCCCCCGCTGCAGAACTCCACAGCAGAACTGCAAGATCAGGTTAATCAACTCATACAAAAGCAGGATGAGATTGAAAACAGACTGAGACGCTATAATTTAAGATTTGTTGGCCTTCCTGAAGGAGCAGAGGGGAAAGACCCCCCCCACATTCCTGGAAAACCTACTTCGGGACACTTATGGGAGAGATTCTTTCTCCCCCACATTTGTAGTTGAACGTGCGCATCGCTGGTCGGGAAAACCACCGCCTGCTGGAGCACCCCCACGCACGTTCATAGCGAAGTTCCTTAACTTTAGGGATCGCGACGCCATACTTCGACTCAGCAGGGAAAAAGGCAATATTCCCTTTGGAAACAAAATGATAGCTGTTTTTCCGGATTTCTCTGCTGAGGTACAACGCAGAAGAAGGACCTTCACAGAAGCTAAACGACGTCTTCGAATCAAAAATATAAAGTAAGCCATGCTCTTCCCAGCACGTCTGCGAGTTGAAGGAGAGGACAGCGCTCATTTCTTTGAGGATCCGGAAGTGGCCATTGCGTGGTTGGAGCAAAGAGATGCACGCAGATAAGTAACCCAGACGCTCCTCATTGTTTCTTTTCTATTAAACTCCCAACTGTTTGCGGAGAGAATGGGTAATGAGTAATATTTGGTTCAGTATAGATATTGCCAAAGCTGATCTCGACACACAATGACTCTGACTGTTCTCCTCCTTTTATCCCCAGTAACACACTGGTGTGTCGTGACTGCGATTAAGTGCACTGTCACTGCTACCCCCTCAATTTAAAAATTTTTTTTTTCTTTCCCCCCCTTTTTCCTTTTTTTTCTACACCCAAATGCTATATGTCCTGTTGAAAGAATAGTAGCTTGTCAGGGATATGAACGGAACTGCTACTAATTCTAAAGATGCAGCAGGCTGGAAGCTACAACATAAGCTTTACCAAGTATGTGCAGGACATGCATCAACATGGCCCCTGTTCCCCACCATGCTCAGGGAGTGTACGGTTTGTTTACATACCCTATTCAAAGCTATACAGCGTATCTTGTAGGTTTGACACTGAACAGTCCACAATCATTACCGGCGGAGGATGATCCCCCTATGGAAATCTCACTAATGGAAGTGAGCCTAGTCCTGAGATGTGTATTGTTATTCAGCGCAGTTTCGCCCCACACATCAACACCCACAACAAACTGTTCACTGCTATACTTACCTACTCCTGTATATGCACTATTGCTCAGTATGTACTAGTCACAGTGATTGACTATATGAGTAGATTTTTGCTAATTTGGTTTTTGTCCTCAGGTTGGATACTGTTTATGCCATGTTGGCAGTTTGGGATAAATGCCCGCACCAGTTCGGGATTGTGCAGGGCGGGAAGGGGGGAGGGGAAATCTCAACGGTTAGAAAACACGTTTTATTGCTATGTACTGAGCGCATGTCTACACCATCATAATACATACAATTTATTTCCAGGAAATTTTTATTTCTTTAGGTTATGTGTCTCTGTGTATGTTATGCAGGCTTTCCTGAATCCTGGAGCTCGACAGCCTTGTAAATGGCCCTGATGCCTAATCTAAAATTGCTCACGTGGAACGTTCGTGGTATTAGAGCAGTGTTTCTCAACTCCAGTCCTCAAGGCGCCCCAACAGGTCATGTTTTCAGGCTGACCATTATTTTGCACAGGTGATTTGATCAGTTTCACTGCCTTAGTAATTACCACAGCCATTTCATCTGAGGGAAATCCTGAAAACATGACCTGTTGGGGCAACTTGAGGACTGGAGTTGAAAAACACTGTATTAGAGACCCGATTAAGAGGTCAGCAGTATTTGCACTGCTTAAAAAACAAAAAGCAGATATAGTGACATTAGTGAAGCTGCTTTCTCTGTGAGCTCCCGGCCTGGGCCTACTATCCCCGAACCTCTAGACATCAGATCGGCATGAAATCAGCCAAAAAATATAAAACGAGAGCGACCACTAAAGGGACCCCCTCAAACAAGAGCTCCGGAGCAATTCATCGATACTTCAGAAGCCCACTGGATCTCTCCCCCGGAGCTAGGGTTGCGGCGCCACGAGGATCCCCACGTGCAGCCATAGAGGAGGCCCCTACCAGCCTAACTGTGTTCTCCTCTGAGACACCTGGAACGACATCAGAGACACCGAGGCCTCCAATACTGGGAACTATGGAATCACCACACTCTCCGGGACCGGTTTCGGTGGATCGAGACATATGAGCGCTATTGCAAGCCCTCCCCACTAAAACCGACATTGAGGCGATGATCCTCCGGCTCGAGGAGACACACCGCCGAGATATACAGGAGGTGCGAGGGGAGGTATCCAGCCTCTCTGACAGAGTAACTACAGGGGAGACAGCGGTATCCTCACTGGAAGACAGAGTGTCGGCACTAGAACGTTCCCGGGATCAATACAAAGAAAATGCAATATCCCTTCAATTACATCTCGAGGATATCGAGGACCGGAGCCGCCGGAACAACCTGTGGCTCAGGGGGATCCCGGAGACTGTAATCCCGGAGAACCTTGCGGAGGCAGTCACAGGGATTTTTCAAACTATTCTGGATGACACAGATACTAACATTGAACTTGACAGGGTGCATAGAACCCTGGGACCGAGACCGACAGACCCAAACAACCCACGCGATGTGGTGTGTAGACTACACCGATACACCCAAAAAGAGAACATTCTCCGACGCGCTTGGGAACATGGAGATGTTGACACACATGGTTCACAAGTTCGTGTTCTGCCTGATTTGTCTAGGTCCACCCTGAGACGCTGAGCCATGCTGCGACCCCTCCTCGACCTGGCGAAACAGAAGGGCTTCACCTACCGATGGGGATATCCTCTATCAGTGACATTCCGCAAGGAAGCTGCTGCATTCACACTACAGACCACAGCGGACCTCCCGGCACTCTTCCGCTACTTGGAAGCGGAACCGATCCAGATGCCAGATTGGCTGCAAATGTTACCACGTCCCCCAGGCAGATCGGGCTTTGCAGCTGCTCGCGGCCCGCTACCACCGCGTCAGCGAGGCAGGAGAAGACACCGATCCGCCTCGGGTGAAGTCCCACGTGAGTAAATTCTAGGAGGGGGGTCCCAGTTAACCATCTCACCCTTTCTTCAGGGCACTTGTAAACGTTTGACTCTGCCAACCCCCCCCTCCTCCCCCCGGGAGATTGTCCCCGTACAGTGACCCGGTTCCGGCAAATGGTGACACACGGCAACAAGGGAGATATCTTGTGCACAGCCCCCCCCCTCCCCTCTCATGCTGCCCGATTATGGGGAAGAATCTTAATACCTAGTCGTGGCCAGGGAGGGCAGAAATCCGGACGGTGTTCTATACCACGCTCTTCAAGCCCACTCTGCTCGAGGGGGACACCTACCTGGACTATAGCCTATGCGGGAGACGGAAGATCACCGCATTCAATTACATTTCCCTACACTGCCACCTCACCACAATACTTCTAACCTGCAGAGACTGCGACAGATTTGAAAAGAAACTCTTCCGAGTGAGGCACACATGGCATACGCTTACTGGCGCTCTGTAGGTAACATGAACAATCATGGGAGACAAGCTATCTAGACTTTGGGACTTGGCCTGGGGGATGCGGGGGAGGGGGAGACTTCTTATGAGGCCCAGGAGCCACATGATACTTTACTATTGATCACTTGGTCACCCCGGGGAGTTAAACTCTCGGTCATCGAGAGAGCCATAAAATGCAGGTCACTCTGGAGCGGGCCCCGGTTTGAGAAACGGGTTAAGAGGAGAGGGATTCTAGATGAGATATGGGTCCCCCTGGTTATACTAGACGAGAAATGTTATCTGAGTTTACACCTTGTTGTTATTTTCGCTCTGTTACTTTCGGTTGTATAAACCATATCTGAGCCAGTTGGTACCTTTCAGGTAATTTATTGGTTGCTAGATAAAAATTGTTATGCCTATCTGAAATATGATTTTTACATCTGCCGGGGGTGGGCGGTTAGGCCTGGGGGCTCTTCCCTCGGCTAGGTTTATCCACTCCCCCACTTAGGACGGCGCTGTACACCCAGATTATATGTGGGTAGCGCTCCAGCAAGGATTTTTCTTCTTGCACTATTAGTACTCTTTTACGCTGCACACCTCTGTGTCGGCCTCTACTTTTCTGTTACTTTAATCTATTTTTTTTTTTTTTGTCACTCTATAATTTTTTCTTTGTCTGTAACTGACCCTCCACCTATTGTTTTAATTTTTATCCCCCCCTATCCGCGAGCATGGATGCTTTAACAATTGTGTCTTTAAACGTAAAAGGACTGAACACACCTGAAAAAAGACGAATGTTGCTTCATGACATGAGACGCTTAAGAGCTGACATCATCCTATTGCAGGAAACACACTTTAGGGAAAACACCATACCTATACTCAGAAACAACTATTACCCCACCGTTTACCATTCCACTAACAGCCAAGCAAAATCTAGAGGGGTCTCGATCCTAATTTCAGCTAAAGTCCCGTGGAAATGCCTAGATAAGAAGACAGACTTAGAAGGACGATACTTATTCCTGAGAGGTCAAATAGGAGACATTAAGGTGACCCTAGCTAATCTTTATGCCCCAAACGACCATCAAGATACATTCCTAGCGAGATGCCTAAAACAGCTTACACCTTATATTGAAGGACAATTAATCATAGGGGGGGACCTAAATACCCCCCTATCACCGACTGAAGATACATCCTCGGGCAGGTATTCGACCTCCCGAGACTCGCGCAAACGCATCAGTACAGCATTACACTCAGCGCAATTGATAGATACATGGCGACTCTTCCACCCAGGAGAAAGTATCAGGCTCCTCCTACTTACCAGACCGGCGAGTCCTGTCGGGCAGAGGGTTGGCTCCCTTACCCTCCGACTATTGGCCCCCTGATAGAGTAAACAGGGGGTACAACAGTACGGAGTGGTATGAAGGCCTGTATGGCTGTTCAGGTATTGCTGTCCGGAAGTCACAGGGTTAACTGTAGCAAAGACTGAGTAGACTGGAGCACCTTCGCTGAGCAGAGCAGGCTGATGTGGACAACAGACAGGAAGACTGCAGACAGGCTGACAGGATCCCAGGGAGCAGGCAGATGGATGGTCAGGAGACAGGCCGGATTTGGCAACAGGCAGACGGCAGAGGTACAGTGGAACAGGCAAGCGGATGGTCAGACAAGCAAGGGTCGGTGCAGGCAGAGTTCAGAGAGTGGACGGGGGACAAGCCGGGTCAGTAGGTATAACAGGAACAACAAGGTACACGGTCAGGCTCAGGAACTACTAGCTGTTGATTAGGCAGCACTGGTCACCAGAACTCACTGGCTTAAATAGGGCTTTTGGCGCCAAACGACGTGCACGCGCGCGCCCCGGCACACACAGGCACGCGCGCCGACGCACCCTGACGCACACCACCGCGGGCGCCCCGCCTGCCAAGGTAAGAACCCTGACAGAAAGGGACTACACGTTCTTCTCTCGGCCTCACCAGTCGTACTCCCGCATCGATTATTTTTTAGTCCCCCACAGAAACTTACAGGCAGTCATAAGTACCACAATAGAACCCATCACATGGTCGGATCATGCCCCGATCACAATGCGATATGCCCTTGCAGGAATATACAGAACACAGCGCCCACCATGGAGGTTAAATGAAAGCCTTCTGTCGGATCCGTTGGTCCTAGCAGATGTGACAAAGGAGATTGGACATTACTTTGACACCAACAATACCCCCAACGCTGATGTAGGCTTAATATGGGAGGCACACAAGACCGTAATCAGAGGGACACTTATTAAACATGGCGCCAGATTGAAAAGACAAAGAACAAAACAATTAACTACACTCCTCCAGAAACTCCAGACATTAGAAATGAAACACAAATTGACCCCTACGAGAGATATAGGCACCGAGCTTGACACCATCCGCAAACAGGTCACAGACCTGCTACACTATAAGGCCAAGGCAGCGCTTCAGATCTGCCGGACAAAATCATACGAATCCGGTAACAAATGTGGGAGGATGCTGGCTCGGTCCCTACAACAACAGAAATTAGCGTCATATATACCGCAAATTGTTACCCCTTCTGGACAGAAGGTTTCCTTACCAAAACAAATCACTGATGAATTCAGAGCTTATTATAACTCTTTATATAATTTAACCACAACGCAACCCACCATAGACACTACATCAGAATACATAACTTCATCCCAGATGCCGACCTTGCCGGCGGAAACAAAAGACATACTTGAGGAACCCATTACTTTATCTGAAATTCAACTAGCTCTCCGGGGCACTAAACAAGGAAAAGCCCCGGGCCCAGACGGTTTGACCATAACATATTATAGAACATTCCTACCCTCCCTAGGACAGCATCTGACCAAATTATTTAATGACCTGGGATCAGGCTCAAAACTACATACCTCCACACTACAAGCACAGATATCTGTAATACCAAAAGAAGGTAAAGACCCAACCCAGTGCGGCAGCTACCGCCCGATCTCCCTCTTAAACACCGACCTCAAACTCTTCACAAAAATCATAGCATTACGATTGCAACAACACCTCCCACACCTGATACACTTAGATCAAGTTGGTTTCATTCAAACAAGGGAGGCTAGAGACAACACCATTAAGGTCCTAAACCTACTCCACATAGCAAACACCAATAAAACACCCTGTGTCTTTCTCAGCACCGACGCTGAAAAAGCGTTCGATCGGATTCAATGGAGCTTCCTATTTGAGACACTGAAACACATAGGAGTGGGTGTTAAAATGTTTAATTGGATATCAGCAGTTTATACAAACCCGTCCGCCAGAGTCAGGGCTAATGGTGTTGTCTCAGAACCGTTCCCAATTTCCAACGGAAACCAGACAGGGTTGCCCACTCTCACCCTTACTTTTCGCCCTCTCACTAGAACCCTTTTTATGCCATGTGAGATTAAACCCAGACATCACAGGAATAACGGTTTGGGGCTTGCAACATAAAGTATCCGCTTACGCGGACGATCTGATGTTCTCCATCACAAACCCAATCATTTCCCTCCCTAACTTAATGAAAGAATTTGAGATTTATGGACGCCTTTCCAACCTAAAAATAAATTTTAATAAATCTGAGGCAATGGGAATAAGTATACCGCCACCTCAAATTACCAATCTTAAAAACAGCTTTAGCTTAAAATGGACAAATACGGCACTGAAGTATCTAGGAACCTATATCCCTCCGAAAATATCCCAACTATTTAACTTAAATTTCCCACCCTTACTGAAATCTGTCCAACAATTGCTACAAAACTGGAACAGTGGCCTTCATTCTTGGTTCGGCCGATGTAACATTCTGAAAATGATGATTTTGCCCAAATTCTTATATCTCCTACAGGCTTTACCAATTCACATACCCGCAACCTACTTTAAACTAATTCATTCCACATTCCTCTCTTTTCTGTGGGCCGGGAAAAAACCCAGAATCCCCAGGAAAACGCTCTCAATGCCAAAACAATACGGAGGACTAGCCCTGCCGCAGATCAGAACATATTACCACGCAATACACCTGAGTAGGCTTGTTGATTGGTGCCGACATAAGGAGACCAAATTATGGCCCCAAATAGAGCAAGCACAAACTGTGGTGCCACTTCACAGAGCCCCATGGTGCGGCTCGACTCTACCATCTCACATTAGCAGCTATCCTCTGATTGGCAATACCGTAAAAGAATGCTCACGCCTTCTCACGCAAGCCTCGCTCTCAACCAAAAACTCACCATTGAGACCTATCATAGGTAATCCCCAATTTGAACCCGGCTTGACAGACCCTAAGTTCCTCAACTTGAAAGAATCAGGGAAACACCAGGCATCCCACTTTAGCACTCTGGGCAAATGGGTCACACTCACTGATCTATTAGACCCGATTGGCCCATTCCGTCTGGACTTTCTAAGAGCACGACAACTCTCACACTTTCTCAACAGCATGACTCCTCCGACCACAAACAATGACCCTCTCACTACTTTTGAAAAACTCTGTACAGAATCAGGAGTGATATTACACACGCTCTCCCTGACGTATAACTTGTTAATTACACCTCCTGAAGACTACCAACACCCCAGTTTTGACAAGAGGGAAAGGGACTTGAACCGCCAGTTTAATACGCACGAACGAACACGTATCCTCCAATTTATACATAAATCATCCATATGTTCCAAATTCCAAGAAACCAACTTCAAAATCTTCACACGCTGGTACAAAACCCCAGCAATACTACACAAAATATTTCCTGGGGTCACGGACCTATGTTGGAGATGCCAGCAAGATACAGGCACATTACTTCATATCTTCTGGTCATGCCCCAAGCTAAGTAACTTCTGGAGAGAAGTTTGCCGAATAACTCAAAAATTTACAGATCGTGATGTTCCGGACGACCCGGCATATTTCCTCCTACATGTCAATAACACACCTTCACGCATATACAAAAAGTCAATAATCCGTCACTTACTAAAGGCAGCCAAGGCCGTTATCCCTCTTACTTGGAAATCCCCACAACCGCCCTCCATTTCTCTCTGGCTCAAAAAAATTGATGAAATCAGTAAATTTGAGGATTTGGTGCTCTCGAACCAAAACAAGAATGAAACGTACTCCAGGACATGGCAGCTATGGACTATGTTTCAATACTCAGAAGAAGGACAAATCCTCAGAGGAGGAAACCTGAGTGTCTGATCAATGCTGATATAGTTAATAGTGGGTCTTTGCCCCACAACGCTATCCATCTACACAATACACTGATCCGAATAGATAACCTAGATGCTCCATGCTCGCGAATACCTGTACCCCTATACCCCTTCTTCCCTTCCTTCCACTTCTCCTTCAACTTTTATTTTAATAATTTTTCTGGTCCTCTTTCCGAACCGATGGGTTTTTATAATCGGTTCGATTCCTCTTCTATTTGTTTATCTGTTTTATAAGAAAATATGAAAATAGAGGGAGACAAGGTATATGGAGTTACATCTCTGAACAATGATACATCCTTCCTAATCAGTTAATCACTTTAACACAGAAACACATGCCAGACACGTTGGATATCACCTGGAATACACAATCTTATATTTTGAAAGCCTCCTCTTATATAATTTCTTGATAATACTCTAAATCCAACTAAAGAGGATCCATACCTTCCTTTCATAATACATCCAACAATATTTTATGCTATGCTTTTTCATATGTCCATGGCGAATTGTTGTATAACCAATTTTGTTACCTGGCTACTTGTATACCTGTTTCCTGAAATAAATAAAAAATTAAAAAAAAAAAAAAAAAAAAAAACACCTTGGATAGGGTGGGCGTTCCACTCAGTTCACACCACGCATTCCAGGGGTGTGTCTATCTTACTTACTAAAACCACACACTTTGAGCTCCAGGGTTCAGAGATTGACCCACTTGCAAGATATGTATTCCTAAGGGCCAAAATTCATGGGGAACTGGTAATTCTGTTAGCACTTTACATCCCGCCACCATTTAGTTATGAGGTACTCACCGCTGGCTTAGACTATATGGCTATGTATCCTACGATCCCAGCAATTTGGATGGGGGATTTTAATAATGTGTTCGACCCCGCTATAGATAGAATGAGCATTTCGGCGCCTTTGTCGCCTTCCCCTTATTTAACCAGATTTGCTAGACTAATGCATAACTTTAACCTTGTTGACAGATGGAGAGTCAGAAATCCCTCAACCAGAGCTTACTCATGTTTCTCCGCATCGCACCAAGCCATGTCCCGAATAGATCTCATACTACTGTCTGGAGCTCTTGTTCCCAGACTTACAGACGCAGGTTTCTCTCCCCGTTCATTGTCTGATCATTGTCCCTACTGGGTCATGCTCTCTTTGTCCTGTGGTCGTCCGCCTCCCTCTTGGCGATTAAATCCCTTTTGGCTGACGTTGCTCCCGGAGGACGATGACCTCCCAATGGAGTGGGAACAATACTTCAGGACAAATGATGACTCGGCCACAGTACAATCCGTGTGGGAAATGTTCAAACTACACGCCCGTATGACTCTTACTAGACGCATTAACCAAATTAAAAAAACATCTGAGTTGTCGATTGACAGGGCAGAGGAAAATGTACGAAATGCTGAGGAAGGGTTTCTTAATGATCCCACCACTGATAGAGCAAATGATCTTAAACTATGCTCGAGAGCCCTTGATCAACTACATTATGAGAAGTCCAAAAGAAAGATTTTTTTTCATAAGCAGAATTCATTTGAACATGGGGAGAGAACTGGGAAGCTTCTGGCGCATCTGGTACATTGTGAGGAAAGACCTCCAGTAGTGATTTCACTGCGATCTCCTGATGATGTACTGGAGACGGAACCTGGCAAAGTGTCTGATATGTTTAAAGATTTTTTTAACAACCTATACAAGGCCACAGATACAGATAACACGTCCATTATGGAGTCCTTCCTAGGGGGAATTCAAATCCCTCAACTAACTGCAGAACAGGCGGAGGAACTGGAGGCCCCACTCACAATTTATGAGCTATCTAGTGCCATAGCAGGATTGCCCAGATCTAAAGCCCCGGGATCCGATGGTCTACCAGTGGAATTTTATTCCACTTACTCAGACCTGCTGATTCCCAGACTGCTTAAACTATATAATGCCATCTTTGAGAGCTCTGAAGTGCCGGCTTCGATGTGTGAGGCCACTATAGTAGTGATCCCCAAACCGGGCAAGGACCCACACGCCCCGGAGTCGTATCGACCCATCTCTCTGCTTCAGGTAGATGTCAAGATACTTGCGAAACTGCTTGCCATCCGTCTGAATAAAGTTATTTTGTCCCTAGTTAATAGCGATCAGGCTGGCTTTATGCCAGGTAGAAACACCTCCTTTAACCTCAGGAGATTGTTCAAAAATTTACAGGCCATTCACGATTGTCCGGGGTCACGTGTGATAGTAGCCTTAGATACTGCTAAGGCATTTGACTCAGTAGAGTAGAGATACCTTTGGTCCTGTCTTAGTAGTTTTGGCCTGGGACCTAAATTCATAAAATGGGTGCAGCTCTTATATCAGGCCCCGGTTGCGAAAGTACTGGCTAATGGCTGGACTTCTGGACGGTTTTCCTTGACCAGGGGTACGAGACAGGGGTGTCTTCTGTCGCCGCTGCTTTATGCGCTGGGGGCAGAGCCACTCGCGATAGCTATCCGAGCACATCCTGGAGTTATGGGACTTAGTAGAGGGGAGGTGATGGAGAAAATCAGTATGTACGCGGATGCCACACTATTATACTTAGATGACTCAGACAATGCCCTACCGATAGTTCTAGACTTAATTAAAAAATTTGGTACATTTTCTGGCCTTCGAATAAATTGGGACAAATCACAGATACTACCCTTGGACAGTTTTCCGCCACCTAGGAATAGAGCCTTATTACCTTTGCAGAGGGTAGATACTATTAAATACCTGGGGATACGGCTGACTAGAGACCCAGCAGATTATATACCATTAAACATAGACCCACTATATGAAATGATTAGACAGAAGACCCAGATATGGGCTCGCCTTCCCTTGGGAGTAATGGGTCGTATAAACCTGACAAAAATGGTTCTCTTACCCAAAAGTTTATACATGGTCTGGCATTCTCCAGTATATTTAATTCTTAGACATTTTAAGGTGATAGAAGCTATCTTAAAACCATTCATATGGGGCAATAATAGGCACAAATTGTCCTGGCATAAATTGAGGAACCCCACTGATCTAGCTGGTACGGCCCTTCCGGATTTCAACATGTACTATCTGGCAGCCCAATTGGCACAAATTTTCCATGTTGATAAGGTAGATAGAGAGATTCCTCAGTTTCTTATGTCCAGAATGGTCTAGGCAGACCCAGGATTCAATGGTGATGATAACAGGGGGAGTGAAGGGAGGTGCTAGGACAGATAACCGTAGATCTCTTTTGTATCAATACAGGAAGATCTGGAAGCTAGCTTCTGATAAGCTGAGCATACCAGAGATACACGATTTCACTATTCTATGGCATAATCCAGACCTGTCTGAGTTCTCTCTGATCCCAGACAGTGAAGTGTGGAGCTCAAGGGGGATATTCTACCTGTCAGTAACGGAAAGTTGAAGAGCTTTGATAGGCTACAAACTGAGTTTACGCTTCCAAACCATTTATTTTTCAGATACCTACAACTCCGCCATGCCTTTCGATCGCAATTTCTATCAGATGATCCTGTCTCAGCACGTAATCCTCTCATGGAATCTGTGAAATACCCAGACCCAAAAAAATTGATCTCCCAATTCTATCTTATGCTGACCAAGTGATACAAGATGTAACTCAGCTGTTGCATGTACTGTGATTATATACGCCTGTACTTGTGTATT
>JBBGZY010001179.1:5732500-5815000 GCA_037952925.1 Lithobates clamitans
TGATGTGCCCTTAGGCAATCTCTTTTGGTACGCTCAACCCTCTTGACCTTGGCAGTGCCGAGATGGGAAACGAGGGAAAAAACAGGGCAAGTCCAGAACTAAATAAAAAAGAAGCCTACGACATGTGGCATTCCCAGGCAGTCTCCCATCCAGGTACTAACCAGACCCAACCCTGCTTAGCCTCCGAGATCAGACGAGATTGGGCGCTTTCATTGTGATGTGGCCGTAGGAAATCTCTTTTGGAACGCTCAACACTCTTGACCTTGGCAGCGCCGAGATGGGAAACGAGAAAAAAAACAGGGCAAGTCCAGAACTAAAAAAAGCCTATGGCACCTGGTATTCCCAGGTGGTCTCCCATCCAGGTACTAACCAGGCCCGACCCTGCTTAGCCTCTGAGATCAGACGAGATCGGGCGCTTTCAGGGTGGCCATAGGCAATCTCTTTTTGCACGCTTAACCCTCTTGACCTTGGCAGCGTAGAGATGGAAAACAAGGAAAAAAACAAGGCAAGTCCAGAACTACAAAAAAGAAGTCGACGGCACATGGTATTCCCAGGCAGTCTCCCATCCAGGTACTAATCACACCCGACCCTGCTTAGCCTCCGAGATTAGACGCTTTCAGGGTGATGTGGCTGTAGCTGATCTCTTTTGGCACGCTCAACCCTCTTGACCTTGGCAGCGCCCAGATGGGAAACGAGGAAAAAAACAGGGCAAGTCCAGAACTACAAAAAAAGAAGCCTACGGCACCTGGTATTCCTAGGCGGTCTCCTATACTAGGCCCGACCCTTCTTAGCCCCCGAGATCAGACAAGATTGGGCGCTTTCAGGGTGATGTGGCCGTAGGCGATCTCTTTTGGCACGCTCAACCCTCTTGACCTTGTCAGCGCCAAGATGGGAAACGAGGAAAAAAACAGGGCATGTCCAGAACTAAAAAAAAAGAAGTCTATTGCACCTGGTATTCACAGGTGGTCACCCATCCATTACAACAAAACAAAACAAAAACTCTTGCGCTTAAATGTATAAGCCAGACAGTTCAAAGTTCTCGATGGATGGTAGCTTTCAGCCTTGCTGCCCTCAAGGATAGGGAAATCCTAACATACAGACAAAAAACAGAAAAGAGAGGGCGCACCGGCCTTGTGCATTATCTTTAAAAAGGTTTATTAAAACAGAAAACGTAAAAGTACTACTCACAAGGGTAGATAAAAATCACGCATAATAGTCAAATGATGGTAGCAGTCTCCAGACCTATGGACAAGACGTGCAGACCGCTGGTGGCTGACGCGTTTCGAAGGTAGCACCTTCTTCTTCAGAGCCTAACAGTATCCATCTCTTACGGTACCTTAAATAATGTGCTCATCAAGGGAGCACAGACCAAACTGACCTAGGAGCCACTCCCATAAAGTGGGCAGTCAAGAGGCAGGCCCTGACACAGCACCATAGTAACCATTTGTATACACATATATATATATATATATAAAAAAAAAAGGATACAAAAAATGCACACAAAAATATATATGTGTGTGTGCGGGGAGGGCAAGTGCACGGATCTATAGTGTGATGAGTGTTTGTAATGTGCGCATAGTGTGCGATACAGTACACCAGACAACAAGGCAATCTCTAATCCTAAATCTTACAAATGCGGCCACCTGCGCAAGCAAAGAAACCCAGCTATCAAATTAAATACAAGATCAAATCCAATAATCTGCACCATGAACAGCGCACAATAGATTTCACATGAGACTATGATATATAATAAATAAATAAATAAATGAATCACCAGGACCCATCCACACTTGTCCTCCAAGGAGATGAATGATTTATTCTCCATAGTGTGTAAAAATATCACAGATCTTACCTCAAAGACGCTGTGCAGCTGCAGGCGGCGGTTGGAACGCACGCCATACTCATTACATGTAGTGCGGTCCAGGAGGCGGAAGTAGAAGCTCCGTATCGCTTCCTGTGCACCCGCTGTCGCTCTAGGCCGTGTCAGCAGTAAAGATACCAGCAGCCATATAAGGGAAGACCAACTATAGAGGCTGAAGGCAGACACATATTGGGTGGCTAAACGAAATACCATATCAAGGGGATAGAAAAACATGGGCTGTGTCAGCAGTAAAGATACCAGCAGCCATATAAGGGAAGGCCAACTATAGAGTCTGAAGGCAGACACATATTGGGTGGCTAAATGAAATACCATATCAAGGGGATAGAAAAACATGGGACAAAAACAAATGTCTAATTTCCAATACCATCCGTGCACTTGTATAACCCGCAACCCCACACAACTAATGCATGTCTACATGTATACAAAGGGAGCGTGTTGGTCAGTATTGTAGTTAAATAAAAGAATATGGCCAAATAGTCATCAGGGCATGCACACTCACACGCAAGCACCCATAGACATACACGTGTACACCCATGTGCGCGTGCGTATAAACGCATGCACGCCGCGCGACACATGTGAGTAAGAGATGAAAACCTGCACTCCAATTACAAAGGTATATAAATATTACATATATATGATACATATAAATGAGCGCAGGTTGTCATTAAAAATGGTATACAATAGCATTCCAGTAAGTAAATGAAACAGATCAAAAACAAATAAATAAATAGATAAATAAAAAGGTTCCCAGATCGAATGAATATTTGTCAATGAATACATTTTAAACACTCTATTATTATCGTTATAGAGACCTTTTAACAGCAAAAAGGAGAAAACAGAGGGGGGGGGGGAATCACAATAAATGTCTATGGAAAATTAGCCAAACATATGTCCATATACACATACACCCATGCGCATACACTCCCATATATACATACGCACACACCCACGTGCACGTGCGACTGCACACATGCGCAGTGTACCGGACCAAAATAATTTTTAGAACAGAAGTATGAAACCATACATATACCCGCACAGCCTGTGCGTATTATCATAACTAGAATATACATACACATAATCATATATATACACACCTATAGGCCTCTTGAAGGCTAAATAAACATAAAGGCCATATGTGTAGAATGAATACTGAAGGTCACATGCATATATGTATGCGCATGTGTAGAGAGAAATAAATGGAATCAGGAGGGGGGGGAAGGATGGAGGAAAGGGTGAAGGGAAGAGGGATAACAAATTGCAAAGGAAGAAGATGGATATGAAAATAAATCAATGAATGAAAAAATGGAAGAAAAAAAAATGGAAAAATGGAATGGGTTGGGGGGATACCTAAAACCACCGTCACACTATTTTATGTATCTCAGGGTCTTCATTGAGGCCACCGGGAGCGAGACTTCCGAGGGTGAAAATCCAGTAAGAGATTGCCTTGTTGTCTGGTGTACTGTATCGCACACTATGCGCACATTACAAACACTCATCACACTATAGATCCGTGCACTTGCGCTCCCCGCACACACACATATATATTTTTGTGTGCATTTTTTGTATCCTTTTATTTTTTTTATTTTTATTTTTTTGGTGCGTTTTTTGCGTGCGTTTTTTTTTTTTTATATATATATATATGTGTATACAAATGGTTACTATGGTGCTGTGTCAGGGCCCGCCTCTTGACTGCCCACTTTATGGGAGTGGCTCCTAGGTCAGTTTGGTCTGTGCTCCCTTGATGAGCACATTATTTAAGGTACCGTAAGAGATGGATACTGTTAGGCTCTGAAGAAGAAGGTGCTACCTTCGAAACGCGTCAGCCAGCAGCGGTCTGCACGTCTTGTCCATAGGTCTGGAGACTGCTACCATCATTTGACTATTATGCGTGATTTTTATCTACCCTTGTGAGTAGTACTTTTACGTTTTCTGTTTTAATAAACCTTTTTAAAGATAATGCACAAGGCCAGTGCGCCCTCCCTTTTCTGTTTTTTGGTCACCCATCCATGTACTAACCAGGCCCAACCCGGCTTAGCCTCCGAGATCAGACGAAATCGGACGCATTCCGGGTTGGCACGCTCAACTCTCTTGACCTTGGCAGCGTAGAGATGGGAAATGAGGAAAAAAACAAGGCAAGTCCAGAACTAAATAAAACAAGCCTACAGCACCTGGAATTCCCAGGTGGTTTCCCATCCAGGTACTAACCAGGCCCAACACTGCTTAGCCTCCGAGATAAGACGAGATCGGGCGCTTTCATACTGTACAGGTAAAGTCCTGACAACTTGTGTCCTCCTGGCCTCACTCTCTCCCGACAGGCTGCTCCCGCTCGGACATGGGTCACCTCCTCCGCCGGGTGGAAGAAGTAAAGGAGGTCGCAGAAACTCAAGCCAAAGAAATCTCTGACTTAAAAGAACAAGTCAGGAAAATGCAGAATGAAAACCGTTTACTGGGGTTCAGATTAGAAGAACAGGAGAACCAGAGCCGGCGGCAAAATCTGCGCATTAGAACAACAAAATGAGGAACTGGGGGAGAAGATGAGGAAGATATTCAACCCTATCTTGGTAAGACGAGAAGAAGAGGTCCTAAAGATCGACAGGGTATACAGAATAAGGAAGCCTCCCAATATAAAGCAAGATATTCCAAGAGATGTCATCGTCAAATTTCATTTGTATGAGAATAAAGAAAGAATTTGGAAGAACTTAAAGGGGGCTCCTCCAACAAGTTTTGAAAACAAAAATTTGCAGATATTTTCTGACATTTCAGCAGGAACTCTGGCGCGGAGAAGACAGATGAGACCAATCCTCGATCAACTTAGGAGGGCAAACCTCAAATATAGTTGGGGGTTCCCAACATCCCTGACAGTCATAAAAGACGGCATATCATACAGAATGAGATTCCTAGAAGAGACGCAGGACTTTTGTAACAGTCTGGGTATACCCATCCCTGATATGAGGGTGATGTGGCTGTAGGCGATCTCTTTTGGCACGCTCAACCCTCTTGACCTTGGCAGCGCCAAGATGGGAAACGAGGAATAAAACAGGGCAAGTCCAGAACTAAAAAAAAAGAAGCCTACGGCATCCGGTATAACCCAGGCGATCTCCCATCCAGGTACTAACCAGGCCTGACCCTGCTTAGCCTCCGAGATCAGATGAAATCGGGCGCTTTTCGGGTGATGTGGCCATAGGTGATCTCTTTTGGCACGCTCAACCCTCTTGACCTTGGCAGCGCCAAGATGGGAAACGAGGAAAAAAACAGGGCAAGTCCGGAACTAAATAAAAAAGAAGCCTACGACACCAGGTATTCCCAGGCGTTCTCCCATCCAGGTACTAACCAGGCCTGACGCTGCTTAGCCTCCGGGTGATGTGGCTGTAAGCAATCTATTTTGGCATGCTCAACCCTCTTGACCTTGGCAGCGCCGAGATGGGAAATGAGGAAAAAAACAGTGCAAGTCCAGAACTAAAAATAAAGAAGCCTACAGCACCTGGTATTCCCAGCCGGTCTCACATCCAGGTACTAACCAGGCCCGACCCTGCTTAGCCTCTGAGATCGAGCGATTTCAGGGTGATGTGGCCGTAGGCAATATCTTTTGGCACGCTCAACCCTCTTGACCTTGGCAGCGCCGAGATGGGAAAAGAGGAAAAAAACAGGGCATGTCCAGAACTAAAAAAAAAGAAGCCTATGGCACCTGGTATGCACAGGTGGTCACCCATCCAAGTACTAACCAGGCCCGACCCGGGTTAGCCTCCGAGATCAGACGAAATTGGGCGCTTTCAGGGTTGGCACGCTCAACTCTCTTGACCTTGGCAGCGTAGAGATGGGAAACGAGGGAAAAAACAGGGCAAGTCCAGAACTAAATAAAAAAGAAGCCTACGGCACCTGGTATTCCCAGGCGGTCTCACATCCAGGTACTAACCAGGCCCGACCCTGCTTAGTCTCCGAGATCAGACGAGATCGGGCGCTTTCAGGGTGACGTGGCCATAGGCAATCTCTTTTGGCACGCTGAACCCTCTTGACCTTGGCAGCGCCGAGATGGGAAACGAGGAAAAAAAACAGAGCAAGTCCAGAACTAAAAAAAAAGAAGCCTACGGCACCTGATATTCCCAAGTGGTCTCCCACCCAGGTACTAAACAGGCCCGACCCTGCTTAGCCTCCGAGATGAGACGAGATCGGGCTCAACCCGCTTGACCTTGGCAGTGCCGAGATGGGAAACGAGGAAAAAAACAGGGGAAGTCCTGAACTAAAAATAAAGAAGCCTACAGCACCTGGTATTCTTAGGCGATCTCCCATTCAGGTACTAACCAGGCCCGACCCTGCTTAGCCTCCGAGATCAAACGAGATTGAGCGCGTTCAGGGTGATGTGGCTGTAAGCAATCTATTTTGGCACGCTCAACCCTCTTGACCTTGGCAGCGCCGAGATGGGAAACGAGGAAAAAAACAGGGCAAATCCAGAACTAAAAATAAAGAAGCTTACAGCACCTGGTATTCTTAGGCGGTCTCCCATCCAGGTACTAACCAGGCCCGACACTGCTTAGCCTCCAAGATCGGGCGCTTTCAGCATGATGTGGCCTTAGGCAATCTCTTTTGGTACGCTCAACCCTCTTGACCTTGGCAACGCCGAGATGGGAAATGAGGAAAAAACAGAGCAAGTCCAGAACTAAACAAAAGTGGAAAGTGCTGCGCTAATCCAGTGTGATATGTTTGTGTAACAGTGTTTATTTAAAAAAATTAAATCAACAAATGAAAAAATGGGGTGTACAGGTGCTATGTCTGTGTGCACAGTATCCTGTATTTATACACTAAATCTGAGTGAAAAAAACCCAATCCTATATGCTGTTGAACCTGTAGAAGGGATGCAAAAGTGCTCTGTGTGTAGGGAACCAATGCGAATAGTTCTCATACACATCTAGTAACTTGTGCAAATAAACCCTTAAAGTGCTGTCGTGCCTGTGCAAAAAGGGGTATTAGAATAGAAAAGTGAAAAAAGGTATGCGGGTACTGTGTTTGTATGCACAGTATCCTGTGAAGAAAGTATATAGATATATAACACAATTCCTTATGAAATGGAGTGTACGAGTGCTACGTCTGTGTGCACAGTATCCTGTATATACACTAAATCTGAGTGGAAAGAACAGAAGACGAAAAACAAATCCTATATTACGTTGAACCTATGAAAAGGATGCGACAGTGCACTGTGTGTGGGGAACCAATGCAAATGGTTCTCATACACACCTAATAACTTGTGCAAATACACTCTTAAAGTGCTGTCGTGCCTGTGCAAGGAGAAAATTCCGGATGAAAGCAGAAAAAAAAAAAAAAAAAAAGTATGCGGGTACTGTGTTTGTATGCACAGTATCCTGTGAAAAAAATATATAAATATATAACACGATTCTTTATGTCAGATTTTTTCTCTATAAGGGTTGTGACAGCACAGTAGGTGCAAAACAAATGAAAAAACCTTAAGGTGCTGTTATATCTCTGCGGCCCATAGAGATAGAATAATCATATACATATAGTAACAGCAATCAGGATAATAAATAATATCCACATAACATGTGCAAACTTCACTCTGTGGGCGATATAAAAGTGCAAACTTATGCAGAAACCATGATTCGTAAAAGGCTTTGTGCAGCCTGTATAAGATAGTGTGCAAAAACTTATAAATGTGACAAACAGGTGGGGGGTGTTTCTCTATAACACACAGATAATTAGTAATAATCCCAATAATTATTGCAACATGTAGTCCAGAACCAAGTCTTTTAGGATATAATAAAAATGCCGGTGCAAGCTTCAAATGCAATGTTTTGTGATCCCTTTGGCAATCCAATTGTGCAGCTAAAAAATCGGGTGGGGTGCCGAAAGGGAGAGGGTGTATATATCCTTTTCGTGCTCAAACACACACAATTGAAGGATGGCCCTTATGTCTGTGTGCACAGTATCCTGTATTTATACACTGAATCTGAGTGAAAAAAAAACAATCCTATATGCTGTTGAACCTGTAGAAGGGATGCAAAAGTGCTCTGTGTGTAGGGAACCAATGCGAATAGTTCTCATACACATCTAGTAACTTGTGCAAATAAACCCTTAAAGTGCTGTCGTGCCTGTGCAAAAAGGGGTATTAGAATAGAAAAGTGAAAAAAGGTATGCGGGTACTGTGTTTGTATGCACAGTATCCTGTGAAGAAAGTATATAGATATATAACACAATTCCTTATGAAATGGAGTGTACGGGTGCTACGTCTGTGTGCACAGTATCCTGTATATACACTAAATCTGAGTGGAAAGAACAGAAGACAAAAAACAAATCCTTTATTACGTTGAACCTATGAAAAGGATGCGACAGTGCACTGTGTGTGGGGGACCAATGCAAATGGTTCTCATACACACCTAATAACTTGTGCAAATACACTCTTAAAGTGCTGTCGTGCCTGTGCAAGGAGAAAATTCCGGATGAAAGCGAAAAAAAAAAAAAGGTATGCGGCAAGATGGGAAACGAGGAAAAAAAAAACAGGGCACGTCCCGAACGCAAAAAACAAAAGAAGCCTACGGCACCTGGTATTCCCAGGCGGTCTCCCATCCAGGTACTAACCAGGCCCGACCCTGCTTAGCCTCCGAGATCAGACGAGATCGGGCGCTTTCAGGGTGATGTGGCCATAGGCGATCTCTTCCGGCATGCTCAACCCTCTTGACCTTGGCCGCGGCAAGATGGGAAACGAGGAAAAAAAAACAGGGCACGTCAAGAACGCAAAAAACAAAAGAAGCCTACGGCACCTGGTATTCCCAGGCGGTCTCCCATCCAGGTACTAACCAGGCCCGACCCTGCTTAGGCTCCGAGATCGGGCGCTTTCAGGGTGAAGTGGCCGTAGGTGATCTCTTCCGGCACGCTCAACCCTCTTGACCTCGGCAGCGGCAAGATGGGAAACGAGGAAAAAAAAACAGGGCACGTCCAGAACGCAAAAAACAAAAGAAGCCTACGGCACCTGGTATTCCCAGGCGGTCTCCCATCCAGGTACTAACCAGGCCCGACCCTGCTTAGCCTCCGAGATCGGGCGCTTTCAGGGTGATGTGGCCGTAGGCGATCTCTTCCGCAACGCTCAACCCTCTTGACCTCGGCAGCGGCAAGATGGGAAACGAGGAAAAAAAAACAGGGCCCATCCAGAACGCAAAAAAAAAAAGAAGCCTACGGCACCTGGTATTCCCAGGCGGTCTCCCATCCAGGTACTAACCAGGCCCGACCCTGCTTAGCCTCCGAGATCAGACGAGATCGGGCGCTTTCAGGGTGATGTGGCCGTAAGCGATCTCTTCCGCAACGCTCAACCCTCTTGACCTCGGCAGCGGCAAGATGGGAAACGAGGAAAAACAAACAGGGCACGTCCAGAACGCAAAAAACAAAAGAAGCCTACGGCACCTGGTATTCCCATGCGGTCTCCCATCCAGATACTAACCAGGTCCGACCCTGCTTAGCCTCCGAGATCAGACGAGATCGGGCGCTTTCAGGGTGATGTGGCCGTAAGCGATCTCTTCCGCAACGCTCAACCCTCTTGACCTCGGCAGCGGCAAGATGGGAAACGAGGAAAAACAAACAGGGCACGTCCAAAACGCAAAAAACAAAAGAAGCCTACGGCACCTGGAATTCCCAGGCGGTCTCCCATCCAGGTACTAACCAGGCCCGACCCTGCTTAGCCTCCGAGATCAGACGAGATCGGGCGCTTTCAGGGTGATGTGGCCGTAGGCGATCTCTTCCGGCACGCTCAACCCTCTTGACCTCGGCAGCGGCAAGATGGGAAACCAGGAAAAAAAAACAGGGCACGTCCAGAACGCAAAAAATAAAAGAAGCCTACGGCACCTGGTATTCCCAGGCGGTCTCCCATCCAGGTACTAACCAGGCCCGACCCTGCTTAGCCTCCGAGATCAGACGAGATCGTGCGCTTTCAGGGTGATGTGGCCGTAGGCGATCTCTTCCACAACGCTCAACCCTCTTGACCTCGGCAGCGGCAAGATGGGAAACGAGGAAAAAAAAACAGGGCACGTCCAGAACGCAAAAAACAAAAGAAGCCTACGGCACCTGGTATTCCCAGGCGGTCTCCCATCCAGGTACTAACCAGGCCCGACCCTGCTTAGCCTCTGAGATCAGACGAGATCGGGCGCTTTCAGGGTGATGTGGCCGTAGGCGATCTCTTCCGGCACGCTCAACCCTCTTGACCTCGGCAGCGGCAAGATGGGAAACGAGGAAAAAAAAACAGGGCACGTCCAGAACGCAAAAAACAAAAGAAGCCTACGGCACCTGGTATTCCCAGGCGGTCTCCCATCCAGGTACTAACCAGGCCCGACCCTGCTTAGCCTCCGAGATCAGACGAGATCGGGCGCTTTCAGGGTGATGTGGCCGTAGGCGATCTCTTCTGGCACGCTCATCCCTCTTGACCGCGGCAGCGGCAAGATGGGAAACGAGGAAAAAAAAACAGGGCACGTCCCGAACGCAAAAAACAAAAGAAGCCTACGGCACATGGTATTCCCAGGCGGTCTCCCATCCAGGTACTAACCAGGCCCGACCCTGCTTAGCCTCCGAGATCAGACGAGATCGGGCGCTTTCAGGGTGATGTGGCCGTAGGCAATCTCTTCCGGCACGCTCAACCCTCTTGACCGCAGCAGCGGCAAGATGGGAAACGAGGAAAAAAAAACAGGGCACGTCCCGAATGCAAAAAACAAAAGAAGCCTACGGCACCTGGTATTCCCAGGCGGTCTCACATCCAGGTACTAACCAGGCCGGACCCTGCTTAGCCTCCGAGATCAGACGAGATCGGGCGCTTTCAGGGTGATGGGGCCGTAGGCGATCTCTTCCGGCACGCTCAACCCTCTTGACCTCGGCAGCGGCAAGATGGGAAACGAGGAAAAAAATACAGGGCACATCCAGAACGCAAAAAAACAAAAGAAGCCTACGGCACCTGGTATTCCCATGCAGTCTCCCATCCAGATACTAACCAGGCCCGACCCTGCTTAGCCTCCGAGATCAGACGAGATCGGGCGCTTTCAGGGTGATGTAGTCGTAGGCGATAACTTCCGGCACGCTCAACCCTCTTGACCTCGGCAGCGGCAAGATGGGGAAACGAGGAAAAAAAAACAGGGCACGTCCAGAACGCAAAAAACAAAAGAAGCCTACGGCACCTGGTATTCCCAGGCGGTCTCCCATCCAGGTACTAACCAGGCCCGACCCTGCTTAGCCTCCGAGATCGGGCGCTTTCAGGGTGATGTGGCCGTAGGCAATCTCTTCCGGCACGCTCAACCCTCTTGACCGCAGCAGCGGCAAGATGGGAAACGAGGAAAAAAAAACAGGGCACGTCCAGAACGCAAAAAACAAAAGAAGCCTACGGCACATGGTATTCCCAGGCGGTCTCCCATCCAGGTACTAACCAGGCCCGACCCTGCTTAGCCTCCGAGATCAGATGAGATCGGGCGCTTTCAGGGTGATGTGGCCGTAGGCGATCTCTTCCGCAACGCTCAACCCTCTTGACCTCGGCAGCGGCAAGATGGGAAACGAGAAAAAAAAAACAGGGCCAGTCCAGAACGCAAAAAACAAAAGAAGCCTACGGCACCTGGTATTCCCAGGCGGTCTCCCTTCCAGGTACTAACCAGACCCGACCCTGCTTAGCCTTCGAGATCAGACGAGATCGGGCGCTTTCAGGGTGATGTGGCCGTAGGCGATCTCTTCCAGCACGCTCAACCCTCTTGACCTCGGCAGCGGCAAGATGGGAAACGAGGAAAAAAAAACAGGGCACGTCCAGAACGCAAAAAACAAAAGAAGCCTATGGCACCTGGTATTCCCAGGCGGTCTATCATCCAGGTACTAATCAGGCCCGACCCTGCTTAGCCTCCGAGATCAGACGAGGTCGGGCGCTTTCAGGGTGATGTGGCCGTAGGCGATCTTTTCCGGCACGCTCAACCCTCTTGACCTCGGCAGCGGCAAGATGGGAAATGAGGAAAACAAAACAGGGCACGTCCAGAACGCAAAAAACAAAAGAAGCCTACGGCACCTGGTATTCCCAGGCGGTCTCCCATCCAAGTACTAACCAGGCCCGACCCTGCTTAGCCTCCGAGATCAGACGAGATCAGGTGCTTTCAGGGTGATGTGGCCGTAGGCGATCTCTTCTGGCACGCTCAACCCTCTTGACCTCGGCAGCGGCAAGATGGGAAACGAGGAAAATACAACAGGGCATGTCCAGAACGCAAAAAACAAAAGAAGCCTACGGCACCAGCACCTGGTGCTGGTCTCCCATCCAGGTACTAACATGGCCCGACCCTGCTTAGCCTCCGAGATCAGACGAGATCGGGCGCTTTCAGGGTGATTTGGCCGTAGGCGATCTCTTCCGGCACGCTCAACCTTCTTGACCTCGGCAGCGGCAAGATGGGAAACGAGGAAAAAAATACAGGGCACATCCAGAACGCAAAAAAACAAAAGAAGCCTACGGCACCTGGTATTCCCATGCAGTCTCCCATCCAGATACTAACCAGGCCCGACCCTGCTTAGCCTCCGAGATCAGACGAGATCGGGCGCTTTCAGGGTGATGTAGTCGTAGGCGATCACTTCCGGCACGCTCAACCCTCTTGACCTCGGCAGCGGCAAGATGGGGAAACGAGGAAAAAAAAACAGGGCACGTCCAGAACGCAAAAAACAAAAGAAGCCTACGGCACCTGGTATTCCCAGGCGGTCTCCCATCCAGGTACTAACCAGGCCCGACCCTGCCTAGCCTCCGAGATCAGACGAGATCGGGCGCTTTCAGGGTGATGTGGCCATAGGCGAGCTCTCCCGGCACGCTCAACCCTCTTGACCTCGGCAGCGGCAAAATGGGAAACGAGGAAAAAAAAACAGGGCACGTCCAGAACGCAAAAAACAAAAGAAGCCTACGGCACCTGGTATTCCCAGGCGGTCTCCCATCCAGGTACTTACCAGGCCCGACCCTGCTTAGCCTCCGAGATCAGACGAGATTGGGCGCTTACAGGGTGATGTGGCCGTAGGCGATCTCTTCCGCAACGCTCAACCCTCTTAACCTCGGCAGCGGCAAGATGGGAAACGAGGAAAAAAAAACAGGGCACGTCCAGAACGCAAAAAAAAAAAGAAGCCTATGGCACCTGGTATTCCCAGGCGGTCTCCCATCCAGGTACTAACCAGGCCCGACCCTGCTTAGCCTCCGAGATCAGACGAGATCGGGCACTTTTAGGGTGATGTTCGCCGTAGGCGATCACTTCCGGCACGCTCAACCCTCTTGACCTCGGCAGCGGCAAGATGGGAAACGAGGAAAAAAAAACAGGGCACGTCCAGAACGCAAAAAACAAAAGAAGCCTACGGCACCTGGTATTCCCAGGTGGTCTCCCATCCAGGTACTAACCAGGCCCGACCCTGCTTAGCCTCCGAGATCAGACGAGATCGGGCGCTTTCAGGGTGATGTGGCCATAGGCGAGCTCTTCTGGCACGCTCAACCCTCTTGACCTCGGCAGCGGCAAGATGGGAAACGAGGAAAAAAAAACAGGGCACGTCCAGAACGCAAAAAACAAAAGAAGCCTACGGCACCTGATATTCCCAGGCGGTCTCCCATCCAGGTACTAACCAGGCCCGACCCTGCTTAGCCTCCGAGATCAGACGAGATCGGGCGCTTTCAGGGTGATGTGGCCGTAGGCGATCTCTTCCGCAACGCTCAACCCTCTTGACCTCGGCAGCGGCAAGATGGGAAACGAGGAAAAAAAAACAGGGCATGTCCAGAACGCAAAAAACAAAAGAAGCCTATGGCACCTGGTATTCCCAGGCGGTCTCCCATCCAGGTACTAACCAGGCCCGACCCTGCTTAGCCTCCGAGATCAGACGAGATCGGGCGCTTTTATGGTGATGTTGGCCGTAGGCGATCTTTTCCGAAACGCTCAACCCTCCCGACCTCGGCAGCGGCAAGATGGGAAACGAGGAAAAAAAAACAGGGCACGTCCAGAACGCAAAAAACAAAAGAAGCCTACGGCACCTGGTATTCCCAGGCGGTCTCCCATCCAGGTACTAACCAGGCCCAACCCTGCTTAGCCTCCGAGATCAGACGAGATTGGGCGCTTTCAGGGTGATGTGGCCGTAGGCGATCTCTTCCGGCACGCTCAACCCTCTTGACCTCGGCAGCGGCAAGATAGGAAACGAGGAAAAAAAAACAGGGCACGTCCAGAACGCAAAAAACAAAAGAAGCCTACGGCACCTGGTATTCCCAGGCGGTCTCCCATCCAGGTACTAACCAGGCCCGACCCTGCTTAGCCTCCGAGATCAGACGAGATCGGGCGCTTTCAGGGTGATGTAGCCGTAGGCAATCTCTTCCGCAGCGCGCAACCCTCTTGACCTCGGCAGCGGCAAGATGGGAAACGAGGAAAAAAAAACAGGGCACGTCCAGAACGCAAAAAACAAAAGAAGCCTACGGCACCTGGTATTCCCAGGCGGTCTCCCATCCAGGTACTAACCAGGCCCGACCCTGCTTAGCCTCCGAGATCAGACAAGATCGGGCGCTTTCAGGGTGATGTGGCCGTAGGCGATCTCTTCCGCAACGCTCAATCCTCTTGACCTCGGCAGCGGCAAGATGGGAAACGAGGAAAAAAAAACAGGGCACGTCCAGAACGCAAAAAACATAAGAAGCCTACGGCACCTGGTATTCCCAGACGGTCTCCCATCCAGGTACTAACCAGGCCTGACCCTGCTTAGCCTCCGAGATCAGACGAGATCGGGCGCTTTCAGGGTGATGTGGCCGTAGGCGATCTCTTCCGGCACGCTCAACCCTCTTGACCTCGGCAGCGGCAAGATGGGAAACGAGGAAAAAAAAACAGGGCACGTCCAGAACGCAAAAAACAAAAGAAGCCTACGGCACCTGGTATTCCCAGGCGGTCTCCAATCCAGGTACTAACCAGGCCCGACCCTGCTTAGCCTCCGAGATCAGACGAGATCGGGCGCTTTCAGGGTGATGTGGCCGTAGGCAATCTCTTCTGCAGCGCGCAACCCTCTTGACCTCGGCAGCGGCAAGATGGGAAACGAGGAAAAAAAAACAGGGCACGTCCAGAACGCAAAAAACAAAAGAAGCCTACGGCACCTGGTATTCCCAGGCGGTCTCCCATCCAGGTACTAACCAGGCCCGACCCTGCTTAGCCTCCGAGATCAGACAAGATCGGGCGCTTTCAGGGTGATGTGGCCGTAGGCGATCTCTTCAGCAACGCTCAATCCTCTTGACCTCGGCAGCGGCAAGATGGGAAACGAGGAAAAAAAAACAGGGCACGTCCAGAACGCAAAAAACAAAAGAAGCCTACGACACCTGGTATTCCCAGACGGTCTCCCATCCAGGTACTAACCAGGCCCGACCCTGCTTAGCCTCCGAGATCAGGCGCTTTCAGGGTGATGTGGCCGTAGGCGATCTCTTCCAGCACGCTCAACCCTCTTGACTTCGGCAGCGGCAAGATGGGAAACGAGGAAAAAAAAACAGGGCACGTCCAGAACGCAAAAAACAAAAGAAGCCTACGGCACCTGGTATTCCCAGGCGGTCTATCATCCATGTACTAATTAGGCCCGACCCTGCTTAGCCTCCGAGATCAGACGAGGTCGGGCGCTTTCAGGGTGATGTGGCCGTAGGCGATCTCTTCTGGCACGCTCAACCCTCTTGACCTCGGCAGCGGCAAGATGGGAAATGAGGAAAAAAAAACAGGGCACGTCCAGAACGCAAAAAACAAAAGAAGCCTACGGCACCTGGTATTCCCAGGCGGTCTCCCATCCAGGTAGTAACATGGCCCGACCCTGCTTAGCCTCCGAGATCAGACGAGATCGGGCGCTTTCAGGGTGATGTGGCCGTAGGCGATCTCTTCCAGCACGCTCAACCCTCTTGACCTCGGCAGCGGCAAGATGGGAAACGAGGAAAAAAAAACAGGGCACGTCCAGAACGCAAAAAACAAAAGAAGCCTACGGCACCTGATATTCCCAGGCGGTCTCCCATCCAGGTACTAACCAGGCCCGACCCTGCTTAGCCTCCGAGATCAGACGAGATCGGGCGCTTTCAGGGTGATGTGGCCGTAGGCGATCTCTTCCGCAACGCTCAACCCTCTTGACCTCGGCAGCGGCAAGATGGGAAACGAGTTAAAAAAAACAGGGCATGTCCAGAACGCAAAAAACAAAAGAAGCCTATGGCACCTGGTATTCCCAGGCGGTCTCCCATCCAGGTACTAACCAGGCCCGACCCTGCTTAGCCTCCGAGATCAGACGAGATCGGGCGCTTTTATGGTGATGTTGGCCGTAGGCGATCTTTTCCGAAACGCTCAACCCTCCCGACCTCGGCAGCGGCAAGATAGGAAACGAGGAAAAAAAAACAGGGCACGTCCAGAACGCAAAAAACAAAAGAAGCCTACGGCACCTGGTATTCCCAGGCGGTCTCCCATCCAGGTACTAACCAGGCCCGACCCTGCTTAGCCTCCGAGATCAGACGAGATCGGGCGCTTTCAGGGTGATGTGGCCGTAGGCGATCTCTTCCGGCACGCTCAACCCTCTTGACCTCGGCAGCGGCAAGATGGGAAACGAGGAAAAAAAAACAGGGCACGTCCAGAACGCAAAAAACAAAAGAAGCCTACGGCACCTGGTATTCCCAGGCGGTCTCCCATCCAGGTACTAACCAGGCCCGACCCTGCTTAGCCTCCGAGATCAGACGAGATCGGGCGCTTTCAGGGTGATGTGGCCGTAGGCAATCTCTTCCGCAGCGCGCAACCCTCTTGACCTCGGCAGCGGCAAGATGGGAAACGAGGAAAAAAAAACAGGGCACGTCCAGAACGCAAAAAACAAAAGAAGCCTACGGCACCTGGTATTCCCAGGCGGTCTCCCATCCAGGTACTAACCAGGCCCGACCCTGCTTAGCCTCCGAGATCAGACAAGATCGGGCGCTTTCAGGGTGATGTGGCCGTAGGCGATCTCTTCCGCAACGCTCAATCCTCTTGACCTCGGCAGCGGCAAGATGGGAAACGAGGAAAAAAAAACAGGGCACGTCCAGAACGCAAAAAACATAAGAAGCCTACGGCACCTGGTATTCCCAGACGGTCTCCCATCCAGGTACTAACCAGGCCCGACCCTGCTTAGCCTCCGAGATCAGACGAGATTGGGCGCTTTCAGGGTGATGTGGCCGTAGGCGATCTCTTCCGGCACGCTCAACCCTCTTGACCTCGGCAGCGGCAAGATGGGAAACGAGGAAAAAAAAACAGGGCACGTCCAGAACGCAAAAAACAAAAGAAGCCTACGGCACCTGGTATTCCCAGGCGGTCTCCAATCCAGGTACTAACCAGGCCCGACCCTGCTTAGCCTCCGAGATCAGACGAGATCGGGCGCTTTCAGGGTGATGTGGCCATAGGCAATCTCTTCTGCAGCGCGCAACCCTCTTGACCTCGGCAGCGGCAAGATGGGAAACGAGGAAAAAAAAACAGGGCACGTCCAGAACGCAAAAAACAAAAGAAGCCTACGGCACCTGGTATTCCCAGGCGGTCTCCCATCCAGGTACTAACCAGGCCCGACCCTGCTTAGCCTCCGAGATCAGACAAGATCGGGCACTTTCAGGGTGATGTGGCCGTAGGCGATCTCTTCCGCAACGCTCAATCCTCTTGACCTCGGCAGCGGCAAGATGGGAAACGAGGAAAAAAAAACAGGGCACGTCCAGAACGCAAAAAACAAAAGAAGCCTACGACACCTGGTATTCCCAGACGGTCTCCCATCCAGGTACTAATCAGGCCCGACCCTGCTTAGCCTCCGAGATCAGGCGCTTTCAGGGTGATGTGGCCGTAGGCGATCTCTTCCAGCACGCTCAACCCTCTTGACCTCGGCAGCGGCAAGATGGGAAACGAGGAAAAAAAAACAGGGCACGTCCAGAACGCAAAAAACAAAAGAAGCCTACGGCACCTGGTATTCCCAGGCGGTCTATCATCCATGTACTAATTAGGCCCGACCCTGCTTAGCCTCCGAGATCAGACGAGGTCGGGCGCTTTCAGGGTGATGTGGCCGTAGGCGATCTCTTCTGGCACGCTCAACCCTCTTGACCTCGGCAGCGGCAAGATGGGAAATGAGGAAAAAAAAACAGGGCACGTCCAGAACGCAAAAAACAAAAGAAGCCTACGGCACCTGGTATTCCCAGGCGGTCTCCCATCCAGGTAGTAACATGGCCCGACCCTGCTTAGCCTCCGAGATCAGACGAGATCGGGCGCTTTCAGGGTGATGTGGCCGTAGGCGATCTCTTCCAGCACGCTCAACCCTCTTGACCTCGGCAGCGGCAAGATGGGAAACGAGGAAAAAAAAACAGGGCACGTCCAGAACGCAAAAAACAAAAGAAGCCTACGGCACCTGATATTCCCAGGCGGTCTCCCATCCAGGTACTAACCAGGCCCGACCCTGCTTAGCCTCCGAGATCAGACGAGATCGGGCGCTTTCAGGGTGATGTGGCCGTAGGCGATCTCTTCCGCAACGCTCAACCCTCTTGACCTCGGCAGCGGCAAGATGGGAAACGAGGAAAAAAAAACAGGGCATGTCCAGAACGCAAAAAACAAAAGAAGCCTATGGCACCTGGTATTCCCAGGCGGTCTCCCATCCAGGTACTAACCAGGCCCGACCCTGCTTAGCCTCCGAGATCAGACGAGATCGGGCGCTTTTATGGTGATGTTGGCCGTAGGCAATCTTTTCCGAAACGCTCAACCCTCCCGACCTCGGCAGCGGCAAGATGGGAAACGAGGAAAAAAAAACAGGGCACGTCCAGAACTCAAAAAAAAAAAGTAGCCTACGGCACCTGGTATTCCCAGGCGGTCTCCCATCCAGGTACTAACCAGGCCCGACCCTGCTTAGCCTCCGAGATCAGACGAGATCGGGCAATTTCAGGGTGATGTGGCCGTAGGCGATCTCTTCCGCAACGCTCAACCCTCTTGACCTCGGCTGCGGCAAGATGGGAAACGAGGAAAAAAAAACAGGGCACGTCCAGAACGCAAAAAACAAAAGTAGCCTACGGCACCTGGTATTCCCAGGCGGTCTCCCATCCAGGTACTAACCAGGCCCGACCCTGCTTAGCCTCCGAGATCAGACAAGATCGGGCGCTTTTAGGGTGATGTGGCCGTAGGCGACCTCTTCCGCAACGCTCAACCCTCTTGACCTCGGCAGCGGCAAGATGGGAAACGAGGAAAAAAAAACAGGGCACGTCCAGAACGCAAAAAACAAAAGAAGCCTACGGCACCTGGTATTCCCAGACGGTCTCCCATCCAGGTACTAACCAGGCCCGACCCTGCTTAGCCTCCGAGATCAGACGAGATCGGGCGCTTTCAGGGTGATGTGGCCATAGCCGATCTCTTCCAGCACGCTCAACCCTCTTGACCTCGGCAGCGGCAAGATGGGAAACGAGGAAAAAAAAACAGGGCACGTCCAGAACGCAAAAAACAAAAGAAGCCTACGGCACCTGGTATTCCCAGGCGGTCTATCATCCATGTACTAATTAGGCCCGACCCTGCTTAGCCTCCGAGATCAGACGAGGTCGGGCGCTTTCAGGGTGATGTGGCCATAGGCGATCTCTTCTGGCACGCTCAACCCTCTTGACCTCGGCAGCGGCAAGATGGGAAATGAGGAAAAAAAAACAGGGCACGTCCAGAACGCAAAAAACAAAAGAAGCCTACGGCACCTGGTATTCCCAGGCGGTCTCCCATCCAGGTAGTAACATGGCCCGACCCTGCTTAGCCTCCGAGATCAGACGAGATCGGACGCTTTCAGGGTGATTTGGCCGTAGGCGATCTCTTCCGGCACGCTCAACCTTCTTGACCTCGGCAGCGGCAAGATGGGAAACGAGGAAAAAAAAACAGGGCACGTCCAGAACGCAAAAAACAAAAGAAGCCTACGGCACCTGGTATTCCCAGGCGGTCTCCCATCCGGGTACTAACCAGGGCCGACCCTGCTTAGCCTCCCAGATCAGACGAGATCGGGCGCTTTCATGGTGATGTGGCCATAGGGGATCTTTTCCGCAATGCTCAACCCTCTTGACCTCGGCAGCGGCAAGATGGGAAACGAGGAAAAAAAAACAGGGCACGTCCAGAACGCAAAAAACAAAAGAAGCCTACGGCACCTGGTATTCCCAGGCGGTCTCCCATCCAGGTACTAACCAGGCCCGACCCTGCTTAGCCTCCCAGATCAGACGAGATCGGGCGCTTTCATGGTGATGTGGCCGTAGGGGATCTTTTCCGCAATGCTCAACCCTCTTGACCTCGGCAGCGGCAAGATGGGAAACGAGGAAAAAAAAACAGGGCACGTCCAGAACGCAAAAAACAAAAGAAGCCTACGGCACCTGGTATTCCCAGGCGGTCTCCCATCCAGGTATTAACCAGGCCCGACCCTGCTTAGCCTCCGAGATCAGACGCTTTCAGGGTGATGTGGCCATAGGCGATCTCTTCCGGCACGCTCAACCCTCTTGACCTCGGCAGCGGCAAGATGGGAAACGAGGAAAAAAAAACAGGGCACGTCCAGAACGCAAAAAACAAAAGAAGCCTACGTCACCTGGTAATCCCAGGCGGTCTCCCATCCAGGTACTAACCAGGCCCGACCCTGCTTAGCCTCCGAGATCAGACGAGATCGGGCGCTTTCAGGGTGATTTGGCCGTAGGCGATCTTTTCCGGCACGCTCAACCCTCTTGACCTCGGCAGCGGCAAGATGGGAAACGAGGAAAAAAAAACAGGGCACGTCCAGAACGCAAAAAACAAAAGAAGCCTACGGCACCTGGTATTCCCAGGCGGTCTCCCATCCAGGTACTAACCAGGCCCGACCCTGCTTAGCCTCCGAGATCAGACGAGATCGGGCGCTTTCAGGGTGATGTGGTCGTAGGCGATCTCTTCTGGCACGCTCAACCCTCTTGACCTCGGCAGCGGCAAGATGGGAAACGAGGAAAAAAAACAGGGCACGTCCAGAACGCAAAAAACAAAAGAAGCCTACGGCACCTGGTATTCCCAGGCGGTCTCCCATCCAGGTACTAACCAGGCCCGACCCTGCTTAGCCTCCGAGATCAGACGAGATCGGACGCTTTTAGGGTGATGTGGCCGTAGGCGATCTCATTTGGCAAGCTCATTTGGCAAGCTCAACCCTCTTGACCTCGGCAGCGGCAAGATGGGAAACGAGGGAAAAAAAACAGGGCACGTCCAGAACGCAAAAAACAAAAGAAGCCTACGGCACCTGGTATTCCCAGGCGGTCTCCCAACCAGGTACTAACCAGGCCCGACCCTGCTTAGCCTCCAAGATCAGACGAGATCGGGCACTTTTAGGGTGATGTTGGCCGTAGGTGAACTTTTCCGAAACGCTCAAACCTCTTGACCTCGGCAGCGGCAAGATGGGAAACGAGGAAAAAAAAAAACAGGGCACATCCAGAACGCAAAAAACAAAAGAAGCCTACAGCACCTGGAATTCCCAGGCGGTCTCCCATCCAGGCCCGACCCTGCTTAGCCTCCGAGATCAGACGAGATCGGGCGCTTTCAGGGTGATGTGGCCGTAGGCGATCTCTTCCGCAACGCTCAACCCTCTTGACCTCGGCAGCGGCAAGATGGGAAACGAGGAAAAAAAAACAGGGCACGTCCAGAACGCAAAAAACAAAAGAAGCCTACAGCACCTGGTATTCCCAGGCGGTCTCCCATCCAGGTACTAACCAGGCCCGACCCTGCTTAGCCTCCAAGATCAGACAAGATCGGGCGCTTTCAGGGTGATGTGGCCGTAGGCGATCTCTTCTGCCATGCTCAACCCTCTTGACCTCGGCAGCGGCAAGATGGGAAACGAGGAAAAAAAAAACAGGGCACGTCCAGAACGCAAAAAACAAAAGAAGCCTACGGCACCTGGTATTCCCAGGCAGTCTCCCATCCAGGTACTAATCAGGCCCGACCCTGCTTAGCCACTGAGATCAGACGAGATCGGGCGCTTTCAGGGTGATGTGGCCGTAGGCGCTCTCTTCTGCAACGCTCAACCCTCTTGACCTCGGCAGCGGCAAGATGGGAAACGAGGAAAAAAAAAACAGGGCACGTCCAGAACGCAAAAAACAAAAGAAGCCTACGGCACCTGGTATTTCCAGGCGGTCTCCCATCCAGGTACTAACCAGGCCCGACCCTGCTTAGCCTCCGAGATCAGACGAGATCGGGCGCT
This sequence comes from Lithobates clamitans, assembly GCA_037952925.1. Taxonomy (NCBI): domain Eukaryota; kingdom Metazoa; phylum Chordata; class Amphibia; order Anura; family Ranidae; genus Lithobates; species Lithobates clamitans. The sequence goes on from JBBGZY010001179.1 coordinate 5,754,546, forward strand.
TTCAGGGTGATGTGGCCGTAGGCGAACTTTTCCGGCACGCTCAACCCTCTTGACCTCGGCAGCGGCAAGATGGGAAACGAGGAAAAAAAAACAGGGCACGTCCAGAACGCAAAAAACAAAAGAAGCCTACGGCACCTGGTATTCCCAGGCGGTCTCCCATCCAGGTACTAACCAGGCCCGACCCTGCTTAGCCTCCGAGATCAGACGAGATCGGGCGCTTTCAGGGTGATGTGGCCGTAGGCAATCTCTTGCGCAACGCGCAACCCTCTTGACCTCGGCAGCGGCAAGATGGGAAACGAGGAAAAAAAAACAGGGCACGTCCAGAACGCAAAAAACAAAAGAAGCCTACGGCACCTGGTATTCCCAGGCGGTCTCCCATCCAGGTACAAACAGGCCCGACCCTGCTTAGCCTCCGAGATCAGACAAGATCGGGCGCTTTCAGGGTGATGTGGCCGTAGGCGATCTTTTCCGGCACGCTCAACCCTCTTGACCTCGGCAGCGGCAAGATGGGAAACGAGGAAAAAAAAACAGGGCACGTCCAGAACGCAAAAAACAAAAGAAGCCTACGGCACCTGGTATTCCCAGGCGGTCTCCCATCCAGGTACTAACCAGGCCCGACCCTGCTTAGCCTCCGAGATCAGACGAGATCGGGCGCTTTCAGGGTGATGTGGCCGTAGGCAATCTCTTCCGCAACGCGCAACCCTCTTGACCTCGGCAGCGGCAAGATGGGAAACGAGGAAAAAAAAACAGGGCACGTCAAGAACGCAAAAAACAAAAGAAGCCTACGGCACCTGGTATTCCCAGGCGGTCTCCCATCCAGGTACAAACAGGCCCGACCCTGCTTAACCTCCGAGATCAGACAAGATCGGGCGCTTTCAGGGTGATGTGGCCGTAGGCGATCTCTTCCGCAACACTCAATCCTCTTGACTTCGGCAGCGGCAAGATGGGAAACGAGGAAAAAAAAACAGGGCACGTCCAGAACGCAAAAAACAAAAGAAGCCTACGACACCTGGTATTCCCAGACGGTCTCCCATCCAGGTACTAACCAGGCCCGACCCTGCTTAGCCTCCGAGATCAGACGAGATCGGGCGCTTTCAGGGTGATGTGGCCGTAGGCGCTCTCTTCCGCAACGCTCAACCCTCTTGACCTCGGCAGCGGCAAGATGGGAAACGAGGGAAAAAAAAACAGGGCACGTCCAGAACGCAAAAAACAAAAGAAGCCTACGGCACCTGGTATTTCCAGGCGGTCTCCCATCCAGGTACTAACCAGGCCCGACCCTGCTTAGCCTCCGAGATCAGACGAGATCGGGCGCTTTCAGGGTGATGTTGCCGTAGGCGATCTTTTCCGGCACGCTCAACCCTCTTGACCTCGGCAGCGGCAAGATGGGAAACGAGGAAAAAAAAACAGGGCACGTCCAGAACGCAAAAAACAAAAGAAGCCTACGGCACCTGGTATTCCCAGGCGGTCTCCCATCCAGGTACTAACCAGGCCCGACCCTGCTTAGCCTCCGAGATCAGACGAGATCGGGCGCTTTCAGGGTGATGTGGCCGTAGGCAATCTCTTCCGCAACGCGCAACCCTCTTGACCTCGGCAGCGGCAAGATGGGAAATGAGGAAAAAAAAAACAGGGCACGTCCAGAACGCAAAAAACAAAAGAAGCCTACGGCACCTGGTAATCCCAGGCAGTCTCCCATCCAGGTACTAATCAGGCCCGACCCTGCTTAGAATCCGAGATCAGACAAGATCGGGCGCTTTCATGGTGATGTGGCCGTAGGCGATCTCTTCCGCAATGCCCAACCCTCTTGACCTCGGCAGCGGCAAGATGGGAAACGAGGAAAAAAAAACAGGGCACGTCCAGAACGCAAAAAACAAAAGAAGCCTACGGCACCTGGTATTCCCAGGCGGTCTCCCATCCAGGTACTAACCAGGCCCGACCCTGCTTAGCCACTGAGATCAGACGAGATCGGGCGCTTTCAGGGTGATGTGGCCGTAGGCGATCTCTTACGCAACGCTCAACCCTCTTGACCTCGGCAGCGGCAAGATGGGAAACGAGGAAAAAAAAACAGGGCCCGTCCAGAACGCAAAAAACAAAAGAAGCCTACGGCACCTGGTATTCCCAGGCGGTCTCCCATCCAGGTACTAAAGCCCGACCCTGCTTAGCCTCCGAGATCAGACGAGATCGGGCGCTTTCAGGGTGATGTGGCCGTAGGCGATCTCTACCGCAACGCTCAACCCTCTTGACCTCGGCAGCGGCAAGATGGGAAACGAGGAAAAAAAAACAGGGCACGTCCAGAACGCAAAAAACAAAAGAAGCCTATGGCACCTGGTATTCCCAGGCGGTCTCCCATCCAAGTACTAATCAGGCCCGACCCTGCTTAGCCTCCGAGATCAGACGAGATCGGGCGCTTTCATGGTGAGGTGGCCGTAGGGGATCTCTTCCGCAATGCTCAACCCTCTTGACCTCCGCAGCGGCAAGATGGGAAACGAGGAAAAAAAAAACAGGGCACGTCCAGAACGCAAAAAACAAAAGAAGCCTACGGCACCTGGTATTTCCAGGCGGTCTCCCATCCAGGTACTAACCAGGCCCGACCCTGCTTAGCCTCCGAGATCAGACGAGATCGGGCGCTTTCAGGGTGATGTGGCCGTAGGCGATCTCTTACGCAACGCTCAACCCTCTTGACCTCGGCAGCGGCAAGATGGGAAACGAGGAAAAAAAAACAGGGCCCGTCCAGAACGCAAAAAACAAAAGAAGCCTACGGCACCTGGTATTCCCAGGCGGTCTCCCATCCAGGTGCTAACCAGGCCCGACCCTGCTTAGCCTCCGAGATCAGACGAGATCAGGTGCTTTTAGGGTGATGTGGCCGTAGGCAATCTCTTCCGCAACGCGCAACCCTCTTGACCTCGGCAGCGGCAAGATGGGAAACGAGGAAAAAAAAACAGGGCACGTCCAGAACGCAAAAAACAAAAGAAGCCTACGGCACCTGGTATTCCCAGGCGGTCTCCCATCCAGGTACTAACCAGGCCTGACCCTGCTTAGCCTCCGAGATCAGACAAGATCGGGCGCTTTCAGGGTGATGTGGCCGTAGGCGATCTCTTCCGCAACGCTCAATCCTCTTGACCTCGGCAGCGGCAAGATGGGAAACGAGGAAAAAAAAACAGGGCACGTCCAGAACGCAAAAAACAAAAGAAGCCTACGACACCTGGTATTCCCAGACGATCTCCCATCCAAGTACTAACCAGGCCCGACCCTGCTTAGCCTCCGAGATCAGACGAGATCGGGCGCTTTCAGGGTGATGTGGCCGTAGGCGATCTCTTCCAGCACGCTCAACCCTCTTGACCTCGGCAGCGGCAAGATGGGAAACGAGGAAAAAAAAACAGGGCACGTCCAGAACGCAAAAAAAAAAAGAAGCCTACGGCACCTGGTATTCCCAGGCGGTCTATCATCCAGGTACTAATCAGGCCCGACCCTGCTTAGCCTCCGAGATCAGACGAGGTCGGGTGCTTTCAGGGTGATGTGGCCGTAGGCGATCTCTTCTGGCACGCTCAACCCTCTTGACCTCGGCAGCGGCAAGATGGGAAATGAGGAAAAAAAAACAGGGCACGTCCGGAACGCAAAAAACAAAAGAAGCCTACGGCACCTGGTATTCCCAGGCGGTCTCCCATCCAAGTACTAACCAGGCCCGACCCTGCTTAGCCTCCGAGATCAGACGAGATCGGGTGCTTTCAGGGTGATGTGGCCGTAGGCGATCTCTTCTGGCACGCTCAACCCTCTTGACCTCGGCAGCGGCAAGATGGGAAACGAGGAAAAAACAACAGGGCATGTCCAGAACGCAAAAAACAAAAGAAGCCTACGGCACCTGGTATTCCCAGGCGGTCTCCCATCCAGGTAGTAACATGGCCCGACCCTGCTTAGCCTCCGAGATCAGACGAGATCGGGCGCTTACAGGGTGATTTGCCCGTAGGCGATCTCTTCCGGCACGCTCAACCTTCTTGACCTCGGCAGCGGCAAGATGGGAAACGAGGAAAAAAAAACAGGGCACGTCCAGAACGCAAAAAAACAAAAGAGGCCTACGACACTTGGTATTCCCAGGCGGTCTCCCATCCAGGTACTAACCAGGCCCGACCCTGCTTAGCCTCCGAGATCAGACGAGATTGGGCGCTTTCAGGGTGATGTGGCCTTAGGCGACCTCTTCCGGCACGCTCATTCCTCTTGACCTCGGCAGCGGCAAGATGGGAAACGAGGAAAAAAAAACAGGGCACGTCCCGAACGCAAAAAACAAAAGAAGCCTACGGCACCTGGTGTTCCCAGGCGGTCTCCCATACAGGTACTAACCAGGCCCGACCCTGCTTAGCCTCCGAGATCAGACGAGATTGGGCGCTTTCAGGGTGATGTGGCCTTAGGCGACCTCTTCCGGCACGCTCATTCCTCTTGACCTCGGCAGCGGCAAGATGGGAAACGAGGAAAAAAAAACAGGGCACGTCCCGAACGCAAAAAACAAAAGAAGCCTACGGCACCTGGTATTCCCAGGCGGTCTCCCATCCAGGTACTAACCAGGCCCGACCCTGCTTAGCCTCCGAGATCAGACGAGATCGGGCTCTTTCAGGGTGATGTGGCCGTAGGAGATCTCTTCTGGCACGCTCAACCCTCTTGACCTCGGCAGCGGCAAGATGGGAAACGAGGAAAAAAAAACAGGGCACGTCCAGAACGCAAAAAACAAAAGAAGCCTACGGCACCTGGTATTCCCAGGCGGTGTCCCATCCAGGTACTAACCAGGCCCAACCCTGCTTAGCCTCCGAGATCAGACGAGATCGGGCGCTTTCAGGGTGATGTGGCCGTAGGCAATCTCTTCCGGCACGCTCAACCCTCTTGACCTCGGCAGCGGCAAGATGGGAAACGAGGAAAAAAAAACAGGGCACGTCCAGAACGCAAAAAACAAAAGAAGCCTACGGCACCTGGTATTCCCAGGCGGTCTCCCATCCAGGTACTAACCAGGCTCGACCCTGCTTAGCCTCCGAGATCAGACGAGATCGGCCGCTTTCAGGGTGATGTGGCCGTAGGCGATCTCTTCCGCAACGCTCAACCCTCTTGACCTCGGCAGCGGCAAGATGGGAAACGAGGAAAAAAAAACAGGGCATGTCCAGAACGCAAAAAACAAAAGAAGCCTATGGCACCTGGTATTCCCAGGCGGTCTCCCATCCAGGTACTAACCAGGCCCGACCCTGCTTAGCCTCCGAGATCAGACGAGATCGGGCGCTTTTATGGTGATGTTGGCCGTAGGCGATCTTTTCCGAAACGCTCAACCCTCCCGACCTCGGCAGCGGCAAGATGGGAAACGAGGAAAAAAAAACAGGGCACGTCCAGAACGCAAAAAACAAAAGAAGCCTACGGCACCTGGTATTCCCAGGCGGTCTCCCATCCAGGTACTAACCAGGCCCGACCCTGCTTAGCCTCCGAGATCAGACGAGATCGGGCGCTTTCAGGGTGATGTGGCCGTAGGCGATCTCTTCCGGCACGCTCAACCCTTTTGACCTCGGCAGCGGCAAGATGGGAAACGAGGAAAAAAAAACAGGGCACGTCCAGAACGCAAAAAACAAAAGAAGCCTACGGCACCTGGTATTCCCAGGCGGTCTCCCATCCAGGTACTAACCAGGCCCGACCCTGCTTAGCCTCCGAGATCAGACGAGATCGGGCGCTTTCAGGGTGATGTGGCCGTAGGCAATCTCTTCCGCAGCGCGCAACCCTCTTGACCTCGGCAGCGGCAAGATGGGAAACGAGGAAAAAAAAACAGGGCACGTCCAGAACGCAAAAAACAAAAGAAGCCTACGGCACCTGGTATTCCCAGGCGGTCTCCCATCCAGGTACTAACCAGGCCCGACCCTGCTTAGCCTCCGAGATCAGACAAGATCGGGCGCTTTCAGGGTGATGTGGCCGTAGGCGATCTCTTCCGCAACGCTCAATCCTCTTGACCTCGGCAGCGGCAAGATGGGAAACGAGGAAAAAAAAACAGGGCACGTCCAGAACGCAAAAAACAAAAGAAGCCTACGGCACCTGGTATTCCCAGGCGGTCTCCAATCCAGGTACTAACCAGGCCCGACCCTGCTTAGCCTCCGAGATCAGACGAGATCGGGCGCTTTCAGGGTGATGTGGCCATAGGCAATCTCTTCTGCAGCGCGCAACCCTCTTGACCTCGGCAGCGGCAAGATGGGAAACGAGGAAAAAAAAACAGGGCACGTCCAGAACGCAAAAAACAAAAGAAGCCTACGGCACCTGGTAATCCCAGGCAGTCTCCCATCCAGGTACTAATCAGGCCCGACCCTGCTTAGAATCCGAGATCAGACAAGATCGGGCGCTTTCATGGTGATGTGGCCGTAGGCGATCTCTTCCGCAATGCCCAACCCTCTTGACCTCGGCAGCGGCAAGATGGGAAACGAGGAAAAAAAAACAGGGCACGTCCAGAACGCAAAAAACAAAAGAAGCCTACGGCACCTGGTATTCCCAGGCGGTCTCCCATCCAGGTACTAACCAGGCCCGACCCTGCTTAGCCACTGAGATCAGACGAGATCGGGCGCTTTCAGGGTGATGTGGCCGTAGGCGATCTCTTACGCAACGCTCAACCCTCTTGACCTCGGCAGCGGCAAGATGGGAAACGAGGAAAAAAAAACAGGGCCCGTCCAGAACGCAAAAAACAAAAGAAGCCTACGGCACCTGGTATTCCCAGGCGGTCTCCCATCCAGGTACTAAAGCCCGACCCTGCTTAGCCTCCGAGATCAGACGAGATCGGGCGCTTTCAGGGTGATGTGGCCGTAGGCGATCTCTACCGCAACGCTCAACCCTCTTGACCTCGGCAGCGGCAAGATGGGAAACGAGGAAAAAAAAACAGGGCACGTCCAGAACGCAAAAAACAAAAGAAGCCTATGGCACCTGGTATTCCCAGGCGGTCTCCCATCCAAGTACTAATCAGGCCCGACCCTGCTTAGCCTCCGAGATCAGACGAGATCGGGCGCTTTCATGGTGAGGTGGCCGTAGGGGATCTCTTCCGCAATGCTCAACCCTCTTGACCTCCGCAGCGGCAAGATGGGAAACGAGGAAAAAAAAAACAGGGCACGTCCAGAACGCAAAAAACAAAAGAAGCCTACGGCACCTGGTATTTCCAGGCGGTCTCCCATCCAGGTACTAACCAGGCCCGACCCTGCTTAGCCTCCGAGATCAGACGAGATCGGGCGCTTTCAGGGTGATGTGGCCGTAGACGATCTCTTCTGGCACGCTCAACCCTCTTGACCTCGGCAGCGGCAAGATGGGAAACGAGGAAAAAAAAACAGGGCCCGTCCAGAACGCAAAAAACAAAAGAAGCCTACGGCACCTGGTATTCCCAGGCGGTCTCCCATCCAGGTGCTAACCAGGCCCGACCCTGCTTAGCCTCCGAGATCAGACGAGATCGGGTGCTTTTAGGGTGATGTGGCCGTAGGCAATCTCTTCCGCAACGCGCAACCCTCTTGACCTCGGCAGCGGCAAGATGGGAAACGAGGAAAAAAAAACAGGGCACGTCCAGAACGCAAAAAACAAAAGAAGCCTACGGCACCTGGTATTCCCAGGCGGTCTCCCATCCAGGTACTAACCAGGGCTGACCCTGCTTAGCCTCCGAGATCAGACAAGATCGGGCGCTTTCAGGGTGATGTGGCCGTAGGCGATCTCTTCCGCAACGCTCAATCCTCTTGACCTCGGCAGCGGCAAGATGGGAAACGAGGAAAAAAAAAGAGGGCACGTCCAGAACGCAAAAAACAAAAGAAGCCTACGACACCTGGTATTCCCAGACGATCTCCCATCCAAGTACTAACCAGGCCCGACCCTGCTTAGCCTCCGAGATCAGACGAGATCGGGCGCTTTCAGGGTGATGTGGCCGTAGGCGATCTCTTCCAGCACGCTCAACCCTCTTGACCTCGGCAGCGGCAAGATGGGAAACGAGGAAAAAAAAACAGGGCACGTCCCGAACGCAAAAAACAAAAGAAGCCTACGGCACCTGGTGTTCCCAGGCGGTCTCCCATACAGGTACTAACCAGGCCCGACCCTGCTTAGCCTCCGAGATCAGACGAGATTGGGCGCTTTCAGGGTGATGTGGCCTTAGGCGACCTCTTCCGGCACGCTCATTCCTCTTGACCTCGGCAGCGGCAAGATGGGAAACGAGGAAAAAAAAACAGGGCACGTCCCGAACGCAAAAAACAAAAGAAGCCTACGGCACCTGGTATTCCCAGGCGGTCTCCCATCCAGGTACTAACCAGGCCCGAACCTGCTTAGCCTCCGAGATCAGACGAGATCGGGCTCTTTCAGGGTGATGTGGCCGTAGGAGATCTCTTCTGGCACGCTCAACCCTCTTGACCTCGGCAGCGGCAAGATGGGAAACGAGGAAAAAAAAACAGGGCACGTCCAGAACGCAAAAAACAAAAGAAGCCTACGGCACCTGGTATTCCCAGGCGGTGTCCCATCCAGGTACTAACCAGGCCCAACCCTGCTTAGCCTCCGAGATCAGACGAGATCGGGCGCTTTCAGGGTGATGTGGCCGTAGGCAATCTCTTCCGGCACGCTCAACCCTCTTGACCTCGGCAGCGGCAAGATGGGAAACGAGGAAAAAAAAACAGGGCACGTCCAGAACGCAAAAAACAAAAGAAGCCTACGGCACCTGGTATTCCCAGGCGGTCTCCCATCCAGGTACTAACCAGGCTCGACCCTGCTTAGCCTCCGAGATCAGACGAGATCGGCCGCTTTCAGGGTGATGTGGCCGTAGGCGATCTCTTCCGCAACGCTCAACCCTCTTGACCTCGGCAGCGGCAAGATGGGAAACAAGGAAAAAAAAACAGGGCATGTCCAGAACGCAAAAAACAAAAGAAGCCTATGGCACCTGGTATTCCCAGGCGGTCTCCCATCCAGGTACTAACCAGGCCCGACCCTGCTTAGCCTCCGAGATCAGACGAGATCGGGCGCTTTTATGGTGATGTTGGCCGTAGGCGATCTTTTCCGAAACGCTCAACCCTCCCGACCTCGGCAGCGGCAAGATGGGAAACGAGGAAAAAAAAACAGGGCACGTCCAGAACGCAAAAAACAAAAGAAGCCTACGGCACCTGGTATTCCCAGGCGGTCTCCCATCCAGGTACTAACCAGGCCCGACCCTGCTTAGCCTCCGAGATCAGACGAGATCGGGCGCTTTCAGGGTGATGTGGCCGTAGGCGATCTCTTCCGGCACGCTCAACCCTTTTGACCTCGGCAGCGGCAAGATGGGAAACGAGGAAAAAAAAACAGGGCACGTCCAGAACGCAAAAAACAAAAGAAGCCTACGGCACCTGGTATTCCCAGGCGGTCTCCCATCCAGGTACTAACCAGGCCCGACCCTGCTTAGCCTCCGAGATCAGACGAGATCGGGCGCTTTCAGGGTGATGTGGCCGTAGGCAATCTCTTCCGCAGCGCGCAACCCTCTTGACCTCGGCAGCGGCAAGATGGGAAACGAGGAAAAAAAAACAGGGCACGTCCAGAACGCAAAAAACAAAAGAAGCCTACGGCACCTGGTATTCCCAGGCGGTCTCCCATCCAGGTACTAACCAGGCCCGACCCTGCTTAGCCTCCGAGATCAGACAAGATCGGGCGCTTTCAGGGTGATGTGGCCGTAGGCGATCTCTTCCGCAACGCTCAATCCTCTTGACCTCGGCAGCGGCAAGATGGGAAACGAGGAAAAAAAAACAGGGCACGTCCAGAACGCAAAAAACAAAAGAAGCCTACGGCACCTGGTATTCCCAGGCGGTCTCCAATCCAGGTACTCACCAGGCCCGACCCTGCTTAGCCTCCGAGATCAGACGAGATCGGGCGCTTTCAGGGTGATGTGGCCATAGGCAATCTCTTCTGCAGCGCGCAACCCTCTTGACCTCGGCAGCGGCAAGATGGGAAACGAGGAAAAAAAAACAGGGCACGTCCAGAACGCAAAAAACAAAAGAAGCCTACGGCACCTGGTATTTCCAGGCGGTCTCCCATCCAGGTACTAACCAGGCCCGACCCTGCTTAGCCTCCGAGATCAGACGAGATCGGGCGCTTTCAGGGTGATGTGGCCGTAGGCAATCTCTTCCGCAACGCGCAACCCTCTTGACCTCGGCAGCGGCAAGATGGGAAATGAGGAAAAAAAAAACAGGGCACGTCCAGAACGCAAAAAACAAAAGAAGCCTACGGCACCTGGTAATCCCAGGCAGTCTCCCATCCAGGTACTAATCAGGCCCGACCCTGCTTAGAATCCGAGATCAGACAAGATCGGGCGCTTTCATGGTGATGTGGCCGTAGGCGATCTCTTCCGCAATGCCCAACCCTCTTGACCTCGGCAGCGGCAAGATGGGAAACGAGGAAAAAAAAACAGGGCACGTCCAGAACGCAAAAAACAAAAGAAGCCTACGGCACCTGGTATTCCCAGGCGGTCTCCCATCCAGGTACTAACCAGGCCCGACCCTGCTTAGCCACTGAGATCAGACGAGATCGGGTGCTTTCAGGGTGATGTGGCCGTAGGCGATCTCTTACGCAACGCTCAACCCTCTTGACCTCGGCAGCGGCAAGATGGGAAACGAGGAAAAAAAAACAGGGCCCGTCCAGAACGCAAAAAACAAAAGAAGCCTACGGCACCTGGTATTCCCAGGCGGTCTCCCATCCAGGTACTAAAGCCCGACCCTGCTTAGCCTCCGAGATCAGACGAGATCGGGCGCTTTCAGGGTGATGTGGCCGTAGGCGATCTCTACCGCAACGCTCAACCCTCTTGACCTCGGCAGCGGCAAGATGGGAAACGAGGAAAAAAAAACAGGGCACGTCCAGAACGCAAAAAACAAAAGAAGCCTATGGCACCTGGTATTCCCAGGCGGTCTCCCATCCAAGTACTAATCAGGCCCGACCCTGCTTAGCCTCCGAGATCAGACGAGATCGGGCGCTTTCATGGTGAGGTGGCCGTAGGGGATCTCTTCCGCAATGCTCAACCCTCTTGACCTCCGCAGCGGCAAGATGGGAAAAGAGGAAAAAAAAAACAGGGCACGTCCAGAACGCAAAAAACAAAAGAAGCCTACGGCACCTGGTATTTCCAGGCGGTCTCCCATCCAGGTACTAACCAGGCCCGACCCTGCTTAGCCTCCGAGATCAGACGAGATCGGGCGCTTTCAGGGTGATGTGGCCGTAGACGATCTCTTCTGGCACGCTCAACCCTCTTGACCTCGGCAGCGGCAAGATGGGAAACGAGGAAAAAAAAACAGGGCCCGTCCAGAACGCAAAAAACAAAAGAAGCCTACGGCACCTGGTATTCCCAGGCGGTCTCCCATCCAGGTGCTAACCAGGCCCGACCCTGCTTAGCCTCCGAGATCAGACGAGATCGGGTGCTTTTAGGGTGATGTGGCCGTAGGCAATCTCTCCCGCAACGCGCAACCCTCTTGACCTCGGCAGCGGCAAGATGGGAAACGAGGAAAAAAAAACAGGGCACGTCCAGAACGCAAAAAACAAAAGAAGCCTACGGCACCTGGTATTCCCAGGCGGTCTCCCATCCAGGTACTAACCAGGGCTGACCCTGCTTAGCCTCCGAGATCAGACAAGATCGGGCGCTTTCAGGGTGATGTGGCCGTAGGCGATCTCTTCCGCAACGCTCAATCCTCTTGACCTCGGCAGCGGCAAGATGGGAAACGAGGAAAAAAAAACAGGGCACGTCCAGAACGCAAAAAACAAAAGAAGCCTACGACACCTGGTATTCCCAGACGATCTCCCATCCAAGTACTAACCAGGCCCGACCCTGCTTAGCCTCCGAGATCAGACGAGATCGGGCGCTTTCAGGGTGATGTGGCCGTAGGCGATCTCTTCCAGCACGCTCAACCCTCTTGACCTCGGCAGCGGCAAGATGGGAAACGAGGAAAAAAAAACAGGGCACGTCCAGAACGCAAAAAAAAAAAGAAGCCTACGGCACCTGGTATTCCCAGGCGGTCTATCATCCAGGTACTAATCAGGCCCGACCCTGCTTAGCCTCCGAGATCAGACGAGGTCGGGTGCTTTCAGGGTGATGTGGCCGTAGGCGATCTCTTCTGGCACGCTCAACCCTCTTGACCTCGGCAGCGGCAAGATGGGAAATGAGGAAAAAAAAACAGGGCACGTCCGGAACGCAAAAAACAAAAGAAGCCTACGGCACCTGGTATTCCCAGGCGGTCTCCCATCCAAGTACTAACCAGGCCCGACCCTGCTTAGCCTCCGAGATCAGACGAGATCGGGTGCTTTCAGGGTGATGTGGCCGTAGGCGATCTCTTCTGGCACGCTCAACCCTCTTGACCTCGGCAGCGGCAAGATGGGAAACGAGGAAAAAACAACAGGGCATGTCCAGAACGCAAAAAACAAAAGAAGCCTACGGCACCTGGTATTCCCAGGCGGTCTCCCATCCAGGTAGTAACATGGCCCGACCCTGCTTAGCCTCCGAGATCAGACGAGATCGGGCGCTTACAGGGTGATTTGCCCGTAGGCGATCTCTTCCGGCACGCTCAACCTTCTTGACCTCGGCAGCGGCAAGATGGGAAACGAGGAAAAAAAAACAGGGCACGTCCAGAACGCAAAAAAACAAAAGAGGCCTACGACACTTGGTATTCCCAGGCGGTCTCCCATCCAGGTACTAACCAGGCCCGACCCTGCTTAGCCTCCGAGATCAGACGAGATTGGGCGCTTTCAGGGTGATGTGGCCTTAGGCGACCTCTTCCGGCACGCTCATTCCTCTTGACCTCGGCAGCGGCAAGATGGGAAACGAGGAAAAAAAAACAGGGCACGTCCCGAACGCAAAAAACAAAAGAAGCCTACGGCACCTGGTGTTCCCAGGCGGTCTCCCATACAGGTACTAACCAGGCCCGACCCTGCTTAGCCTCCGAGATCAGACGAGATTGGGCGCTTTCAGGGTGATGTGGCCTTAGGCGACCTCTTCCAGCACGCTCATTCCTCTTGACCTCGGCAGCGGCAAGATGGGAAACGAGGAAAAAAAACAGGGCACGTCCCGAACGCAAAAAACAAAAGAAGCCTACGGCACCTGGTATTCCCAGGCGGTCTCCCATCCAGGTACTAACCAGGCCCGACCCTGCTTAGCCTCCGAGATCAGACGAGATCGGGCTCTTTCAGGGTGATGTGGCCGTAGGAGATCTCTTCTGGCACGCTCAACCCTCTTGACCTCGGCAGCGGCAAGATGGGAAACGAGGAAAAAAAAACAGGGCACGTCCAGAACGCAAAAAACAAAAGAAGCCTACGGCACCTGGTATTCCCAGGCGGTGTCCCATCCAGGTACTAACCAGGCCCAACACTGCTTAGCCTCCGAGATCAGACGAGATCGGGCGCTTTCAGGGTGATGTGGCCGTAGGCAATCTCTTCCGGCACGCTCAACCCTCTTGACCTCGGCAGCGGCAAGATGGGAAACGAGGAAAAAAAAACAGGGCACGTCCAGAACGCAAAAAACAAAAGAAGCCTACGGCACCTGGTATTCCCAGGCGGTCTCCCATCCAGGTACTAACCAGGCTCGACCCTGCTTAGCCTCCGAGATCAGACGAGATCGGCCGCTTTCAGGGTGATGTGGCCGTAGGCGATCTCTTCCGCAACGCTCAACCCTCTTGACCTCGGCAGCGGCAAGATGGGAAACGAGGAAAAAAAAACAGGGCATGTCCAGAACGCAAAAAACAAAAGAAGCCTATGGCACCTGGTATTCCCAGGCGGTCTCCCATCCAGGTACTAACCAGGCCCGACCCTGCTTAGCCTCCGAGATCAGACGAGATCGGGCGCTTTTATGGTGATGTTGGCCGTAGGCGATCTTTTCCGAAACGCTCAACCCTCCCGACCTCGGCAGCGGCAAGATGGGAAACGAGGAAAAAAAAACAGGGCACGTCCAGAACGCAAAAAACAAAAGAAGCCTACGGCACCTGGTATTCCCAGGCGGTCTCCCATCCAGGTACTAACCAGGCCCGACCCTGCTTAGCCTCCGAGATCAGACGAGATCGGGCGCTTTCAGGGTGATGTGGCCGTAGGCGATCTCTTCCGGCACGCTCAACCCTTTTGACCTCGGCAGCGGCAAGATGGGAAACGAGGAAAAAAAAACAGGGCACGTCCAGAACGCAAAAAACAAAAGAAGCCTACGGCACCTGGTATTCCCAGGCGGTCTCCCATCCAGGTACTAACCAGGCCCGACCCTGCTTAGCCTCCGAGATCAGACGAGATCGGGCGCTTTCAGGGTGATGTGGCCGTAGGCAATCTCTTCCGCAGCGCGCAACCCTCTTGACCTCGGCAGCGGCAAGATGGGAAACGAGGAAAAAAAAACAGGGCACGTCCAGAACGCAAAAAACAAAAGAAGCCTACGGCACCTGGTATTCCCAGGCGGTCTCCCATCCAGGTACTAACCAGGCCCGACCCTGCTTAGCCTCCGAGATCAGACAAGATCGGGCGCTTTCAGGGTGATGTGGCCGTAGGCGATCTCTTCCGCAACGCTCAATCCTCTTGACCTCGGCAGCGGCAAGATGGGAAACGAGGAAAAAAAAACAGGGCACGTCCAGAACGCAAAAAACAAAAGAAGCCTACGGCACCTGGTATTCCCAGGCGGTCTCCAATCCAGGTACTAACCAGGCCCGACCCTGCTTAGCCTCCGAGATCAGACGAGATCGGGCGCTTTCAGGGTGATGTGGCCATAGGCAATCTCTTCTGCAGCGCGCAACCCTCTTGACCTCGGCAGCGGCAAGATGGGAAACGAGGAAAAAAAAACAGGGCACGTCCAGAACGCAAAAAACAAAAGAAGCCTACGGCACCTGGTATTCCCAGGCGGTCTCCCATCCAGGTACTAACCAGGCCCGACCCTGCTTAGCCTCCGAGATCAGACGAGATCGGGCGCTTTCAGGGTGATGTGGCCGTAGGCAATCTCTTCCGCAACGCGCAACCCTCTTGACCTCGGCAGCGGCAAGATGGGAAATGAGGAAAAAAAAAACAGGGCACGTCCAGAACGCAAAAAACAAAAGAAGCCTACGGCACCTGGTAATCCCAGGCAGTCTCCCATCCAGGTACTAATCAGGCCCGACCCTGCTTAGAATCCGAGATCAGACAAGATCGGGCGCTTTCATGGTGATGTGGCCGTAGGCGATCTCTTCCGCAATGCCCAACCCTCTTGACCTCGGCAGCGGCAAGATGGGAAACGAGGAAAAAAAAACAGGGCACGTCCAGAACGCAAAAAACAAAAGAAGCCTACGGCACCTGGTATTCCCAGGCGGTCTCCCATCCAGGTACTAACCAGGCCCGACCCTGCTTAGCCACTGAGATCAGACGAGATCGGGCGCTTTCAGGGTGATGTGGCCGTAGGCGATCTCTTACGCAACGCTCAACCCTCTTGACCTCGGCAGCGGCAAGATGGGAAACGAGGAAAAAAAAACAGGGCCCGTCCAGAACGCAAAAAACAAAAGAAGCCTACGGCACCTGGTATTCCCAGGCGGTCTCCCATCCAGGTACTAAAGCCCGACCCTGCTTAGCCTCCGAGATCAGACGAGATCGGGCGCTTTCAGGGTGATGTGGCCGTAGGCGATCTCTACCGCAACGCTCAACCCTCTTGACCTCGGCAGCGGCAAGATGGGAAACGAGGAAAAAAAAACAGGGCACGTCCAGAACGCAAAAAACAAAAGAAGCCTATGGCACCTGGTATTCCCAGGCGGTCTCCCATCCAAGTACTAATCAGGCCCGACCCTGCTTAGCCTCCGAGATCAGACGAGATCGGGCGCTTTCATGGTGAGGTGGCCGTAGGGGATCTCTTCCGCAATGCTCAACCCTCTTGACCTCCGCAGCGGCAAGATGGGAAACGAGGAAAAAAAAAACAGGGCACGTCCAGAACGCAAAAAACAAAAGAAGCCTACGGCACCTGGTATTTCCAGGCGGTCTCCCATCCAGGTACTAACCAGGCCCGACCCTGCTTAGCCTCCGAGATCAGACGAGATCGGGCGCTTTCAGGGTGATGTGGCCGTAGGCGATCTCTTCCGGCACGCTCAACCCTCTTGACCTCGGCAGCGGCAAGATGGGAAACGAGGAAAAAAAAACAGGGCCCGTCCAGAACGCAAAAAACAAAAGAAGCCTACGGCACCTGGTATTCCCAGGCGGTCTCCCATCCAGGTGCTAACCAGGCCCGACCCTGCTTAGCCTCCGAGATCAGACGAGATCGGGTGCTTTTAGGGTGATGTGGCCGTAGGCAATCTCTTCCGCAACGCGCAACCCTCTTGACCTCGGCAGCGGCAAGATGGGAAACGAGGAAAAAAAAACAGGGCACGTCCAGAACGCAAAAAACAAAAGAAGCCTACGGCACCTGGTATTCCCAGGCGGTCTCCCATCCAGGTACTAACCAGGCCTGACCCTGCTTAGCCTCCGAGATCAGACAAGATCGGGCGCTTTCAGGGTGATGTGGCCGTAGGCGATCTCTTCCGCAACGCTCAATCCTCTTGACCTCGGCAGCGGCAAGATGGGAAACGAGGAAAAAAAAACAGGGCACGTCCAGAACGCAAAAAACAAAAGAAGCCTACGACACCTGGTATTCCCAGACGATCTCCCATCCAAGTACTAACCAGGCCCGACCCTGCTTAGCCTCCGAGATCAGACGAGATCGGGCTCTTTCAGGGTGATGTGGCCGTAGGCGATCTCTTCCAGCACGCTCAACCCTCTTGACCTCGGCAGCGGCAAGATGGGAAACGAGGAAAAAAAAACAGGGCACGTCCAGAACGCAAAAAAAAAAAGAAGCCTACGGCACCTGGTATTCCCAGGCGGTCTATCATCCAGGTACTAATCAGGCCCGACCCTGCTTAGCCTCCGAGATCAGACGAGGTCGGGTGCTTTCAGGGTGATGTGGCCGTAGGCGATCTCTTCTGGCACGCTCAACCCTCTTGACCTCGGCAGCGGCAAGATGGGAAATGAGGAAAAAAAAACAGGGCACGTCCGGAACGCAAAAAACAAAAGAAGCCTACGGCACCTGGTATTCCCAGGCGGTCTCCCATCCAAGTACTAACCAGGCCCGACCCTGCTTAGCCTCCGAGATCAGACGAGATCGGGTGCTTTCAGGGTGATGTGGCCGTAGGCGATCTCTTCTGGCACGCTCAACCCTCTTGACCTCAGCAGCGGCAAGATGGGAAACGAGGAAAAAACAACAGGGCATGTCCAGAACGCAAAAAACAAAAGAAGCCTACGGCACCTGGTATTCCCAGGCGGTCTCCCATCCAGGTAGTAACATGGCCCGACCCTGCTTAGCCTCCGAGATCAGACGAGATCGGGCGCTTACAGGGTGATTTGCCCGTAGGCGATCTCTTCCGGCACGCTCAACCTTCTTGACCTCGGCAGCGGCAAGATGGGAAACGAGGAAAAAAAAACAGGGCACGTCCAGAACGCAAAAAAACAAAAGAGGCCTACGACACTTGGTATTCCCAGGCGGTCTCCCATCCAGGTACTAACCAGGCCCGACCCTGCTTAGCCTCCGAGATCAGACGAGATTGGGCGCTTTCAGGGTGATGTGGCCTTAGGCGACCTCTTCCGGCACGCTCATTCCTCTTGACCTCGGCAGCGGCAAGATGGGAAACGAGGAAAAAAAAACAGGGCACGTCCCGAACGCAAAAAACAAAAGAAGCCTACGGCACCTGGTGTTCCCAGGCGGTCTCCCATACAGGTACTAACCAGGCCCGACCCTGCTTAGCCTCCGAGATCAGACGAGATTGGGCGCTTTCAGGGTGATGTGGCCTTAGGCGACCTCTTCCGGCACGCTCATTCCTCTTGACCTCGGCAGCGGCAAGATGGGAAACGAGGAAAAAAAAACAGGGCACGTCCCGAACGCAAAAAACAAAAGAAGCCTACGGCACCTGGTATTCCCAGGCGGTCTCCCATCCAGGTACTAACCAGGCCCGACCCTGCTTAGCCTCCGAGATCAGACGAGATCGGGCTCTTTCAGGGTGATGTGGCCGTAGGAGATCTCTTCTGGCACGCTCAACCCTCTTGACCTCGGCAGCGGCAAGATGGGAAACGAGGAAAAAAAAACAGGGCACGTCCAGAACGCAAAAAACAAAAGAAGCCTACGGCACCTGGTATTCCCAGGCGGTGTCCCATCCAGGTACTAACCAGGCCCAACCCTGCTTAGCCTCCGAGATCAGACGAGATCGGGCGCTTTCAGGGTGATGTGGCCGTAGGCAATCTCTTCCGGCACGCTCAACCCTCTTGACCTCGGCAGCGGCAAGATGGGAAACGAGGAAAAAAAAACAGGGCACGTCCAGAACGCAAAAAACAAAAGAAGCCTACGGCACCTGGTATTCCCAGGCGGTCTCCCATCCAGGTACTAACCAGGCTCGACCCTGCTTAGCCTCCGAGATCAGACGAGATCGGCCGCTTTCAGGGTGATGTGGCCGTAGGCGATCTCTTCCGCAACGCTCAACCCTCTTGACCTCGGCAGCGGCAAGATGGGAAACGAGGAAAAAAAAACAGGGCATGTCCAGAACGCAAAAAACAAAAGAAGCCTATGGCACCTGGTATTCCCAGGCGGTCTCCCATCCAGGTACTAACCAGGCCCGACCCTGCTTAGCCTCCGAGATCAGACGAGATCGGGCGCTTTTATGGTGATGTTGGCCGTAGGCGATCTTTTCCGAAACGCTCAACCCTCCCGACCTCGGCAGCGGCAAGATGGGAAACGAGGAAAAAAAAACAGGGCACGTCCAGAACGCAAAAAACAAAAGAAGCCTACGGCACCTGGTATTCCCAGGCGGTCTCCCATCCAGGTACTAACCAGGCCCGACCCTGCTTAGCCTCCGAGATCAGACGAGATCGGGCGCTTTCAGGGTGATGTGGCCGTAGGCGATCTCTTCCGGCACGCTCAACCCTTTTGACCTCGGCAGCGGCAAGATGGGAAACGAGGAAAAAAAAACAGGGCACGTCCAGAACGCAAAAAACAAAAGAAGCCTACGGCACCTGGTATTCCCAGGCGGTCTCCCATCCAGGTACTAACCAGGCCCGACCCTGCTTAGCCTCCGAGATCAGACGAGATCGGGCGCTTTCAGGGTGATGTGGCCGTAGGCAATCTCTTCCGCAGCGCGCAACCCTCTTGACCTCGGCAGCGGCAAGATGGGAAACGAGGAAAAAAAAACAGGGCACGTCCAGAACGCAAAAAACAAAAGAAGCCTACGGCACCTGGTATTCCCAGGCGGTCTCCCATCCAGGTACTAACCAGGCCCGACCCTGCTTAGCCTCCGAGATCAGACAAGATCCGGCGCTTTCAGGGTGATGTGGCCGTAGGCGATCTCTTCCGCAACGCTCAATCCTCTTGACCTCGGCAGCGGCAAGATGGGAAACGAGGAAAAAAAAACAGGGCACGTCCAGAACGCAAAAAACAAAAGAAGCCTACGGCACCTGGTATTCCCAGGCGGTCTCCAATCCAGGTACTAACCAGGCCCGACCCTGCTTAGCCTCCGAGATCAGACGAGATCGGGCGCTTTCAGGGTGATGTGGCCATAGGCAATCTCTTCTGCAGCGCGCAACCCTCTTGACCTCGGCAGCGGCAAGATGGGAAACGAGGAAAAAAAAACAGGGCACGTCCAGAACGCAAAAAACAAAAGAAGCCTACGGCACCTGGTATTCCCAGGCGGTCTCCAATCCAGGTACTAACCAGGCCCGACCCTGCTTAGCCTCCGAGATCAGACGAGATCGGGCTCTTTCAGGGTGATGTGGCTGTATGCGATCTCTTCCGCAACGCTCAACCCTCTTAACCTCGGCAGCGGCAAGATGGGAAACGAGGAAAAAAAAACAGGGCACGTCCAGAACGCAAAAAACAAAAGAAGCCTACGGCACCTGGTATTCCCAGACGGTCTCCCATCCAGGTACTAACCAGGCCCGACCCTGCTTAGCCTCCGAGATCAGACGAGATCGGGTGCTTTCAGGGTGATGTGGCCGTAGGTGATCTCTTCCGGCACGCTCATCCCTCTTGACCTCGGCAGCGGCAAGATGGGAAACGAGGAAAAAAAAACAGGGCACGTCCAGAACGCAAAAAACAAAAGATGCCTACGGCACCTGGTATTCCCAGGCGGTCTCCCATCCAGATACTAACCAGGCCCGACCCTGCTTAGCCTCCGAGATCAGACGAGATCGGGCGCTTTCAGGGTGATGTAGCCGTAGGCGATCATTTCCGGCACGCTCAACCCTCTTGACCTCGGCAGCGGCAAGATGGGAAACGAGGAAAAAAAAACAGGGCATGTCCAGAACGCAAAAAACAAAAGAAGCCTATGGCACCTGGTATTCCCAGGCGGTCTCCCATCCAGGTACTAACCAGGCCCGACCCTGCTTAGCCTCCGAGATCAGACGAGATCGGGCGCTTTTATGGTGATGTTGGCCGTAGGCGATCTTTTCCGAAACGCTCAACCCTCCCGACCTCGGCAGCGGCAAGATGGGAAACGAGGAAAAAAAAACAGGGCACGTCCAGAACGCAAAAAACAAAAGAAGCCTACGGCACCTGGTATTCCCAGGCGGTCTCCCATCCAGGTACTAACCAGGCCCGACCCTGCTTAGCCTCCGAGATCAGACGAGATCGGGCGCTTTCAGGGTGATGTGGCCGTAGGCGATCTCTTCCGGCACGCTCAACCCTCTTGACCTCGGCAGCGGCAAGATGGGAAACGAGGAAAAAAAAACAGGGCACGTCCAGAACGCAAAAAACAAAAGAAGCCTACGGCACCTGGTATTCCCAGGCGGTCTCCCATCCAGGTACTAACCAGGCCCGACCCTGCTTAGCCTCCGAGATCAGACGAGATCGGGCGCTTTCAGGGTGATGTGGCCGTAGGCAATCTCTTCCGCAGCGCGCAACCCTCTTGACCTCGGCAGCGGCAAGATGGGAAACGAGGAAAAAAAAACAGGGCACGTCCAGAACGCAAAAAACAAAAGAAGCCTACGGCACCTGGTATTCCCAGGCGGTCTCCCATCCAGGTACTAACTAGGCCCGACCCTGCTTAGCCTCCGAGATCAGACAAGATCGGGCTCTTTCAGGGTGATGTGGCCGTATGCGATCTCTTCCGCAACGCTCAACCCTCTTAACCTCGGCAGCGGCAAGATGGGAAACGAGGAAAAAAAAACAGGGCACGTCCAGAACGCAAAAAACAAAAGAAGCCTACGGCACCTGGTATTCCCAGACGGTCTCCCATCCAGGTACTAACCAGGCCCGACCCTGCTTAGCCTCCGAGATCAGACGAGATCGGGTGCTTTCAGGGTGATGTGGCCGTAGGTGATCTCTTCCGGCACGCTCAACCCTCTTGACCTCGGCAGCGGCAAGATGGGAAACGAGGAAAAAAAAACAGGGCACGTCCAGAACGCAAAAAACAAAAGATGCCTACGGCACCTGGTATTCCCAGGCGGTCTCCCATCCAGATACTAACCAGGCCCGACCCTGCTTAGCCTCCGAGATCAGACGAGATCGGGCGCTTTCAGGGTGATGTAGCCGTAGGCGATCATTTCCGGCACGCTCAACCCTCTTGACCTCGGCAGCGGCAAGATGGGAAACGAGGAAAAAAAAACAGGGCACGTCCAGAACGCAAAAAACAAAAGAAGCCTACGGCACCTGGTATTCCCAGGTGGTCTCCCATCCAGGTACTAACCAGGCCCGACCGTGCTTAGCCTCCGAGATCAGACGAGATCGGGCGCTTTCAGGGTGATGTGGCCGTAGGCGATCTCTTCCGCAACGCTCAACCCTCTTGACCTCGGCAGCGGCAAGATGGGAAACGAGGAAAAAAAAACAGGGCATGTCCAGAACGCCAAAAACAAAAGAAGCCTAAGGCACCTGGTATTCCCAGGCGGTCTCCCATCCAGGTACTAACCAGGCCCGACCCTGCTTAGCCTCCGAGATCAGACGAGATCGGGCGCTTTTATGGTGATGTTGGCCGTAGGCGATCTTTTCCGCAACGCTCAACCCTCTTGACCTTGGCAGCGGCAAGATGGGAAACGAGGAAAAAAAAACAGGGCACGTCCAGAACGCAAAAAAAAAAAGAAGCCTATGGCACCTGGTATTCCCAGGCGGTCTCCCATCCAGGTACTAACCAGGCCCGACCCTGCTTAGCCTCCGAGATCAGACGAGATCGGGCACTTTTAGGGTGATGTTCGCCATAGGCGATCTTTTCCGAAACGCTCAACCCTCTTGACCTCGGCAGCGGCAAGATGGGAAACGAGGAAAAAAAAACAGGGCACGTCCAGAACGCAAAAAACAAAAGAAGCCTACGGCACCTGGAATTCCCAGGCGGTCTCCCATCCAGGCCCGACCCTGCTTAGCCTCAGAGATCAGACGAGATCGGGCGCTTTCAGGGTGATGTGGCCGTAGGCAATCTCTTCTGCAACGCTCAACCCTCTTGACCTCGGCAGCGGCAAGATGGGAAACGAGGAAAAAAAAACAGGGCACGTCCAGAACGCAAAAAACAAAAGAAGGCTGCGGCACCTGGTATTCCCAGGCGGTCTCCCATCCAGGTACTAACCAGGCCCGACCCTGCTTAGCCTCCCAGATCAGACAAGATCGGGCGCTTTTAGGGTGATGTGGCCGTAGGCGATCTCTTCCGCAACGCTCAACCATCTTGACCTCGGCAGCGGCAAGATGGGAAACGAGGAAAAAAAACAGGGCACGTCCAGAACGCAAAAAACAAAAGAAGCCTACGGCACCTGGTATTCCCAGGCGGTCTCCCATCCAGGTACTAATCAGGCCCGACCCTGCTTAGCCTCCGAGATCAGACGAGATCGGGCGCTTTCAGGGAGATGTGGCCGTAGGCGATCTCTTCTGGCACGCTCAACCCTCTTGACCTCGGCAGACGAGATCGGGCGCTTTCAGGGTGATGTGGCCGTAGGCGATCTCTTCCGCAACGCTCAACCCTCTTGACCTCGGCAGCGGCAAGATGGGAAACGAGGAAAAAAAAAACAGGGCATGTCCAGAACGCAAAAAACAAAAGAAGCCTAAGGCACCTGGTATTCCCAGGCGGTCTCCCATCCAGGTACTAACTAGGCCCGACCCTGCTTAACCTCCGAGATCAGACGAGATCGGGCGCTTTTATGGTGATGTTGGCCGTAGGCGATCTTTTCCTCAACGCTCAACCCTCTTGACCTTGGCAGCGGCAAGATGGGAAACGAGGAAAAAAAAACAGGGCACGTCCAGAACGCAAAAAAAAAAAGAAGCCTATGGCACCTGGTATTCCCAGGCGGTCTCCCATCCAGGTACTAATCAGGCCCGACCCTGCTTAGCCTCCGAGATCAGACGAGATTGGGCACTTTTAGGTTGATGTTCGCCATAGGCGATCTTTTCCGAAACGCTCAACCCTCTTGACCTCGGCAGCGGCAAGATGGGAAACGAGGAAAAAAAAACAGGGCACGTCCAGAACGCAAAAAACAAAAGAAGCCTACGGCACCTGGAATTCCCAGGCGGTCTCCCATCCAGGCCCGACCCTGCTTAGCCTCCGAGATCAGACGAGATCGGGCGCTTTCAGGGTGATGTGGCCGTAGGCAATCTCTTCCGCAA
The DNA here is from genome assembly GCA_037952925.1 of Lithobates clamitans. Lineage (NCBI taxonomy): Eukaryota > Metazoa > Chordata > Amphibia > Anura > Ranidae > Lithobates > Lithobates clamitans. Next base: position 5,778,076 of record JBBGZY010001179.1, read on the forward strand.
CGCTCAACCCTCTTGACCTCGGCGGCGGCAAGATGGGAAACGAGGAAAAAAAAACAGGACACGTCCAGAACGCAAAAAACAAAAGAAGGCTGCGGCACCTGGTATTCCCAGGCGGTCTCCCATCCAGGTACTAACCAGGCCCGACCCTGCTTAGCCTCCCAGATCAGACAAGATCGGGCGCTTTTAGGGTGATGTGGCCGTAGGCGATCTCTTCCGCAACGCTCAACCCTCTCGACCTCGGCAGCGGCAAGATGGGAAACGAGGAAAAAAAAACAGGGCACGTCCAGAACGCAAAAAACAAAAGAAGCCTACGGCACCTGGTATTCCCAGGCGGTCTCCCATCCAGGTACTAATCAGGCCTGACCCTGCTTAGCCTCCGAGATCAGACGAGATCGGGCGCTTTCATGGTGATGTGGCCGTAGGGGATCTTTTCCGCAATGCTCAACCCTCTTGACCTCGGCAGCGGCAAGATGGGAAACGAGGAAAAAAAAAACAGGGCACGTCCAGAACGCAAAAAACAAAAGAAGCCTACGGCACCTGGTATTCCCAGGCGGTCTCCCATCCAGGTATTAACCAGGCCTGACTCTGCTTAGCCTCCGAGATCAGACGAGATCGGGCGCTTTCAGGGTGATTTGGCCATAGGCAATCTCTTCCAGGACGCTCAACCCTATTGACCTTGGCAGCGGCAAGATGGGAAACGAGGAAAAAAAAACAGGGCACGTCATGAACGCAAAAAACAAAACAAGCCTACGGCACCTGGTATTCCCAGGCGGTCTCCCATCCAGGTACTAACCAGGCCCGACCCTGCTTAGCCTCCGAGATCAGACGAGATCGGGCACTTTCAGGGTGATGTGGCCGTAGGCAATCTCTTCCGCAACGCTCAACCCTCTTGACCTCGGCAGCGGCAAGATGGGAAACGAGGAAAAAAAAACAGGGCACGTCCAGAACGCAAAAAACAAAAGAAGCCTACGGCACTTGGTATTCCCAGGCGGTCTCCCATCCAGGTACTAACCAGGCCCGTCTCTGCTTAGCCTCCGAGATCAGACGAGATCGGGCGCTTTGAGGGTGATGTGGCCGTAGGCGATCTCTTCTGGCACGCTCAACCCTCTTGACCTCGGCAGCGGCAAGATGGGAAACGATGAAAAAAAAACAGGGCACGTCCAGAACGCAAAAAACAAAAGAAGCCTACGGCACCTGGTATTCCCAGACGGTCTCCCATCCAGGTACTAACCAGGCCCGACCCTGCTTAGCCTCCGAGATCAGACGAGATCGGGCGCTTTCAGGGTGATGTGGCCGTAGGCGATCTCTTCCGGCACGCTCAACCCTCTTGACCTCGGCAGCGGCAAGATGGGAAACGAGGAAAAAAAAACAGGGCATGTCCAGAACGCAAAAAACAAAAGAAGCCTACGGCACCTGGTATTCCCAGGCGGTCTCCCATCCAGATACTAACCAGGCCCGACCCTGCTTAGCCTCCGAGATCAGACGAGATCGGGCGCTTTCAGGGTGATGTAGCCGTAGGCGATCATTTCCGGCACGCTCAACCCTCTTTACCTCGGCAGCCGCAAGATGGGAAACGAGGAAAAAAAAACAGGGCACGTCCAGAACGCAAAAAACAAAAGAAGCCTACGGCACCTGGTATTCCCAGGTGGTCTCCCATCCAGGTACTAACCAGGCCCGACCCTGCTTAGCCTCCGAGATCAGACGAGATCGGGCGCTTTCAGGGTGATGTGGCCATAGGCGAGCTCTTCCGGCACGCTCAACCCTCTTGACCTCGGCAGCGGCAAGATGGGAAACGAGGAAAAAAAAACAGGGCACGTCCAGAACGCAAAAAACAAAAGAAGCCTACGGCACCTGATATTCCCAGGCGGTCTCCCATTCAGGTACTAACCAGGCCCGACCCTGCTTAGCCTCCGAGATCAAACGAGATCGGGCGCTTTCAGGGTGATGTGGCCGTAGGCGATCTTTTCCGCAACGCTCAACCCTCTTGACCGCGGCAGCGGCAAGATGGGAAACGAGGAAAAAAAAACAGGGCATGTCCAGAACGCAAAAAACAAAAGAAGCCTATGGCACCTGGTATTCCCAGGCGGTCTCCCATCCAGGTACTAAACAGGCCCGACCGTGCTTAGCCTCCGAGATCAGACAAGATCGGGCGCTTTTATGGTGATGTTGGCCGTAGGCGATCTTTTCCGCAACGCTCAACCCTCTTGACCTTATCAGCGGCAAGATGGGAAACGAGGAAAAAAAAACAGGGCACGTCCAGAACGCAAAAAAAAAAAGAAGCCTTTGGCACCTGGTATTCCCAGGCGGTCTCCCATCCAGGTACTAACCAGGCCCGACCCTGCTTAGCCTCCGAGATCAGACGAGATCGGGCACTTTTAGGGTGATGTTGGCCGTAGGCGATCTTTCCCGAAACGCTCAAACCTCTTGACCTCGGCAGCGGCAAGATGGGAAACGAGGAAAAAAAAAAACAGGGCACGTCCAGAACGCAAAAAACAAAAGAAGCCTACGGCACCTGGAATTCCCAAGCGTTCTCCCATCCAGGCCCGACCCTGCTTAGCCTCCGAGATCAGACGAGATCGTGCGCTTTCAGGGTGATATGGCCGTAGGCGATCTCTTCTGCAACGCTCAACCCTCTTGACCTCGGCAGCGGCAAGATGGGAAACGAGGAAAAAAATACAGGGCACGTCCAGAACGCAAAAAACAAAAGAAGCCTACGGCACCTGGTATTCCCAGGCGGTCTCCCATCCAGGTACTAACCAGGCCCGAACCTGCTTAGCCTCCGAGATCAGACAAGATCGGGCGCTTTCAGGGTGATGTGGCCGTAGGCGATCTCTTCCGGCATGCTCAACCCTCTTGACCTCGGCAGCGGCAAGATGGGAAACGAGGAAAAAAAAAACAGGGCACGTCCAGAACGCAAAAAACAAAAGAAGCCTACGGCACCTGGTATTCCCAGGCAGTCTCCCATCCAGGTACTAATCAGGCCCGACCCTGCTTAGCCTCCGAGATCAGACAAGATCGGGCGCTTTCATGGTGATGTGGCCGTAGGGGATCTCTTCCGCAATGCCCAACCCTCTTGACCTCGGCAGCGGCAAGATGGGAAACGAGGAAAAAAAAACAGGGCACGTCCAGAACGCAAAAAACAAAAGAAGCCTACGGCACCTGGTAATCCCAGGCGGTCTCCCATCCAGGTACTAACCAGGCCCGACCCTGCTTAGCCACTGAGATTAGACGAGATCGGGCGCTTTCAGGGTGATGTGGCCGTAGGCGCTCTCTTCCGCAACGCTCAACCCTCTTGACCTCGGCAGCGGCAAGATGGGAAACGAGGAAAAAAAAACAGGGCCCGTCCAGAACGCAAAAAACAAAAGAAGCCTACGGCACCTGGTATTCCCAGGCGGTCTCCCATCCAGGTACTAACAAGGCCCGACCCTGTTTAGCCTCCGAGATCAGACGAGATCGGGCGCTTTCAGGGTGATGTGGCCGTAGGCGATCTCTTCTGGCACGCTCAACCCTCTTGACCTCGGCAGCGGCAAGATGGGAAACGATGAAAAAAAAACAGGGCACGTCCAGAACGCAAAAAACAAAAGAAGCCTACGGCACCTGGTATTCCCAGACTGTCTCCCATCCAGGTACTAACCAGGCCCGACCCTGCTTAGCCTCCGAGATCAGACAAGATCGGGCGCTTTCAGGGTGATGTGGCCGTAGGCGATCTCTTCCGGCACGCTCAACCCTCTTGACCTCGGCAGCGGCAAGATGGGAAACGAGGAAAAAAAAACAGGGCACGTCCAGAACGCAAAAAACAAAAGAAGCCTACGGCACCTGGTATTTCCAGGCGGTCTCCCATCCAGATACTAACCAGGCCCGACCATGCTTAGCCTCCGAGATCAGATGAGATCGGGCGCTTTCAGGGTGATGTAGCCGTAGGCGATCACTTCCGGCACGCTCAACCCTCTTGACCTCGGCAGCGGCAAGATGGGAAACGAGGAAAAAAAAACAGGGCACGTCCAGAACGCAAAAAACAAAAGAAGCCTACGGCACCTGGTATTCCGAGGTGGTCTCCCATCCAGTTACTAACCAGGCCCGACCCTGCTTAGCCTCGGAGATCAGACGAGATCGGGTGCTTTCAGGGTGATGTGGTCGTAGGCGATCTTTTCCGCAACGCTCAACCCTCTTGACCTCGGCAGCGGCAAGATGGGAAACGAGGAAAAAAAAACAGGGCATGTCCAGAACGCAAAAAACAAAAGAAGCCTATGGCACCTGGTATTCCCAAGCGGTCTCCCATCCAGGTACTAACCAGGCCCGACCTGCTTAGCCTCCGAGATCAGACAAGATCGGGCGCTTTTATGGTGATGTTGGCCGTAGGCGATCTTTTCCGCAACGCTCAACCCTCTTGACCTTGGCAGCGGCAAGATGGGAAACGAGGAAAAAAAAAACAGGGCACGTCCAGAACGCAAAAAAAAAAAGAAGCCTATGGCACCTGGTATTCCCAGGCGGTCTCCCATCCAGGTACTAACCAGGCCCGACCCTGCTTAGCCTCCGAGATCAGACGAGATCGGGCGCTTTCAGGGTGATGTGGCCATAGGCGAGCTCTTCCGGCACGCTCAACCCTCTTGACCTCGGCAGCGGCAAGATGGGAAACGAGGAAAAAAAAACAGGGCACGTCCAGAACGCAAAAAACAAAAGAAGCCTACGGCACCTGATATTCCCAGGCGGTCTCCCATTCAGGTACTAACCAGGCCCGACCCTGCTTAGCCTCCGAGATCAAACGAGATCGGGCGCTTTCAGGGTGATGTGGCCGTAGGCGATCTTTTCCGCAACGCTCAACCCTCTTGACCGCGGCAGCGGCAAGATGGGAAACGAGGAAAAAAAAACAGGGCATGTCCAGAACGCAAAAAACAAAAGAAGCCTATGGCACCTGGTATTCCCAGGCGGTCTCCCATCCAGGTACTAACCAGGCCCGACCCTGCTTAGCCTCCGAGATCAGACAAGATCGGGCGCTTTTATGGTGATGTTGGCCGTAGGCGATCTTTTCCGCAACGCTCAACCCTCTTGACCTTATCAGCGGCAAGATGGGAAACGAGGAAAAAAAAACAGGGCACGTCCAGAACGCAAAAAAAAAAAGAAGCCTTTGGCACCTGGTATTCCCAGGCGGTCTCCCATCCAGGTACTAACCAGGCCCGTCCCTGCTTAGCCTCCGAGATCAGACGAGATCGGGCGCTTTCAGGGTGATGTGGCCGTAGGCGATCTCTACCGCAACGCTCAACCCTCTTGACCTCGGCAGCAGCAAGATGGGAAACGAGGAAAAAAAAACAGGGCACGTCCAGAACGCAAAAAACAAAAGAAGCCTAAGGCACCTGATATTCCCAAGCGGTCTCCCATCCAGGTACTAACCAGGCCCGACCCTGCTTAGCCTCCGAGATCAGACGAGATCGGGCGCTTTCAGGGTGATGTGGCCGTAGGCGATCTCTACCGCAACGCTCAACCCTCTTGACCTCGGCAGCGGCAAGATGGGAAACGAGGAAAAAAAAACAGGGCACGTCCAGAACGCAAAAAACAAAAGAAGCCTACGGCACCTGGTATTCCCAGGTGGTCTCCCATCCAGGTACTAACCAGGCCCGTCCCTGCTTAGCCTCCGAGATCAGACGAGATCGGGCGCTTTCAGGGTGATGTGGCCATAGGCGAGCTCTTCCGGCACGCTCAACCCTCTTGACCTCGGCAGCGGCAAGATGGGAAACGAGGAAAAAAAAACAGGGCACGTCCAGAACGCAAAAAACAAAAGAAGCCTAAGGCACCTGATATTCCCAAGCGGTCTCCCATCCAGGTACTAACCAGGCCCGACCCTGCTTAGCCTCCGAGATCAGACGAGATCGGGCGCTTTCAGGGTGATGTGGTCGTAGGCGATCTCTTCTGGCACGCTCAACCCTCTTGACCTCGGCAGCGGCAAGATGGGAAACGAGGGAAAAAAACAGGGCACGTCCAGAACTCAAAAAACAAAAGAAGCCTACGGCACCTGGTATTCCCAGGCGGTCTCCCATCCAGATACTAACCAGGCCCGACCCTGCTTAGCCTCCGAGATCAGACGAGATCGGGCGCTTTCAGGGTGATGTAGCCGTAGGCGATCACTTCCGGCACGCTCAACCCTCTTGACCTCGGCAGCGGCAAGATGGGAAACGAGGAAAAAAAAACAGGGCACGTCCAGAACGCAAAAAACAAAAGAAGCCTACGGCACCTGGTATTCCCAGGTGGTCTCCCATCCAGGTACTAACCAGGCCCGACCCTGCTTAGCCTCCGAGATCAGACGAGATCGGGCGCTTTCAGGGTAATGTGGCCATAGGCGAGCTCTTCTGGCACGCTCAACCCTCTTGACCTCGGCAGCGGCAAGATGGGAAACGAGGAAAAAAAAACAGGGCACGTCCAGAACGCAAAAAACAAAAGAAGCCTACGGCACCTGGTATTCCCAGGCGGTCTCCCATCCAGGTACTAACCAGGCCCGACCCTGCTTAGCCTCCGAGATCAGACGAGATTGGGCGCTTTCAGGGTGATGTGGCCGTAGGCGATCTCTTCCGGCACGCTCAACCCTCTTGACCTCGGCAGCGGCAAGATGGGAAACGAGGAAAAAAAAACAGGGCACGTCCAGAACGCAAAAAACAAAAGAAGCCTACGGCACCTGGTATTCCCAGGCGGTCTCCCATCCAGGTACTAACCAGGCCCGACCCTGCTTAGCCTCCGAGATCAGACAAGATCGGGCGCTTTCAGGGTGATGTGGCCGTAGGCGATCTCTTCTGCAACGCTCAATCCTCTTGACCTCGGCAGCGGCAAGATGGGAAACGAGGAAAAAAAAACAGGGCACGTCCAGAACGCAAAAAACATAAGAAGCCTACGGCACCTGGTATTCCCAGACGGTCTCCCATCCAGGTACTAACCAGGCCCGACCCTGCTTAGCCTCCGAGATCAGACGAGATCGGGCGCTTTCAGGGTGATGTGGCCGTAGGCGATCTCTTCCGGCACGCTCAACCCTCTTGACCTCGGCAGCGGCAAGATGGGAAACGAGGAAAAAAAAACAGGGCACGTCCAGAACGCAAAAAACAAAAGAAGCCTACGGCACCTGGTATTCCCAGGCGGTCTCCAATCCAGGTACTAACCAGGCCCGACCCTGCTTAGCCTCCGAGATCAGACAAGATCGGGCGCTTTCAGGGTGATGTGGCCGTAGGCGATCTCTTCCGCAACGCTCAATCCTCTTGACCTCGGCAGCGGCAAGATGGGAAACGAGGAAAGAAAAACAGGGCACGTCCAGAACGCAAAAAACAAAAGAAGCCTACGACACCTGGTATTCCCAGACGGTCTCCCATCCAGGTACTAACCAGGCCCGACCCTGCTTAGCCTCCGAGATCAGGCGCTTTCAGGGTGATGTGGCCGTAGGCGATCTCTTCCAGCACGCTCAACCCTCTTGACCTCGGCAGCGGCAAGATGGGAAACGAGGAAAAAAAAACAGGGCACGTCCAGAACGCAAAAAACAAAAGAAGCCTACGGCACCTGGTATTCCCAGGCGGTCTATCATCCATGTACTAATTAGGCCCGACCCTGCTTAGCCTCCGAGATCAGACGAGGTCGGGCGCTTTCAGGGTGATGTGGCCGTAGGCGATCTCTTCTGGCACGCTCAACCCTCTTGACCTCGGCAGCGGCAAGATGGGAAATGAGGAAAAAAAAACAGGGCACGTCCAGAACGCAAAAAACAAAAGAAGCCTACGGCACCTGGTATTCCCAGGCGGTCTCCCATCCAGGTAGTAACATGGCCCGACCCTGCTTAGCCTCCGAGATCAGACGAGATCGGGCGCTTTCAGGGTGATGTGGCCGTAGGCGATCTCTTCCAGCACGCTCAACCCTCTTGACCTCGGCAGCGGCAAGATGGGAAACGAGGAAAAAAAAACAGGGCACGTCCAGAACGCAAAAAACAAAAGAAGCCTACGGCACCTGATATTCCCAGGCGGTCTCCCATCCAGGTACTAACCAGGCCCGACCCTGCTTAGCCTCCGAGATCAGACGAGATCGGGCGCTTTCAGGGTGATGTGGCCGTAGGCGATCTCTTCCGCAACGCTCAACCCTCTTGACCTCGGCAGCGGCAAGATGGGAAACGAGGAAAAAAAAACAGGGCATGTCCAGAACGCAAAAAACAAAAGAAGCCTACGGCACCTGGTATTTCCAGGCGGTCTCCCATCCAGATACTAACCAGGCCCGACCATGCTTAGCCTCCGAGATCAGATGAGATCGGGCGCTTTCAGGGTGATGTAGCCGTAGGCGATCACTTCCGGCACGCTCAACCCTCTTGACCTCGGCAGCGGCAAGATGGGAAACGAGGAAAAAAAAACAGGGCACGTCCAGAACGCAAAAAACAAAAGAAGCCTACGGCACCTGGTATTCCGAGGTGGTCTCCCATCCAGTTACTAACCAGGCCCGACCCTGCTTAGCCTCGGAGATCAGACGAGATCGGGTGCTTTCAGGGTGATGTGGTCGTAGGCGATCTTTTCCGCAACGCTCAACCCTCTTGACCTCGGCAGCGGCAAGATGGGAAACGAGGAAAAAAAAACAGGGCATGTCCAGAACGCAAAAAACAAAAGAAGCCTATGGCACCTGGTATTCCCAAGCGGTCTCCCATCCAGGTACTAACCAGGCCCGACCTGCTTAGCCTCCGAGATCAGACAAGATCGGGCGCTTTTATGGTGATGTTGGCCGTAGGCGATCTTTTCCGCAACGCTCAACCCTCTTGACCTTGGCAGCGGCAAGATGGGAAACGAGGAAAAAAAAAACAGGGCACGTCCAGAACGCAAAAAAAAAAAGAAGCCTATGGCACCTGGTATTCCCAGGCGGTCTCCCATCCAGGTACTAACCAGGCCCGACCCTGCTTAGCCTCCGAGATCAGACGAGATCGGGCGCTTTCAGGGTGATGTGGCCATAGGCGAGCTCTTCCGGCACGCTCAACCCTCTTGACCTCGGCAGCGGCAAGATGGGAAACGAGGAAAAAAAAACAGGGCACGTCCAGAACGCAAAAAACAAAAGAAGCCTACGGCACCTGATATTCCCAGGCGGTCTCCCATTCAGGTACTAACCAGGCCCGACCCTGCTTAGCCTCCGAGATCAAACGAGATCGGGCGCTTTCAGGGTGATGTGGCCGTAGGCGATCTTTTCCGCAACGCTCAACCCTCTTGACCGCGGCAGCGGCAAGATGGGAAACGAGGAAAAAAAAACAGGGCATGTCCAGAACGCAAAAAACAAAAGAAGCCTATGGCACCTGGTATTCCCAGGCGGTCTCCCATCCAGGTACTAACCAGGCCCGACCCTGCTTAGCCTCCGAGATCAGACAAGATCGGGCGCTTTTATGGTGATGTTGGCCGTAGGCGATCTTTTCCGCAACGCTCAACCCTCTTGACCTTATCAGCGGCAAGATGGGAAACGAGGAAAAAAAAACAGGGCACGTCCAGAACGCAAAAAAAAAAAGAAGCCTTTGGCACCTGGTATTCCCAGGCGGTCTCCCATCCAGGTACTAACCAGGCCCGTCCCTGCTTAGCCTCCGAGATCAGACGAGATCGGGCGCTTTCAGGGTGATGTGGCCGTAGGCGATCTCTACCGCAACGCTCAACCCTCTTGACCTCGGCAGCAGCAAGATGGGAAACGAGGAAAAAAAAACAGGGCACGTCCAGAACGCAAAAAACAAAAGAAGCCTAAGGCACCTGATATTCCCAAGCGGTCTCCCATCCAGGTACTAACCAGGCCCGACCCTGCTTAGCCTCCGAGATCAGACGAGATCGGGCGCTTTCAGGGTGATGTGGCCGTAGGCGATCTCTACCGCAACGCTCAACCCTCTTGACCTCGGCAGCGGCAAGATGGGAAACGAGGAAAAAAAAACAGGGCACGTCCAGAACGCAAAAAACAAAAGAAGCCTACGGCACCTGGTATTCCCAGGTGGTCTCCCATCCAGGTACTAACCAGGCCCGTCCCTGCTTAGCCTCCGAGATCAGACGAGATCGGGCGCTTTCAGGGTGATGTGGCCATAGGCGAGCTCTTCCGGCACGCTCAACCCTCTTGACCTCGGCAGCGGCAAGATGGGAAACGAGGAAAAAAAAACAGGGCACGTCCAGAACGCAAAAAACAAAAGAAGCCTAAGGCACCTGATATTCCCAAGCGGTCTCCCATCCAGGTACTAACCAGGCCCGACCCTGCTTAGCCTCCGAGATCAGACGAGATCGGGCGCTTTCAGGGTGATGTGGTCGTAGGCGATCTCTTCTGGCACGCTCAACCCTCTTGACCTCGGCAGCGGCAAGATGGGAAACGAGGGAAAAAAACAGGGCACGTCCAGAACTCAAAAAACAAAAGAAGCCTACGGCACCTGGTATTCCCAGGCGGTCTCCCATCCAGATACTAACCAGGCCCGACCCTGCTTAGCCTCCGAGATCAGACGAGATCGGGCGCTTTCAGGGTGATGTAGCCGTAGGCGATCACTTCCGGCACGCTCAACCCTCTTGACCTCGGCAGCGGCAAGATGGGAAACGAGGAAAAAAAAACAGGGCACGTCCAGAACGCAAAAAACAAAAGAAGCCTACGGCACCTGGTATTCCCAGGTGGTCTCCCATCCAGGTACTAACCAGGCCCGACCCTGCTTAGCCTCCGAGATCAGACGAGATCGGGCGCTTTCAGGGTAATGTGGCCATAGGCGAGCTCTTCTGGCACGCTCAACCCTCTTGACCTCGGCAGCGGCAAGATGGGAAACGAGGAAAAAAAAACAGGGCACGTCCAGAACGCAAAAAACAAAAGAAGCCTACGGCACCTGGTATTCCCAGGCGGTCTCCCATCCAGGTACTAACCAGGCCCGACCCTGCTTAGCCTCCGAGATCAGACGAGATTGGGCGCTTTCAGGGTGATGTGGCCGTAGGCGATCTCTTCCGGCACGCTCAACCCTCTTGACCTCGGCAGCGGCAAGATGGGAAACGAGGAAAAAAAAACAGGGCACGTCCAGAACGCAAAAAACAAAAGAAGCCTACGGCACCTGGTATTCCCAGGCGGTCTCCCATCCAGGTACTAACCAGGCCCGACCCTGCTTAGCCTCCGAGATCAGACAAGATCGGGCGCTTTCAGGGTGATGTGGCCGTAGGCGATCTCTTCCGCAACGCTCAATCCTCTTGACCTCGGCAGCGGCAAGATGGGAAACGAGGAAAAAAAAACAGGGCACGTCCAGAACGCAAAAAACATAAGAAGCCTACGGCACCTGGTATTCCCAGACGGTCTCCCATCCAGGTACTAACCAGGCCCGACCCTGCTTAGCCTCCGAGATCAGACGAGATCGGGCGCTTTCAGGGTGATGTGGCCGTAGGCGATCTCTTCCGGCACGCTCAACCCTCTTGACCTCGGCAGCGGCAAGATGGGAAACGAGGAAAAAAAAACAGGGCACGTCCAGAACGCAAAAAACAAAAGAAGCCTACGGCACCTGGTATTCCCAGGCGGTCTCCAATCCAGGTACTAACCAGGCCCGACCCTGCTTAGCCTCCGAGATCAGACAAGATCGGGCGCTTTCAGGGTGATGTGGCCGTAGGCGATCTCTTCCGCAACGCTCAATCCTCTTGACCTCGGCAGCGGCAAGATGGGAAACGAGGAAAGAAAAACAGGGCACGTCCAGAACGCAAAAAACAAAAGAAGCCTACGACACCTGGTATTCCCAGACGGTCTCCCATCCAGGTACTAACCAGGCCCGACCCTGCTTAGCCTCCGAGATCAGGCGCTTTCAGGGTGATGTGGCCGTAGGCGATCTCTTCCAGCACGCTCAACCCTCTTGACCTCGGCAGCGGCAAGATGGGAAACGAGGAAAAAAAAACAGGGCACGTCCAGAACGCAAAAAACAAAAGAAGCCTACGGCACCTGGTATTCCCAGGCGGTCTATCATCCATGTACTAATTAGGCCCGACCCTGCTTAGCCTCCGAGATCAGACGAGGTCGGGCGCTTTCAGGGTGATGTGGCCGTAGGCGATCTCTTCTGGCACGCTCAACCCTCTTGACCTCGGCAGCGGCAAGATGGGAAATGAGGAAAAAAAAACAGGGCACGTCCAGAACGCAAAAAACAAAAGAAGCCTACGGCACCTGGTATTCCCAGGCGGTCTCCCATCCAGGTAGTAACATGGCCCGACCCTGCTTAGCCTCCGAGATCAGACGAGATCGGGCGCTTTCAGGGTGATGTGGCCGTAGGCGATCTCTTCCAGCACGCTCAACCCTCTTGACCTCGGCAGCGGCAAGATGGGAAACGAGGAAAAAAAAACAGGGCACGTCCAGAACGCAAAAAACAAAAGAAGCCTACGGCACCTGATATTCCCAGGCGGTCTCCCATCCAGGTACTAACCAGGCCCGACCCTGCTTAGCCTCCGAGATCAGACGAGATCGGGCGCTTTCAGGGTGATGTGGCCGTAGGCGATCTCTTCCGCAACGCTCAACCCTCTTGACCTCGGCAGCGGCAAGATGGGAAACGAGGAAAAAAAAACAGGGCATGTCCAGAACGCAAAAAACAAAAGAAGCCTATGGCACCTGGTATTCCCAGGCGGTCTCCCATCCAGGTACTAACCAGGCCCGACCCTGCTTAGCCTCCGAGATCAGACGAGATCGGGCGCTTTTATGGTGATGTTGGCCGTAGGCGATCTTTTCCGAAACGCTCAACCCTCCCGACCTCGGCAGCGGCAAGATGGGAAACGAGGAAAAAAAAACAGGGCACGTCCAGAACGCAAAAAACAAAAGAAGCCTACGGCACCTGGTATTCCCAGGCGGTCTCCCATCCAGGTACTAACCAGGCCCGACCCTGCTTAGCCTCCGAGATCAGACGAGATCGGGCGCTTTCAGGGTGATGTGGCCGTAGGCGATCTCTTCCGGCACGCTCAACCCTCTTGACCTCGGCAGCGGCAAGATGGGAAACGAGGAAAAAAAAACAGGGCACGTCCAGAACGCAAAAAACAAAAGAAGCCTACGGCACCTGGTATTCCCAGGCGGTCTCCCATCCAGGTACTAACCAGGCCCGACCCTGCTTAGCCTCCGAGATCAGACGAGATCGGGCGCTTTCAGGGTGATGTGGCCGTAGGCAATCTCTTCCGCAGCGCGCAACCCTCTTGACCTCGGCAGCGGCAAGATGGGAAACGAGGAAAAAAAAACAGGGCACGTCCAGAACGCAAAAAACAAAAGAAGCCTACGGCACCTGGTATTCCCAGGCGGTCTCCCATCCAGGTACTAACCAGGCCCGACCCTGCTTAGCCTCCGAGATCAGACAAGATCGGGCGCTTTCAGGGTGATGTGGCCGTAGGCGATCTCTTCCGCAACGCTCAATCCTCTTGACCTCGGCAGCGGCAAGATGGGAAACGAGGAAAAAAAAACAGGGCACGTCCAGAACGCAAAAAACATAAGAAGCCTACGGCACCTGGTATTCCCAGACGGTCTCCCATCCAGGTACTAACCAGGCACGACCCTGCTTAGCCTCCGAGATCAGACGAGATCGGGCGCTTTCAGGGTGATGTGGCCGTAGGCGATCTCTTCCGGCACGCTCAACCCTCTTGACCTCGGCAGCGGCAAGATGGGAAACGAGGAAAAAAAAACAGGGCACGTCCAGAACGCAAAAAACAAAAGAAGCCTACGGCACCTGGTATTCCCAGGCGGTCTCCAATCCAGGTACTAACCAGGCCCGACCCTGCTTAGCCTCAGAGATCAGACGAGATCGGGCGCTTTCAGGGTGATGTGGCCATAGGCAATCTCTTCTGCAGCGCGCAACCCTCTTGACCTCGGCAGCGGCAAGATGGGAAACGAGGAAAAAAAAACAGGGCACGTCCAGAACGCAAAAAACAAAAGAAGCCTACGGCACCTGGTATTCCCAGGCGGTCTCCCATCCAGGTACTAACCAGGCCCGACCCTGCTTAGCCTCCGAGATCAGACAAGATCGGGCGCTTTCAGGGTGATGTGGCCGTAGGCGATCTCTTCCGCAACGCTCAATCCTCTTGACCTCGGCAGCGGCAAGATGGGAAACGAGGAAAAAAAAACAGGGCACGTCCAGAACGCAAAAAACAAAAGAAGCCTACGACACCTGGTATTCCCAGACGGTCTCCCATCCAGGTACTAACCAGGCCCGACCCTGCTTAGCCTCCGAGATCAGGCGCTTTCAGGGTGATGTGGCCGTAGGCGATCTCTTCCAGCACGCTCAACCCTCTTGACCTCGGCAGCGGCAAGATGGGAAACGAGGAAAAAAAAACAGGGCACGTCCAGAACGCAAAAAACAAAAGAAGCCTACGGCACCTGGTATTCCCAGGCGGTCTATCATCCATGTACTAATTAGGCCCGACCCTGCTTAGCCTCCGAGATCAGACGAGGTCGGGCGCTTTCAGGGTGATGTGGCCATAGGCGATCTCTTCTGGCACGCTCAACCCTCTTGACCTCGGCAGCGGCAAGATGGGAAATGAGGAAAAAAAAACAGGGCACGTCCAGAACGCAAAAAACAAAAGAAGCCTACGGCACCTGGTATTCCCAGGCGGTCTCCCATCCAGGTAGTAACATGGCCCGACCCTGCTTAGCCTCCGAGATCAGATGAGATCGGACGCTTTCAGGGTGATTTGGCCGTAGGCGATCTCTTCCGGCACGCTCAACCTTCTTGACCTCGGCAGCGGCAAGATGGGAAACGAGGAAAAAAAAACAGGGCACGTCCAGAACGCAAAAAACAAAAGAAGCCTACGGCACCTGGTATTCCCAGGCGGTCTCCCATCCAGGTACTAACCAGGGCCGACCCTGCTTAGCCTCCCAGATCAGACGAGATCGGGCGCTTTCATGATGATGTGGCCATAGGGGATCTTTTCCGCAATGCTCAACCCTCTTGACCTCGGCAGCGGCAAGATGGGAAACGAGGAAAAAAAAACAGGGCACGTCCAGAACGCAAAAAACAAAAGAAGCCTACGGCACCTGGTATTCCCAGGCGGTCTCCCATCCAGGTACTAACCAGGCCCGACCCTGCTTAGCCTCCCAGATCAGACGAGATCGGGCGCTTTCATGGTGATGTGGCCGTAGGGGATCTTTTCCGCAATGCTCAACCCTCTTGACCTCGGCAGCGGCAAGATGGGAAACGAGGAAAAAAAAACAGGGCACGTCCAGAACGCAAAAAACAAAAGAAGCCTACGGCACCTGGTATTCCCAGGCGGTCTCCCATCCAGGTATTAACCAGGCCCGACCCTGCTTAGCCTCCGAGATCAGACGCTTTCAGGGTGATGTGGCCATAGGCGATCTCTTCCGGCACGCTCAACCCTCTTGACCTCGGCAGCGGCAAGATGGGAAACGAGGAAAAAAAAACAGGGCACGTCCAGAACGCAAAAAACAAAAGAAGCCTACGTCACCTGGTAATCCCAGGCGGTCTCCCATCCAGGTACTAACCAGGCCCGACCCTGCTTAGCCTCCGAGATCAGACGAGATCGGGCGCTTTCAGGGTGATGTGGCCGTAGGCGATCTCTTCCGCAACGCTCAACCCTCTTAACCTCGGCAGCGGCAAGATGGGAAACGAGGAAAAAAAAACAGGGCACGTCCAGAACGCAAAAAACAAAAGAAGCCTACGGCACCTGGTATTCCCAGACGGTCTCCCATCCAGGTACTAACCAGGCCCGACCCTGCTTAGCCTCCGAGATCAGACGAGATCGGGCGCTTTCAGGGTGATGTGGCCTTAGGCGATCTCTTCTGGCACGCTCAACCCTCTTGACCTCGGCAGCTGCAAGATGGGAAACGAGGAAAAAACAACAGGGCACGTCCAGAACGCAAAAAACAAAAGAAGCTTAAGGCACCTGGTATTCCCAGGCGGTCTCCCATCCAGGTACTAACCAGGCCCGACCCTGCTTAGCCTCCGAGATCAGACGAGATCGGGCGCTTTCAGGGTGATTTGGCCGTAGGCGATCTTTTCCGGCACGCTCAACCCTCTTGACCTCGGCAGCGGCAAGATGGGAAACGAGGAAAAAAAAACAGGGCACGTCCAGAACGCAAAAAACAAAAGAAGCCTACGGCACCTGGTATTCCCAGGCGGTCTCCCATCCAGGTACTAACCAGGCCCGACCCTGCTTAGCCTCCGAGATCAGACGAGATCGGGCGCTTTCAGGGTGATGTGGTCGTAGGCGATCTCTTCTGGCACGCTCAACCCTCTTGACCTCGGCAGCGGCAAGATGGGAAACGAGGAAAAAAAACAGGGCACGTCCAGAACGCAAAAAACAAAAGAAGCCTACGGCACCTGGTATTCCCAGGCGGTCTCCCATCCAGGTACTAACCAGGCCCGACCCTGCTTAGCCTCCGAGATCAGACGAGATCGGACGCTTTTAGGGTGATGTGGCCGTAGGCGATCTCATTTGGCAAGCTCATTTGGCAAGCTCAACCCTCTTGACCTCGGCAGCGGCAAGATGGGAAACGAGGGAAAAAAAACAGGGCACGTCCAGAACGCAAAAAACAAAAGAAGCCTACGGCACCTGGTATTCCCAGGCGGTCTCCCATCCAGGTACTAACCAGGCCCGACCCTGCTTAGCCTCCAAGATCAGACGAGATCGGGCACTTTTAGGGTGATGTTGGCCGTAGGTGAACTTTTCCGAAACGCTCAAACCTCTTGACCTCGGCAGCGGCAAGATGGGAAACGAGGAAAAAAAAAAACAGGGCACGTCCAGAACGCAAAAAACAAAAGAAGCCTACGGCACCTGAAATTCCCAGGCGGTCTCCCATCCAGGCCCGACCCTGCTTAGCCTCCGAGATCAGACGAGATCGGGCGCTTTCAGGGTGATGTGGCCGTAGGCGATCTCTTCCGCAACGCTCAACCCTCTTGACCTCGGCAGCGGCAAGATGGGAAACGAGGAAAAAAAAACAGGGCACGTCCAGAACGCAAAAAACAAAAGAAGCCTACGGCACCTGGTATTCCCAGGCGGTCTCCCATCCAGGTACTAACCAGGCCCGACCCTGCTTAGCCTCCGAGATCAGACGAGATCGGGCGCTTTCAGGGTGATGTGGCCGTAGGCGATCTCTTCCGGCACGCTCAACCCTCTTGACCTCGGCAGCGGCAAGATGGGAAACGAGGAAAAAAAAACAGGGCACGTCCAGAACGCAAAAAACAAAAGAAGCCTACGGCACCTGGTATTCCCAGGCGGTCTCCCATCCAGGTACTAACCAGGCCCGACCCTGCTTAGCCTCCGAGATCAGACAAGATCGGGCGCTTTCAGGGTGATGTGGCCGTAGGCGATCTCTTCCGCAACGCTCAATCCTCTTGACCTCGGCAGCGGCAAGATGGGAAACGAGGAAAAAAAAACAGGGCACGTCCAGAACGCAAAAAACATAAGAAGCCTACGGCACCTGGTATTCCCAGACGGTCTCCCATCCAGGTACTAACCAGGCCCGACCCTGCTTAGCCTCCGAGATCAGACGAGATCGGGCGCTTTCAGGGTGATGTGGCCGTAGGCGATCTCTTCCGGCACGCTCAACCCTCTTGACCTCGGCAGCGGCAAGATGGGAAACGAGGAAAAAAAAACAGGGCACGTCCAGAACGCAAAAAACAAAAGAAGCCTACGGCACCTGGTATTCCCAGGCGGTCTCCAATCCAGGTACTAACCAGGCCCGACCCTGCTTAGCCTCAGCGATCAGACGAGATCGGGCGCTTTCAGGGTGATGTGGCCATAGGCAATCTCTTCTGCAGCGCGCAACCCTCTTGACCTCGGCAGCGGCAAGATGGGAAACGAGGAAAAAAAAACAGGGCACGTCCAGAACGCAAAAAACAAAAGAAGCCTACGGCACCTGGTATTCCCAGGCGGTCTCCCATCCAGGTACTAACCAGGCCCGACCCTGCTTAGCCTCCGAGATCAGACAAGATCGGGCGCTTTCAGGGTGATGTGGCCGTAGGCGATCTCTTCCGCAACGCTCAATCCTCTTGACCTCGGCAGCGGCAAGATGGGAAACGAGGAAAAAAAAACAGGGCACGTCCAGAACGCAAAAAACAAAAGAAGCCTACGACACCTGGTATTCCCAGACGGTCTCCCATCCAGGTACTAACCAGGCCCGACCCTGCTTAGCCTCCGAGATCAGGCGCTTTCAGGGTGATGTGGCCGTAGGCGATCTCTTCCAGCACGCTCAACCCTCTTGACCTCGGCAGCGGCAAGATGGGAAACGAGGAAAAAAAAACAGGGCACGTCCAGAACGCAAAAAACAAAAGAAGCCTACGGCACCTGGTATTCCCAGGCGGTCTATCATCCATGTACTAATTAGGCCCGACCCTGCTTAGCCTCCGAGATCAGACGAGGTCGGGCGCTTTCAGGGTGATGTGGCCATAGGCGATCTCTTCTGGCACGCTCAACCCTCTTGACCTCGGCAGCGGCAAGATGGGAAATGAGGAAAAAAAAACAGGGCACGTCCAGAACGCAAAAAACAAAAGAAGCCTACGGCACCTGGTATTCCCAGGCGGTCTCCCATCCAGGTAGTAACATGGCCCGACCCTGCTTAGCCTCCGAGATTAGACGAGATCGGACGCTTTCAGGGTGATTTGGCCGTAGGCGATCTCTTCCGGCACGCTCAACCTTCTTGACCTCGGCAGCGGCAAGATGGGAAACGAGGAAAAAAAAACAGGGCACGTCCAGAACGCAAAAAACAAAAGAAGCCTACGGCACCTGGTATTCCCAGGCGGTCTCCCATCCAGGTACTAACCAGGGCCGACCCTGCTTAGCCTCCCAGATCAGACGAGATCGGGCGCTTTCATGATGATGTGGCCATAGGGGATCTTTTCCGCAATGCTCAACCCTCTTGACCTCGGCAGCGGCAAGATGGGAAACGAGGAAAAAAAAACAGGGCACGTCCAGAACGCAAAAAACAAAAGAAGCCTACGGCACCTGGTATTCCCAGGCGGTCTCCCATCCAGGTACTAACCAGGCCCGACCCTGCTTAGCCTCCCAGATCAGACGAGATCGGGCGCTTTCATGGTGATGTGGCCGTAGGGGATATTTTCCGCAATGCTCAACCCTCTTGACCTCGGCAGCGGCAAGATGGGAAACGAGGAAAAAAAAACAGGGCACGTCCAGAACGCAAAAAACAAAAGAAGCCTACGGCACCTGGTATTCCCAGGCGGTCTCCCATCCAGGTATTAACCAGGCCCGACCCTGCTTAGCCTCCGAGATCAGACGCTTTCAGGGTGATGTGGCCATAGGCGATCTCTTCCGGCACGCTCAACCCTCTTGACCTCGGCAGCGGCAAGATGGGAAACGAGGAAAAAAAAACAGGGCACGTCCAGAACGCAAAAAACAAAAGAAGCCTACGTCACCTGGTAATCCCAGGCGGTCTCCCATCCAGGTACTAACCAGGCCCGACCCTGCTTAGCCTCCGAGATCAGACGAGATCGGGCGCTTTCAGAGTGATGTGGCCGTAGGCGATCTCTTCCGCAACGCTCAACCCTCTTAACCTCGGCAGCGGCAAGATGGGAAACGAGGAAAAAAAAACAGGGCACGTCCAGAACGCAAAAAAACAAAAGAAGCCTACGGCACCAGGTATTCCCAGACGGTCTCCCATCCAGGTACTAACCAGGCCCGACCCTGCTTAGCCTCCGAAATCAGACGAGATCAGGCGCTTTCAGGGTGATGTGGCCTTAGGCGATCTCTTCTGGCACGCTCAACCCTCTTGACCTCGGCAGCTGCAAGATGGGAAACGAGGAAAAAACAACAGGGCACGTCCAGAACGCAAAAAACAAAAGAAGCTTAAGGCACCTGGTATTCCCAGGCGGTCTCCCATGCAGGTACTAACCAGGCCCGACCCTGCTTAGCCTCCGAGATCAGACGAGATCGGGCGCTTTCAGGGTGATTTGGCCGTAGGCGATCTTTTCCGGCACGCTCAACCCTCTTGACCTCGGCAGCGGCAAGATGGGAAACGAGGAAAAAAAAACAGGGCACGTCCAGAACGCAAAAAACAAAAGAAGCCTACGGCACCTGGTATTCCCAGGCGGTCTCCCATCCAGGTACTAACCAGGCCCGACCCTGCTTAGCCTCCGAGATCAGACGAGATCGGGCGCTTTCAGGGTGATGTGGTCGTAGGCGATCTCTTCTGGCACGCTCAACCCTCTTGACCTCGGCAGCGGCAAGATGGGAAACGAGGAAAAAAAACAGGGCACGTCCATAACGCAAAATACAAAAGAAGCCTACGGCACCTGGTATTCCCAGGCGGTCTCCCATCCAGGTACTAACCAGGCCCGACCCTGCTTAGCCTCCGAGATCAGACGAGATCGGACGCTTTTAGGGTGATGTGGCCGTAGGCAATCTCATTTGGCAAGCTCATTTGGCAAGCTCAACCCTCTTGACCTCGGCAGCGGCAAGATGGGAAACGAGGGAAAAAAAACAGGGCACGTCCAGAACGCAAAAAACAAAAGAAGCCTACGGCACCTGGTATTCCCAGGCGGTCTCCCATCCAGGTACTAACCAGGCCCGACCCTGCTTAGCCTCCAAGATCAGACGAGATCGGGCACTTTTAGGGTGATGTTGGCCGTAGGTGAACTTTTCCGAAACGCTCAAACCTCTTGACCTCGGCAGCGGCAAGATGGGAAACGAGGAAAAAAAAAAACAGGGCACGTCCAGAACGCAAAAAACAAAAGAAGCCTACGGCACCTGGAATTCCCAGGCGGTCTCCCATCCAGGCCCGACCCTGCTTAGCCTCCGAGATCAGACGAGATCGGGCGCTTTCAGGGTGATGTGGCCGTAGGCGATCTCTTACGCAACGCTCAACCCTCTTGACCTCGGCAGCGGCAAGATGGGAAACGAGGAAAAAAAAACAGGGCACGTCCAGAACGCAAAAAACAAAAGAAGCCTACGGCACCTGGTATTCCCAGGCGGTCTCCTATCCAGGTACTAACCAGGCCCGACCCTGCTTAGCCTCCGAGATCAGACGAGATCGGGCGCTTTCAGGGTGATGTGGCCGTAGGCAATCTCTTCCGCAGCGCGCAACCCTCTTGACCTCGGCAGCGGCAAGATGGGAAACGAGGAAAAAAAAACAGGGCACGTCCAGAACGCAAAAAACAAAAGAAGCCTACGGCACCTGGTATTCCCAGGCGGTCTCCCATCCAGGTACTAACCAGGCCCGACCCTGCTTAGCCTCCGAGATCAGACAAGATCGGGCGCTCTCAGGGTGATGTGGCCGTAGGCGATCTCTTCCGCAACGCTCAATCCTCTTGACCTCGGCAGCGGCAAGATGGGAAACGAGGAAAAAAAAACAGGGCACGTCCAGAACGCAAAAAACATAAGAAGCCTACGGCACCTGGTATTCCCAGACGGTCTCCCATCCAGGTACTAACCAGGCCCGACCCTGCTTAGCCTCCGAGATCAGACGAGATCGGGCGCTTTCAGGGTGATGTGGCCGTAGGCGATCTCTTCCGGCACGCTCAACCCTCTTGACCTCGGCAGCGGCAAGATGGGAAACGAGGAAAAAAAAACAGGGCACGTCCAGAACGCAAAAAACAAAAGAAGCCTACGGCACCTGGTATTCCCAGGCGGTCTCCAATCCAGGTACTAACCAGGCCCGACCCTGCTTAGCCTCAGCGATCAGACGAGATCGGGCGCTTTCAGGGTGATGTGGCCATAGGCAATCTCTTCTGCAGCGCGCAACCCTCTTGACCTCGGCAGCGGCAAGATGGGAAACGAGGAAAAAAAAACAGGGCACGTCCAGAACGCAAAAAACAAAAGAAGCCTACGGCACCTGGTATTCCCAGGCGGTCCCCCATCCAGGTAGTAACATGGCCCGACCCTGCTTAGCCTCCGAGATCAGACGAGATCGGACGCTTTCAGGGTGATTTGGCCGTAGGCGATCTCTTCCGGCACGCTCAACCTTCTTGACCTCGGCAGCGGCAAGATGGGAAACGAGGAAAAAAAAACAGGGCACGTCCAGAACGCAAAAAACAAAAGAAGCCTACGGCACCTGGTATTCCCAGGCAGTCTCCCATCCAGGTACTAACCAGGGCCGACCCTGCTTAGCCTCCCAGATCAGACGAGATCGGGCGCTTTCATGATGATGTGGCCATAGGGGATCTTTTCCGCAATGCTCAACCCTCTTGACCTCGGCAGCGGCAAGATGGGAAACGAGGAAAAAAAAACAGGGCACGTCCAGAACGCAAAAAACAAAAGAAGCCTACGGCACCTGGTATTCCCAGGCGGTCTCCCATCCAGGTACTAACCAGGCCCGACCCTGCTTAGCCTCCCAGATCAGATGAGATCGGGCGCTTTCATGGTGATGTGGCCGTAGGGGATCTTTTCCGCAATGCTCAACCCTCTTGACCTCGGCAGCGGCAAGATGGGAAACGAGGAAAAAAAAACAGGGCACGTCCAGAACGCAAAAAACAAAAGAAGCCTACGGCACCTGGTATTCCCAGGCGGTCTCCCATCCAGGTATTAACCAGGCCCGACCCTGCTTAGCCTCCGAGATCAGACGCTTTCAGGGTGATGTGGCCATAGGCGATCTCTTCCGGCACGCTCAACCCTCTTGACCTCGGCAGCGGCAAGATGGGAAACGAGGAAAAAAAAACAGGGCACGTCCAGAACGCAAAAAACAAAAGAAGCCTACGTCACCTGGTAATCCCAGGCGGTCTCCCATCCAGGTACTAACCAGGCCCGACCCTGCTTAGCCTCCGAGATCAGACGAGATCGGGCGCTTTCAGGGTGATGTGGCCGTAGGCGATCTCTTCCGCAACGCTCAACCCTCTTAACCTCGGCAGCGGCACGATGGGAAACGAGGAAAAAAAAACAGGGCACGTCCAGAACGCAAAAAACAAAAGAAGCCTACGGCACCTGGTATTCCCAGACGGTCTCCCATCCAGGTACTAACCAGGCCCGACCCTGCTTAGCCTCCGAGATCAGACGAGATCGGGCGCTTTCAGGGTGATGTGGCCTTAGGCGATCTCTTCTGGCACGCTCAACCCTCTTGACCTCGGCAGCTGC
This sequence comes from Lithobates clamitans, assembly GCA_037952925.1. NCBI lineage: Eukaryota > Metazoa > Chordata > Amphibia > Anura > Ranidae > Lithobates > Lithobates clamitans. The sequence continues at coordinate 5,801,037 of JBBGZY010001179.1, forward strand.
AAGATGGGAAACGAGGAAAAAACAACAGGGCACGTCCAGAACGCAAAAAACAAAAGAAGCTTAAGGCACCTGGTATTCCCAGGCGGTCTCCCATCCAGGTACTAACCAGGCCCGACCCTGCTTAGCCTCCGAGATCAGACGAGATCGGGCGCTTTCAGGGTGATTTGGCCGTAGGCGATCTTTTCCGGCACGCTCAACCCTCTTGACCTCGGCAGCGGCAAGATGGGAAACGAGGAAAAAAAAACAGGGCACGTCCAGAACGCAAAAAACAAAAGAAGCCTACGGCACCTGGTATTCCCAGGCGGTCTCCCATCCAGGTACTAACCAGGCCCGACCCTGCTTAGCCTCCGAGATCAGACGAGATCGGGCGCTTTCAGGGTGATGTGGTCGTAGGCGATCTCTTCTGGCACGCTCAACCCTCTTGACCTCGGCAGAGGCAAGATGGGAAACGAGGAAAAAAAACAGGGCACGTCCATAACGCAAAAAACAAAAGAAGCCTACGGCACCTGGTATTCCCAGGCGGTCTCCCATCCAGGTACTAACCAGGCCCGACCCTGCTTAGCCTCCGAGATCAGACGAGATCGGACGCTTTTAGGGTGATGTGGCCGTAGGCAATCTCATTTGGCAAGCTCATTTGGCAAGCTCAACCCTCTTGACCTCGGCAGCGGCAAGATGGGAAACGAGGGAAAAAAAACAGGGCACGTCCAGAACGCAAAAAACAAAAGAAGCCTACGGCACCTGGTATTCCCAGGCGGTCTCCCATCCAGGTACTAACCAGGCCCGACCCTGCTTAGCCTCCAAGATCAGACGAGATCGGGCACTTTTAGGGTGATGTTGGCCGTAGGTGAACTTTTCCGAAACGCTCAAACCTCTTGACCTCGGCAGCGGCAAGATGGGAAACGAGGAAAAAAAAAAACAGGGCACGTCCAGAACGCAAAAAACAAAAGAAGCCTACGGCACCTGGAATTCCCAGGCGGTCTCCCATCCAGGCCCGACCCTGCTTAGCCTCCGAGATCAGACGAGATCGGGCGCTTTCAGGGTGATGTGGCCGTAGGCGATCTCTTCCGCAACGCTCAACCCTCTTGACCTCGGCAGCGGCAAGATGGGAAACGAGGAAAAAAAAACAGGGCACGTCCAGAACGCAAAAAACAAAAGAAGCCTACGGCACCTGGTATTCCCAGGCGGTCTCCCATCCAGGTACTAACCAGGCCCGACCCTGCTTAGCCTCCAAGATCAGACAAGATCGGGCGCTTTCAGGGTGATGTGGCCGTAGGCGATCTCTTCTGCCACGCTCAACCCTCTTGACCTCGGCAGCGGCAAGATGGGAAACGAGGAAAAAAAAAACAGGGCACGTCCAGAACGCAAAAAACAAAAGAAGCCTACGGCACCTGGTATTCCCAGGCAGTCTCCCATCCAGGTACTAATCAGGCCCGACCCTGCTTAGCCTCCGAGATCAGACGAGATCGGGCGCTTTCATGGTGATGTGGCCGTAGGGGATCTCTTCCGCAATGCCCAACCCTCTTGACCTCGGCAGCGGCAAGATAGGAAACGAGGAAAAAAAAACAGGGCACGTCCAGAACGCAAAAAACAAAAGAAGCCTACGGCACCTGGTATTCCCAGGCGGTCTCCCATCCAGGTACTAACCAGGCCCGACCCTGCTTAGCCACTGAGATCAGACGAGATCGGGCGCTTTCAGGGTGATGTGGCCGTAGGCGCTCTCTTCTGCAACGCTCAACCCTCTTGACCTCGGCAGCGGCAAGATGGGAAACGAGGAAAAAAAAAACAGGGCCCGTCCAGAACGCAAAAAACAAAAGAAGCCTACGGCACCTGGTATTTCCAGGCGGTCTCCCATCCAGGTACTAACCAGGCCCGACCCTGCTTAGCCTCCGAGATCAGACGAGATCGGGCGCTTTCAGGGTGATGTGGCCGTAGGCGAACTTTTCCGGCACGCTCAACCCTCTTGACCTCGGCAGCGGCAAGATGGGAAACGAGGAAAAAAAAACAGGGCACGTCCAGAACGCAAAAAACAAAAGAAGCCTACGGCACCTGGTATTCCCAGGCGGTCTCCCATCCAGGTACTAACCAGGCCCGACCCTGCTTAGCCTCCGAGATCAGACGAGATCGGGCGCTTTCAGGGTGATGTGGCCGTAGGCAATCTCTTCCGCAACGCGCAACCCTCTTGACCTCGGCAGCGGCAAGATGGGAAACGAGGAAAAAAAAACAGGGCACGTCCAGAACGCAAAAAACAAAAGAAGCCTACGGCACCTGGTATTCCCAGGCGGTCTCCCATCCAGGTACAAACAGGCGCGACCCTGCTTAGCCTCCGAGATCAGACAAGATCGGGCGCTTTCAGGGTGATGTGGCCGTAGGCGATCTTTTCCGGCACGCTCAACCCTCTTGACCTCGGCAGCGGCAAGATGGGAAACGAGGAAAAAAAAACAGGGCACGTCCAGAACGCAAAAAACAAAAGAAGCCTACGGCACCTGGTATTCCCAGGCGGTCTCCCATCCAGGTACTAACCAGGCCCGACCCTGCTTAGCCTCCGAGATCAGACGAGATCGGGCGCTTTCAGGGTGATGTGGCCGTAGGCAATCTCTTCCGCAACGCGCAACCCTCTTGACCTCGGCAGCGGCAAGATGGGAAACGAGGAAAAAAAAACAGGGCACGTCCAGAACGCAAAAAACAAAAGAAGCCTACGGCACCTGGTATTCCCAGGCGGTCTCCCATCCAGGTACAAACAGGCCCGACCCTGCTTAGCCTCCGAGATCAGACAAGATCGGGCGCTTTCAGGGTGATGTGGCCGTAGGCGATCTCTTCCGCAACGCTCAATCCTCTTGACTTCGGCAGCGGCAAGATGGGAAACGAGGAAAAAAAAACAGGGCACGTCCAGAACGCAAAAAACAAAAGAAGCCTACGACACCTGGTATTCCCAGACGGTCTCCCATCCAGGTACTAACCAGGCCCGACCCTGCTTAGCCTCCGAGATCAGACGAGATCGGGCGCTTTCAGGGTGATGTGGCCGTAGGCGCTCTCTTCCGCAACGCTCAACCCTCTTGACCTCGGCAGCGGCAAGATGGGAAACGAGGGAAAAAAAAACAGGGCACGTCCAGAACGCAAAAAACAAAAGAAGCCTACGGCACCTGGTATTTCCAGGCGGTCTCCCATCCAGGTACTAACCAGGCCCGACCCTGCTTAGCCTCCGAGATCAGACGAGATCGGGCGCTTTCAGGGTGATGTTGCCGTAGGCGATCTTTTCCGGCACGCTCAACCCTCTTGACCTCGGCAGCGGCAAGATGGGAAACGAGGAAAAAAAAACAGGGCACGTCCAGAACGCAAAAAACAAAAGAAGCCTACGGCACCTGGTATTCCCAGGCGGTCTCCCATCCAGGTACTAACCAGGCCCGACCCTGCTTAGCCTCCGAGATCAGACGAGATCGGGCGCTTTCAGGGTGATGTGGCCGTAGGCAATCTCTTCCGCAACGCGCAACCCTCTTGACCTCGGCAGCGGCAAGATGGGAAGTGAGGAAAAAAAAAACAGGGCACGTCCAGAACGCAAAAAACAAAAGAAGCCTACGGCACCTGGTAATCCCAGGCAGTCTCCCATCCAGGTACTAATCAGGCCCGACCCTGCTTAGAATCCGAGATCAGACAAGATCGGGCGCTTTCATGGTGATGTGGCCGTAGGCGATCTCTTCCGCAATGCCCAACCCTCTTGACCTCGGCAGCGGCAAGATGGGAAACGAGGAAAAAAAAACAGGGCACGTCCAGAACGCAAAAAACAAAAGAAGCCTACGGCACCTGGTATTCCCAGGCGGTCTCCCATCCAGGTACTAACCAGGCCCGACCCTGCTTAGCCACTGAGATCAGACGAGATCGGGCGCTTTCAGGGTGATGTGGCCGTAGGCGATCTCTTACGCAACGCTCAACCCTCTTGACCTCGGCAGCGGCAAGATGGGAAACGAGGAAAAAAAAACAGGGCCCGTCCAGAACGCAAAAAACAAAAGAAGCCTACGGCACCTGGTATTCCCAGGCGGTCTCCCATCCAGGTACTAAAGCCCGACCCTGCTTAGCCTCCGAGATCAGACGAGATCGGGCGCTTTCAGGGTGATGTGGCCGTAGGCGATCTCTACCGCAACGCTCAACCCTCTTGACCTCGGCAGCGGCAAGATGGGAAACGAGGAAAAAAAAACAGGGCACGTCCAGAACGCAAAAAACAAAAGAAGCCTATGGCACCTGGTATTCCCAGGCGGTCTCCCATCCAGGTACTAATCAGGCCCGACCCTGCTTAGCCTCCGAGATCAGACGAGATCGGGCGCTTTCATGGTGAGGTGGCCGTAGGGGATCTCTTCCGCAATGCTCAACCCTCTTGACCTCCGCAGCGGCAAGATGGGAAACGAGGAAAAAAAAAACAGGGCACGTCCAGAACGCAAAAAACAAAAGAAGCCTACGGCACCTGGTATTTCCAGGCGGTCTCCCATCCAGGTACTAACCAGGCCCGACCCTGCTTAGCCTCCGAGATCAGACGAGATCAGGCGCTTTCAGGGTGATTTGGCCGTAGGCGATCTTTTCCGGCACGCTCAACCCTCTTGACCTCGGCAGCGGCAAGATGGGAAACGAGGAAAAAAAACAGGGCACGTCCATAACGCAAAATACAAAAGAAGCCTACGGCACCTGGTATTCCCAGGCGGTCTCCCATCCAGGTACTAACCAGGCCCGACCCTGCTTAGCCTCCGAGATCAGACGAGATCGGACGCTTTTAGGGTGATGTGGCCGTAGGCAATCTCATTTGGCAAGCTCATTTGGCAAGCTCAACCCTCTTGACCTCGGCAGCGGCAAGATGGGAAACGAGGGAAAAAAAACAGGGCACGTCCAGAACGCAAAAAACAAAAGAAGCCTACGGCACCTGGTATTCCCAGGCGGTCTCCCATCCAGGTACTAACCAGGCCCGACCCTGCTTAGCCTCCAAGATCAGACGAGATCGGGCACTTTTAGGGTGATGTTGGCCGTAGGTGAACTTTTCCGAAACGCTCAAACCTCTTGACCTCGGCAGCGGCAAGATGGGAAACGAGGAAAAAAAAAAACAGGGCACGTCCAGAACGCAAAAAACAAAAGAAGCCTACGGCACCTGGAATTCCCAGGCGGTCTCCCATCCAGGCCCGACCCTGCTTAGCCTCCGAGATCAGACGAGATCGGGCGCTTTCAGGGTGATGTGGCCGTAGGCGATCTCTTACGCAACGCTCAACCCTCTTGACCTCGGCAGCGGCAAGATGGGAAACGAGGAAAAAAAAACAGGGCACGTCCAGAACGCAAAAAACAAAAGAAGCCTACGGCACCTGGTATTCCCAGGCGGTCTCCTATCCAGGTACTAACCAGGCCCGACCCTGCTTAGCCTCCGAGATCAGACGAGATCGGGCGCTTTCAGGGTGATGTGGCCGTAGGCAATCTCTTCCGCAGCGCGCAACCCTCTTGACCTCGGCAGCGGCAAGATGGGAAACGAGGAAAAAAAAACAGGGCACGTCCAGAACGCAAAAAACAAAAGAAGCCTACGGCACCTGGTATTCCCAGGCGGTCTCCCATCCAGGTACTAACCAGGCCCGACCCTGCTTAGCCTCCGAGATCAGACAAGATCGGGCGCTTTCAGGGTGATGTGGCCGTAGGCGATCTCTTCCGCAACGCTCAATCCTCTTGACCTCGGCAGCGGCAAGATGGGAAACGAGGAAAAAAAAAACAGGGCACGTCCAGAACGCAAAAAACATAAGAAGCCTACGGCACCTGGTATTCCCAGACGGTCTCCCATCCAGGTACTAACCAGGCCCGACCCTGCTTAGCCTCCGAGATCAGACGAGATCGGGCGCTTTCAGGGTGATGTGGCCGTAGGCGATCTCTTCCGGCACGCTCAACCCTCTTGACCTCGGCAGCGGCAAGATGGGAAACGAGGAAAAAAAAACAGGGCACGTCCAGAACGCAAAAAACAAAAGAAGCCTACGGCACCTGGTATTCCCAGGCGGTCTCCAATCCAGGTACTAACCAGGCCCGACCCTGCTTAGCCTCAGCGATCAGACGAGATCGGGCGCTTTCAGGGTGATGTGGCCATAGGCAATCTCTTCTGCAGCGCGCAACCCTCTTGACCTCGGCAGCGGCAAGATGGGAAACGAGGAAAAAAAAACAGGGCACGTCCAGAACGCAAAAAACAAAAGAAGCCTACGGCACCTGGTATTCCCAGGCGGTCCCCCATCCAGGTACTAACCAGGCCCGACCCTGCTTAGCCTCCGAGATCAGACAAGATCGGGCGCTTTCAGGGTGATGTGGCCGTAGGCGATCTCTTCCGCAACGCTCAATCCTCTTGACCTCGGCAGCGGCAAGATGGGAAACGAGGAAAAAAAAACAGGGCACGTCCAGAACGCAAAAAACAAAAGAAGCCTACGACACCTGGTATTCCCAGACGGTCTCCCATCCAGGTACTAACCAGGCCCGACCCTGCTTAGCCTCCGAGATCAGGCGCTTTCAGGGTGATGTGGCCATAGGCGATCTCTTCTGGCACGCTCAACCCTCTTGACCTCGGCAGCGGCAAGATGGGAAATGAGGAAAAAAAAACAGGGCACGTCCAGAACGCAAAAAACAAAAGAAGCCTACGGCACCTGGTATTCCCAGGCGGTCTCCCATCCAGGTAGTAACATGGCCCGACCCTGCTTAGCCTCCGAGATCAGACGAGATCGGACGCTTTCAGGGTGATTTGGCCGTAGGCGATCTCTTCCGGCACGCTCAACCTTCTTGACCTCGGCAGCGGCAAGATGGGAAACGAGGAAAAAAAAACAGGGCACGTCCAGAACGCAAAAAACAAAAGAAGCCTACGGCACCTGGTATTCCCAGGCGGTCTCCCATCCAGGTACTAACCAGGGCCGACCCTGATTAGCCTCCCAGATCAGACGAGATCGGGCGCTTTCATGATGATGTGGCCATAGGGGATCTTTTCCGCAATGCTCAACCCTCTTGACCTCGGCAGCGGCAAGATGGGAAACGAGGAAAAAAAAACAGGGCACGTCCAGAACGCAAAAAACAAAAGAAGCCTACGGCACCTGGTATTCCCAGGCGGTCTCCCATCCAGGTACTAACCAGGCCCGACCCTGCTTAGCCTCCCAGATCAGACGAGATCGGGCGCTTTCATGGTGATGTGGCCGTAGGGGATCTTTTCCGCAATGCTCAACCCTCTTGACCTCGGCAGCGGCAAGATGGGAAACGAGGAAAAAAAAACAGGGCACGTCCAGAACGCAAAAAACAAAAGAAGCCTACGGCACCTGGTATTCCCAGGCGGTCTCCCATCCAGGTATTAACCAGGCCCGACCCTGCTTAGCCTCCGAGATCAGACGCTTTCAGGGTGATGTGGCCATAGGCGATCTCTTCCGGCACGCTCAACCCTCTTGACCTCGGCAGCGGCAAGATGGGAAACGAGGAAAAAAAAACAGGGCACGTCCAGAACGCAAAAAACAAAAGAAGCCTACGTCACCTGGTAATCCCAGGCGGTCTCCCATCCAGGTACTAACCAGGCCCGACCCTGCTTAGCCTCCGAGATCAGACGAGATCGGGCGCTTTCAGGGTGATGTGGCCGTAGGCGATCTCTTCCGCAACGCTCAACCCTCTTAACCTCGGCAGCGGCACGATGGGAAACGAGGAAAAAAAAACAGGGCACGTCCAGAACGCAAAAAACAAAAGAAGCCTACGGCACCTGGTATTCCCAGACGGTCTCCCATCCAGGTACTAACCAGGCCCGACCCTGCTTAGCCTCCGAGATCAGACGAGATCGGGCGCTTTCAGGGTGATGTGGCCTTAGGCGATCTCTTCTGGCACGCTCAACCCTCTTGACCTCGGCAGCTGCAAGATGGGAAACGAGGAAAAAACAACAGGGCACGTCCAGAACGCAAAAAACAAAAGAAGCTTAAGGCACCTGGTATTCCCAGGCGGTCTCCCATCCAGGTACTAACCAGGCCCGACCCTGCTTAGCCTCCGAGATCAGACGAGATCGGGCGCTTTCAGGGTGATTTGGCCGTAGGCGATCTTTTCCGGCACGCTCAACCCTCTTGACCTCGGCAGCAGCAAGATGGGAAACGAGGAAAAAAAAACAGGGCACGTCCAGAACGCAAAAAACAAAAGAAGCCTACGGCACCTGGTATTCCCAGGCGGTCTCCCATCCAGGTACTAACCAGGCCCGACCCTGCTTAGCCTCCGAGATCAGACGAGATCGGGCGCTTTCAGGGTGATGTGGTCGTAGGCGATCTCTTCTGGCACGCTCAACCCTCTTGACCTCGGCAGCGGCAAGATGGGAAACGAGGAAAAAAAACAGGGCACGTCCATAACGCAAAAAACAAAAGAAGCCTACGGCACCTGGTATTCCCAGGCGGTCTCCCATCCAGGTACTAACCAGGCCCGACCCTGCTTAGCCTCCGAGATCAGACGAGATCGGACGCTTTTAGGGTGATGTGGCCGTAGGCAATCTCATTTGGCAAGCTCATTTGGCAAGCTCAACCCTCTTGACCTCGGCAGCGGCAAGATGGGAAACGAGGGAAAAAAAACAGGGCACGTCCAGAACGCAAAAAACAAAAGAAGCCTACGGCACCTGGTATTCCCAGGCGGTCTCCCATCCAGGTACTAACCAGGCCCGACCCTGCTTAGCCTCCAAGATCAGACGAGATCGGGCACTTTTAGGGTGATGTTGGCCGTAGGTGAACTTTTCCGAAACGCTCAAACCTCTTGACCTCGGCAGCGGCAAGATGGGAAACGAGGAAAAAAAAAAACAGGGCACGTCCAGAACGCAAAAAACAAAAGAAGCCTACGGCACCTGGAATTCCCAGGCGGTCTCCCATCCAGGCCCGACCCTGCTTAGCCTCCGAGATCAGACGAGATCGGGCGCTTTCAGGGTGATGTGGCCGTAGGCGATCTCTTCCGCAACGCTCAACCCTCTTGACCTCGGCAGCGGCAAGATGGGAAACGAGGAAAAAAAAACAGGGCACGTCCAGAACGCAAAAAACAAAAGAAGCCTACGGCACCTGGTATTCCCAGGCGGTCTCCCATCCAGGTACTAACCAGGCCCGACCCTGCTTAGCCTCCAAGATCAGACAAGATCGGGCGCTTTCAGGGTGATGTGGCCGTAGGCGATCTCTTCTGCCACGCTCAACCCTCTTGACCTCGGCAGCGGCAAGATGGGAAACGAGGAAAAAAAAAACAGGGCACGTCCAGAACGCAAAAAACAAAAGAAGCCTACGGCACCTGGTATTCCCAGGCAGTCTCCCATCCAGGTACTAATCAGGCCCGACCCTGCTTAGCCTCCGAGATCAGACGAGATCGGGCGCTTTCATGGTGATGTGGCCGTAGGGGATCTCTTCCGCAATGCCCAACCCTCTTGACCTCGGCAGCGGCAAGATAGGAAACGAGGAAAAAAAAACAGGGCACGTCCAGAACGCAAAAAACAAAAGAAGCCTACGGCACCTGGTATTCCCAGGCGGTCTCCCATCCAGGTACTAACCAGGCCCGACCCTGCTTAGCCACTGAGATCAGACGAGATCGGGCGCTTTCAGGGTGATGTGGCCGTAGGCGCTCTCTTCTGCAACGCTCAACCCTCTTGACCTCGGCAGCGGCAAGATGGGAAACGAGGAAAAAAAAAACAGGGCCCGTCCAGAACGCAAAAAACAAAAGAAGCCTACGGCACCTGGTATTTCCAGGCGGTCTCCCATCCAGGTACTAACCAGGCCCGACCCTGCTTAGCCTCCGAGATCAGACGAGATCGGGCGCTTTCAGGGTGATGTGGCCGTAGGCGAACTTTTCCGGCACGCTCAACCCTCTTGACCTCGGCAGCGGCAAGATGGGAAACGAGGAAAAAAAAACAGGGCACGTCCAGAACGCAAAAAACAAAAGAAGCCTACGGCACCTGGTATTCCCAGGCGGTCTCCCATCCAGGTACTAACCAGGCCCGACCCTGCTTAGCCTCCGAGATCAGACGAGATCGGGCGCTTTCAGGGTGATGTGGCCGTAGGCAATCTCTTCCGCAACGCGCAACCCTCTTGACCTCGGCAGCGGCAAGATGGGAAACGAGGAAAAAAAAACAGGGCACGTCCAGAACGCAAAAAACAAAAGAAGCCTACGGCACCTGGTATTCCCAGGCGGTCTCCCATCCAGGTACAAACAGGCGCGACCCTGCTTAGCCTCCGAGATCAGACAAGATCGGGCGCTTTCAGGGTGATGTGGCCGTAGGCGATCTTTTCCGGCACGCTCAACCCTCTTGACCTCGGCAGCGGCAAGATGGGAAACGAGGAAAAAAAAACAGGGCACGTCCAGAACGCAAAAAACAAAAGAAGCCTACGGCACCTGGTATTCCCAGGCGGTCTCCCATCCAGGTACTAACCAGGCCCGACCCTGCTTAGCCTCCGAGATCAGACGAGATCGGGCGCTTTCAGGGTGATGTGGCCGTAGGCAATCTCTTCCGCAACGCGCAACCCTCTTGACCTCGGCAGCGGCAAGATGGGAAACGAGGAAAAAAAAACAGGGCACGTCCAGAACGCAAAAAACAAAAGAAGCCTACGGCACCTGGTATTCCCAGGCGGTCTCCCATCCAGGTACAAACAGGCCCGACCCTGCTTAGCCTCCGAGATCAGACAAGATCGGGCGCTTTCAGGGTGATGTGGCCGTAGGCGATCTCTTCCGCAACGCTCAATCCTCTTGACTTCGGCAGCGGCAAGATGGGAAACGAGGAAAAAAAAACAGGGCACGTCCAGAACGCAAAAAACAAAAGAAGCCTACGACACCTGGTATTCCCAGACGGTCTCCCATCCAGGTACTAACCAGGCCCGACCCTGCTTAGCCTCCGAGATCAGACGAGATCGGGCGCTTTCAGGGTGATGTGGCCGTAGGCGCTCTCTTCCGCAACGCTCAACCCTCTTGACCTCGGCAGCGGCAAGATGGGAAACGAGGGAAAAAAAAACAGGGCACGTCCAGAACGCAAAAAACAAAGGAAGCCTACGGCACCTGGTATTTCCAGGCGGTCTCCCATCCAGGTACTAACCAGGCCCGACCCTGCTTAGCCTCCGAGATCAGACGAGATCGGGCGCTTTCAGGGTGATGTTGCCGTAGGCGATCTTTTCCGGCACGCTCAACCCTCTTGACCTCGGCAGCGGCAAGATGGGAAACGAGGAAAAAAAAACAGGGCACGTCCAGAACGCAAAAAACAAAAGAAGCCTACGGCACCTGGTATTCCCAGGCGGTCTCCCATCCAGGTACTAACCAGGCCCGACCCTGCTTAGCCTCCGAGATCAGACGAGATCGGGCGCTTTCAGGGTGATGTGGCCGTAGGCAATCTCTTCCGCAACGCGCAACCCTCTTGACCTCGGCAGCGGCAAGATGGGAAGTGAGGAAAAAAAAAACAGGGCACGTCCAGAACGCAAAAAACAAAAGAAGCCTACGGCACCTGGTAATCCCAGGCAGTCTCCCATCCAGGTACTAATCAGGCCCGACCCTGCTTAGAATCCGAGATCAGACAAGATCGGGCGCTTTTATGGTGATGTGGCCGTAGGCGATCTCTTCCGCAATGCCCAACCCTCTTGACCTCGGCAGCGGCAAGATGGGAAACGAGGAAAAAAAAACAGGGCACGTCCAGAACGCAAAAAACAAAAGAAGCCTACGGCACCTGGTATTCCCAGGCGGTCTCCCATCCAGGTACTAACCAGGCCCGACCCTGCTTAGCCACTGAGATCAGACGAGATCGGGCGCTTTCAGGGTGATGTGGCCGTAGGCGATCTCTTACGCAACGCTCAACCCTCTTGACCTCGGCAGCGGCAAGATGGGAAACGAGGAAAAAAAAACAGGGCCCGTCCAGAACGCAAAAAACAAAAGAAGCCTACGGCACCTGGTATTCCCAGGCGGTCTCCCATCCAGGTACTAAAGCCCGACCCTGCTTAGCCTCCGAGATCAGACGAGATCGGGCGCTTTCAGGGTGATGTGGCCGTAGGCGATCTCTACCGCAACGCTCAACCCTCTTGACCTCGGCAGCGGCAAGATGGGAAACGAGGAAAAAAAAACAGGGCACGTCCAGAACGCAAAAAACAAAAGAAGCCTATGGCACCTGGTATTCCCAGGCGGTCTCCCATCCAGGTACTAATCAGGCCCGACCCTGCTTAGCCTCCGAGATCAGACGAGATCGGGCGCTTTCATGGTGAGGTGGCCGTAGGGGATCTCTTCCGCAATGCTCAACCCTCTTGACCTCCGCAGCGGCAAGATGGGAAACGAGGAAAAAAAAAACAGGGCACGTCCAGAACGCAAAAAACAAAAGAAGCCTACGGCACCTGGTATTTCCAGGCGGTCTCCCATCCAGGTACTAACCAGGCCCGACCCTGCTTAGCCTCCGAGATCAGACGAGATCGGGCGCTTTCAGGGTGATGTGGCCGTAGGCGATCTCTTCCGGCACGCTCAACCCTCTTGACCTCGGCAGCGGCAAGATGGGAAACGAGGAAAAAAAAACAGGGCCCGTCCAGAACGCAAAAAACAAAAGAAGCCTACGGCACCTGGTATTCCCAGGCGGTCTCCCATCCAGGTGCTAACCAGGCCCGACCCTGCTTAGCCTCCGAGATCAGACAAGATCGGGCGCTTTCAGGGTGATGTGGCCGTAGGCGATCTCTTCCGCAACGCTCAATCCTCTTGACCTCGGCAGCGGCAAGATGGGAAACGAGGGAAAAAAAACAGGGCACGTCCAGAACGCAAAAAACAAAAGAAGCCTACGACACCTGGTATTCCCAGACGATCTCCCATCCAGGTACTAACCAGGCCCGACCCTGCTTAGCCTCCGAGATCAGATGAGATCGGGCGCTTTCAGGGTGATGTGGCCGTAGGCGATCTCTTCCAGCACGCTCAACCCTCTTGACCTCGGCAGCGGCAAGATGGGAAACGAGGAAAAAAAAACAGGGCACGTCCAGAACGCAAAAAAGAAAAGAAGCCTACGGCACCTGGTATTCCCAGGCGGTCTATCATCCAGGTACTAATCAGGCCCGACCCTGCTTAGCCTCCGAGATCAGACGAGGTCGGGCGCTTTCAGGGTGATGTGGCCGTAGGCGATCTCTTCTGGCACGCTCAACCCTCTTGACCTCGGCAGCGGCAAGATGGGAAATGAGGAAAAAAAAACAGGGCACGTCCAGAACGCAAAAAAACAAAAGAGGCCTACGACACTTGGTATTCCCAGGCGGTCTCCCATCCAGGTACTAACCAGGCCCGACCCTGCTTAGCCTCCGAGATCAGACGAGATTGGGCGCTTTCAGGGTGATGTGGCCTTAGGCGACCTCTTCCGGCACGCTCATTCCTCTTGACCTCGGCAGCGGCAAGATGGGAAACGAGAAAAAAAAAACAGGGCACGTCCCGAACGCAAAAAACAAAAGAAGCCTACGGCACCTGGTGTTCCCAGGCGGTCTCCCATACAGGTACTAACCAGGCCCGACCCTGCTTAGCCTCCGAGATCAGACGAGATTGGGCGCTTTCAGGGTGATGTGGCCTTAGGCGACCTCTTCCGGCACGCTCATTCCTCTTGACCTCGGCAGCGGCAAGATGGGAAACGAGGAAAAAAAAACAGGGCACGTCCCGAACGCAAAAAACAAAAGAAGCCTACGGCACCTGGTATTCCCAGGCGGTCTCCCATCCAGGTACTAACCAGGCCCGACCCTGCTTAGCCTCCGAGATCAGACGAGATCGGGCTCTTTCAGGGTGATGTGGCCGTAGGAGATCTCTTCTGGCACGCTCAACCCTCTTGACCTCGGCAGCGGCAAGATGGGAAACGAGGAAAAAAAAACAGGGCACGTCCAGAACGCAAAAAACAAAAGAAGCCTACGGCACCTGGTATTCCCAGGCGGTGTCCCATCCAGGTACTAACCAGGCCCAACCCTGCTTAGCCTCCGAGATCAGACGAGATCGGGCGCTTTCAGGGTGATGTGGCCGTT
>JBBGZY010001179.1:5817500-5827500 GCA_037952925.1 Lithobates clamitans
AAAAACAAAAGAAGCCTACAGCACCTGGTTTTCCCAGGCGGTCTCCCATCCAGGTACTAACCAGGCCCGACCCTGCTTAGCCTCCCAGATCAGACGAGATCGGGCGCGTTCATGGTAATGTGGCCGTAGGCGATCTCTTCCGCAACGCTCAACCCTCTTGACCTCTGCAGCGGCAAGATGGGAAACGAGGAAAAAAAAACAGGGCACGTCCAGAACGCAAAAAACAAAAGAAGCCTACGGCACCTGGTATTCCCAGGCGGTCTCCCATCCAGGTACTAACCAGGCCCGACCCTGCTTAGCCTCCGAGATCAGACGAGATCGGGCGCATTCAGGGTGATGTGGCCGTAGGCGATCTCTTCTGGCACGCTCAACCCTCTTGACCTCGGCAGCGGCAAGATGGGAAACGAGGAAAAAAAAACAGGGCACGTCCAGAACGCAAAAAACAAAAGAAGCCTACGACACCTGGTATTCCCAGGCAGTCTTCCATCCAGGTACTAACCAGGCCCGACCCTGCTTAGCCTCCGAGATCAGACGAGATCGGGCGCTTTCAGGGTGATGTGGCCGTAGGCAATCTCTTCCACAACGCGCAACCCTCTTGACCTCGGCAGCGGCAAGATGGGAAACGAGGAAAAAAAAACAGGGCACGTCCAGAACGCAAAAAACAAAAGAAGCTTACGGCACCTGGTATTCCCAGGCGGTCTCCCATCCAGGTACTAACCAGGCCCGACCCTGCTTAGCCTCCGAGATCAGACAAGATCGGGCGCTTTCAGGGTGATGTGGCCGTAGGCGATCTCTTCCGCAGCGCTCAATCCTCTTGACCTCGGCAGCGGCAAGATGGGAAACGAAGAAAAAAAAACAGGGCACGTCCAGAACGCAAAAAACAAAAGAAGCCTACAACACCTGGTATTCCCAGACGGTCTCCCATCCAGGTACTAACCAGGCCCGACCCTGCTTAGCCTCCGAGATCAGATGAGATCGGGCTCTTTCAGGGTGATGTGCCCGTAGGAGATCTCTTCTGGCACGCTCAACCCTCTTGACCTCGGCAGCGGCAAGATGGGAAACGAGGAAAAAAAAACAGGGCACGTCCAGAACGCAAAAAACAAAAGAAGCCTACGGCACCTGGTATTCCCAGGCGGTGTCCCATCCAGGTACTAACCAGGCCCAACCCTGCTTAGCCTCCGAGATCAGACGAGATCGGGCGCTTTCAGGGTGATGTGGCCGTAGGCAATCTCTTCCGGCACGCTCAACCCTCTTGACCTCGGCAGCGGCAAGATGGGAAACGAGGAAAAAAAAACAGGGCACGTCCAGAACGCAAAAAACAAAAGAAGCCTACGACACCTGGTATTCCCAGGCGGTCTCCCATCCAGGTACTAACCAGGCTCGACCCTGCTTAGCCTCCGAGATCAGACGAGATCGGGCGCTTTCAGGGGGATGTGGCCGTAGGCAATCTCTTCCGGCACGCTCAACCCTCTTGACCTCGGCAGCGGCAAGATGGGAAACGAGGAAAAAAAAACAGGGCACGTCCCAAACGCAAAAAACAAAAGAAGCCTACGGCACCTGGTATTCCCAGGCGGTCTCCCATCCAGGTACTAATCAAGCCCGACCCTGCTTAGCCTCCGAGATCAGAAGAGATCGGGCGCTTTCAGGGTGATGTGGCCGTAAGCAATCTCTTCCGCAACGCTCAACCCTCTTGACCTCGGCAGCGGCAAGATGGGAAACGAGGAAAAACAAACAGGGCACGTCCAGAACGCAAAAAACAAAAGAAGCCTACGGCACCTGGTATTCCCAGGCGGTCTCCCATCCAGGTACTAACCAGGCCCGACCCTGCTTAGCCTCCGAGATCAGATGAGATCGGGCGCTTTCAGGGTGATGTGGCCGTAGGCGATCTCTTCTGCAACGCTCAACCCTCTTGACCTCGGCAGCGGCAAGATGGGAAACGAGAAAAAAAAAACAGGGCCAGTCCAGAACGCAAAAAACAAAAGAAGCCTACGGCACCTGGTATTCCCAGGCGGTCTCCCTTCCAGGTACTAACCAGACCCGACCCTGCTTAGCCTTCGAGATCAGACGAGATCGGGCGCTTTCAGGGTGATGTGGCCGTAGGCGATCTCTTCCAGCACGCTCAACCCTCTTGACCTGGGCAGCGGCAAGATGGGAAACGAGGAAAAAAAAACAGGGCACGTCCAGAACGCAAAAAACAAAAGATGCCTATGGCACCTGGTATTCCCAGGCGGTCTATCATCCAGGTACTAATCAGGCCCGACCCTGCTTAGCCTCCGAGATCAGACGAGGTCGGGCGCTTTCAGGGTGATGTGGCCGTAGGCGATCTCTTCCGGCACGCTCAACCCTCTTGACCTCGGCAGCGGCAAGATGGGAAATGAGGAAAACAAAACATGGCACGTCCAGAACGCAAAAAACAAAAGAAGCCTACGGCACCTGGTATTCCCAGGCGGTCTCCCATCCAAGTACTAACCAGGCCCGACCCTGCTTAGCCTCCGAGATCAGACGAGATCGGGTGCTTTCAGGGTGATGTGGCCGTAGGCAATCTCTTCTGGCACGCTCAACCCTCTTGACCTCGGCAGCGGCAAGATGGGAAACGAGGAAAAAAAAACAGGGCATGTCCAGAACGCAAAAAACAAAAGAAGCCTACAGCACCTGGTTTTCCCAGGCGGTCTCCCATCCAGGTACTAACCAGGCCCGACCCTGCTTAGCCTCAGAGATCAGACGAGATCAGGCGCTTTCAGGGTGATGTGGCCGTAGGCGATTTCTTTCGCAACGCTCAACCCTCTTGACCTCGGCAGCGGCAAGATGGGAAACGAGGAAAAAAAAACAGGGCACGTCCAGAACGCAAAAAACAAAAGAAGCCTACGGCACCTGGTATTCCCAGGCGGTCTCCCATCCAGGTACTAACCAGGCCCGACCCTGCTTAGCCTCCCAGATCAGACGAGATCGGGCGCGTTCATGGTAATGTGGCCGTAGGCGATCTCTTCCGCAACGCTCAACCCTCTTGACCTCTGCAGCGGCAAGACGGGAAACGAGGAAAAAAAAACAGGGCACGTCCAGAACGCAAAAAACAAAAGAAGCCTACGGCACCTGGTATTCCCAGGCGGTCTCCCATCCAGGTACTAACCAGGCCCGACCCTGCTTAGCCTCCGAGATCAGACGAGATCGGGCGCATTCAGGGTGATGTGGCCGTAGGCGATCTCTTCTGGCACGCTCAACCCTCTTGACCTCGGCAGCGGCAAGATGGGAAACAAGGAAAAAAAAACAGGGCACGTCCAGAACGCAAAAAACAAAAGAAGCCTACGACACCTGGTATTCCCAGGCGGTCTTCCATCCAGGTACTAACCAGGCCCGACCCTGCTTAGCCTCCGAGATCAGACGAGATCGGGCGCTTTCAGGGTGATGTGGCCGTAGGCAATCTCTTCCACAACGCGCAACCCTCTTGACCTCGGCAGCGGCAAGATGGGAAACGAGGAAAAAAAAACAGGGCACGTCCAGAACGCAAAAAACAAAAGAAGCTTACGGCACCTGGTATTCCCAGGCGGTCTCCCATCCAGGTACTAACCAGGCCCGACCCTGCTTAGCCTCCGAGATCAGACAAGATCGGGCGCTTTCAGGGTGATGTGGCCGTAGGCGATCTTTTCCGCAGCGCTCAATCCTCTTGACCTCGGCAGCGGCAAGATGGGAAACGAAGAAAAAAAAACAGGGCACGTCCAGAACGCAAAAAACAAAAGAAGCCTACAACACCTGGTATTCCCAGACGGTCTCCCATCCAGGTACTAACCAGGCCCGACCCTGCTTAGCTTCCGAGATCAGACGAGATCGGGCGCTTTCAGGGTGATGTGGCCGTAGGCGATATCTTTCAGCACGCTCAACCCTCTTGACCTCGGCAGCGGCAAGATGGGAAACGAGGAAAAAAAAACAGGGCACGTCCAGAACGCAAAAAACAAAAGAAGCCTATGGCACCTGGTATTCCCAGGCGGTCTATCATCCAGGTACTAATCAGGCCCGACCCTGCTTAGCCTCCGAGATCAGACGAGGTCGGGCGCTTTCAGGGTGATGTGGCCGTAGGCGATCTCTTCCGGCACGCTCAACCCTCTTGACCTCGGCAGCGGCAAGATGGGAAATGAGGAAAATACAACAGGGCATGTCCAGAACGCAAAAAACAAAAGAAGCCTACGGCACCAGCACCTGGTGCTGGTCTCCCATCCAGGTACTAACATGGCCCGACCCTGCTTAGCCTCCGAGATCAGACGAGATCGGGCGCTTTCAGGGTGATTTGGCCGTAGACGATCTCTTCCGGCACGCTCAACCTTCTTGACCTCGGCAGCGGCAAGATGGAAAACGAGGAAAAAAAACAGGGCACGTCCAGAACGCAAAAAAACAAAAGACGCCTACGGCACCTGGTATTCCCAGGCAGTCTCCCATCCAGATATTAACCAGGCCCGACCCTGCTTAGCCTCCGAGATCAGACGAGATCGGGCGCTTTCAGGGTGATGTGGCCATAGGCGAGCTCTCCCGGCACGCTCAACCCTCTTGACCTCGGCAGCGGCAAGATGGGAAACGAGGAAAAAAAAACAGAGCACGTCCAGAACGCAAAAAACAAAAGAAGCCTACGGCACCTGGTATTCCCAGGCGGTCTCCCATCCAGGTACTAACCAGGCCCGACCCTGCTTAGCCTCCGAGATCAGACAAGATCGGGCGCTTTCAGGGTAATGTGGCCGTAGGCGATCTCTTCCGCAGCGCTCAATCCTCTTGACCTCAGCAGCGGCAAGATGGGAAACGAGGAAAAAAAAACAGGGCACGTCCAGAACGCAAAAAACAAAAGAAGCCTACGACACCTGGTATTCCCAGACGGTCTCCCATCCAGGTAATAACAAGGCCCGACCCTGCTTAGCTTCCGAGATCAGACGAGATCGGGCGCTTTCAGGGTGATGTGGCCGTAGGCGATCTCTTCCAGCACGCTCAACCCTCTTGACCTCGGCAGCGGCAAGATGGGAAACGAGGAAAAAAAAACAGGGCACGTCCAGAACGCAAAAAACAAAAGAAGCCTATGGCACCTGGTATTCCCAGGCGGTCTATCATCCAGGTACTAATCAGGCCCGACCCTGCTTAGCCTCCGAGATCAGACGAGGTCGGGCGCTTTCAGGGTGATGTGGCCGTAGGCGATCTCTTCTGGCACGCTCAACCCTCTTGACCTCGGCAGCGGCAAGATGGGAAACGAGGAAAATACAACAGGGCATGTCCAGAACGCAAAAAACAAAAGAAGCCTACGGCACCAGCACCTGGTGCTGGTCTCCCATCCAGGTACTAACATGGCCCGACCCTGCTTAGCCTCCGAGATCAGACGAGATCGGGCGCTTACAGGGTGATGTGGCCGTAGGCGATCTCTTCCGCAACGCTCAACCCTCTTGACCTCGGCAGCGGCAAGATGGGAAACGAGGAAATAAAAACAGGGCACGTCCAGAACGCAAAAAACAAAAGAAGCCTACAGCACCTGGTTTTCCCGATCTCTTCCGCAACGCTCAACCCTCTTGACCTCGGCAGCGGCAAGATGGGAAACGAGGAAAAAAAAACAGGGCACGTCCAGAACGCAAAAAACAAAAGAAGCCTACGGCACCTGGTATTCCCAGGCGGTCTCCCATCCAGGTACTAATCAGGCCCGACCTTGCTTAGCCTCCGAGATCAGACGAGATCGGGCGCTTTCATGGTGATGTGGCCGTAGGGGATCTTTTCCCGCAATGCTCAACCCTCTTGACCTCGGCAGCGGCAAGATGGGAAACGAGGAAAAAAAAACAGGGCACGTCCAGAACGCAAAAAACAAAAGAAGCCTACGGCACCTGGTATTCCCAGGCGGTCTCCCATCCAGGTACTAACCAGGCCCGTCTCTGCTTAGCCTTCGAGATCAGATGAGATCGGGAGCTTTTAGGGTGATGTGGCCGTAGGCGATCTCTTCTGGCACGCTCAACCCTCTTGACCTCGGCAGCGGCAAGATGGGAAACGATGAAAAAAAAACAGGGCACGTCCAGAACGCAAAAAACAAAAGAAGCCTACGGCACCTGGTATTCCCAGGCGGTCTCCCATCCAGGTACTAACCAGGCCCGACCCTGCTTAGCCTCCGAGATCAGACGAGATCGGGCGCTTTCAGGGTGATTTGGCCGTAGGCGATCTCTTCCGGCACGCTCAACCCTCTTGACCTCGGCAGCGGCAAGATGGGAAACGAGGAAAAAAAAACAGGGCACGTCCAGAACGCAAAAAACAAAAGAAGCCTACGGCACCTGGTATTCCCAGGCGGTCTCCCATCCAGATACTAACCAGGCCCGACCCTGCTTAGCCTCCGAGATCAGACGAGATCGGGCGCTTTCAGGGTGATGTAGCCGTAGGCGATCACTTCCGGCACGCTCAACCCTCTTGACCTCGGCAGCGGCAAGATGGGAAACGAGGAAAAAAAAACAGGGCACGTCCAGAACGCAAAAAACAAAAGAAGCCTACGGCACCTGGTATTCAAAGGTGGTCTCCCATCCAGGTACTAACCAGGCCCGACCGTGCTTAGCCTCCGAGATCAGACGAGATCGGGCGCTTTCAGGGTGATGTGGCCGTAGGCGATCTCTTCCGCAACGCTCAACCCTCTTGACCTCGGCAGCGGCAAGATGGGAAACGAGGAAAAAAAAACAGGGCATGTCCAGAACGCAAAAAACAAAAGAAGCCTAAGGCACCTGGTATTCCCAGGCGGTCTCCCATCCAGGTACTAACCAGGCCCGACCCTGCTTAGCCTCCGAGATCAGACGAGATCGGGCGCTTTTATGGTGATGTTGGCCGTAGGCGATCTTTTCCGCAACGCTCAACCCTCTTGACCTTGGCAGCGGCAAGATGGGAAACGAGGAAAAAAAAACAGGGCACGTCCAGAACGCAAAAAAAAAAAGAAGCCTATGGCACCTGGTATTCCCAGGCGGTCTCCCATCCAGGTACTAACCAGGCTCGACCCTGCTTAGCCTCCGAGATCAGACGAGATCGGGCACTTATAGGGTGATGTTCGCCGTAGGCGATCTTTTCCGAAACGCTCAACCCTCTTGACCTCGGCAGCGGCAAGATGGGAAACGAGGAAAAAAAAACAGGGCACGTCCAGAACGCAAAAAACAAAAGAAGCCTACGGCACCTGGAATTCCCAGGCGGTCTCCCATCCAGGCCCGACCCTGCTTAGCCTCCGAGATCAGACGAGATCGGGCGCTTTCAGGGTGATGTGGCCGTAGGCGATCTCTTCCGCAACGCTCAACCCTCTTGACCTCGGCAGCGGCAAGATGGGAAACGAGGAAAAAAAAACAGGGCACGTCCAGAACGCAAAAAACAAAAGAAGGCTGCGGCACCTGGTATTCCCAGGCGGTCTCCCATCCAGGTACTAACAAGGCCCGACCCTGCTTAGCCTCCCAGATCAGACAAGATCGGGCGCTTTTAGGGTGATGTGGCCATAGGCGATCTCTTCCGCAACGCTCAACCCTCTTGACCTCGGCAGCGGCAAGATGGGAAACGAGGAAAAAAACAGGGCACGTCCAGAACGCAAAAAACAAAAGAAGCCTACGGCACCTGGTATTCCCAGGCGGTCTCCCATCCAGGTACTAATCAGGCCCAACCCTGCTTAGCCTCCGAGATCAGACGAGATCGGGCGCTTTCATGGTGATGTGGCCGTAGGGGATCTTTTCCACAATGCTCAACCCTCTTGACCTCGGCAGCGGCAAGATGGGAAACGAGGAAAAAAAAACAGGGCACGTCCAGAACGCAAAAAACAAAAGAAGCCTACGGCACCTGGTATTCCCAGGCGGTCTCCCATCCAGGTACTAACCAGGCCCGACTCTGCTTAGCCTCCGAGATCAGACGAGATCGGGCGCTTTCAGGGTGATTTGGCCATAGGCGATCTCTTCCGGCACGCTCAACCCTCTTGACCTCGGCAGCGGCAAGATGGGAAACGAGGAAAAAAAAACAGGGCACGTCATGAACGCAAAAAACAAAAGAAGCCTACGGCACCTGGTATTCCCAGGCGGTCTCCCATCCAGGTACTAACCAGGCGCGACCCTGCTTAGCCTCCGAGATCAGACAAGATCGGGCGCTTTCAGGGTGATGTGGCCGTAGGCGATCTCTTCCGCAAGGCTCAACCCTCTTGACCTCGGCAGCGGCAAGATGGGAAACGAGGAAAAAAAAACAGGGCACGTCCAGAACGCAAAAACAAAAGAAGCCTACGGCACCTGGTATTCCCAGGCGGTCTCCCATCCAAGTACTAACCAGGCCCGACCCTGCTTAGCCTCCGAGATCAGACAAGATCGGGCGCTTTCAGGGTGATGTGGCCGTAGGCGATCTCTTCCGGCACGCTCAACCCTCTTGACCTCGGCAGCTGCAAGATGGGAAACGAGGAAAAAACAACAGGGCACGTCCAGAACGCAAAAAACAAAAGAAGCTTAAGGCACCTGGTATTCCCAGGCGGTCTCCCATCCAGGTACTAACCAGGCCCGACCCTGCTTAGCCTCCGAGATCAGACGAGATCGGGCGCTTTCAGGGTGATTTGGCCGTAGGCGATCTTTTCCGGCACGCTCAACCCTCTTGACCTCGGCAGCGGCAAGATGGGAAACGAGGAAAAAAAAACAGGGCACGTCCAGAACGCAAAAAACAAAAGAAGCCTACGGCACCTGGTATTCCCAGGCGGTCTCCCATCCAGGTACTAACCAGGCCCGACCCTGCTTAGCCTCCGAGATCAGACGAGATCGGACGCTTTTAGGGTGATGTGGCCGTAGGCGATCTCATTTGGCAAGCTCAACCCTCTTGACCTCGGCAGCGGCAAGATGGGAAACGAGGGAAAAAAAACAGGGCACGTCCAGAAAGCAAAAAAACAAAAGAAGCCTACGGCACCTGGTATTCCCAGGCGGTCTCCCATCCAGGTACTAACCAGGCCCGACCCTGCTTAGCCTCCGAGATCAGACGAGATCGGGCGCTTTCAGGGTGATGTGGCCGTAGGCGATCTCTTCCAGCACGCTCAAAACTCTTGACCTCGGCTACGGCAAGATGGGAAACGAGGAAAAAAAAACAGGGCACGTCCAGAACGCAAAAAACAAAAGAAGCCTACGGCACCTGGTATTCCCAGGAGGTCTCCCATCCAGGTACTAACCAGGCCCGACCCTGCTTAGCCTCCGAGATCAGACGAGATCGGGCGCTTTCAGGGTGATGTGGCCATAGGCGAGCTCTCCTGGCACGCTCAACCCTCTTGACCTCGGCAGCGGCAAGATGGGAAACGAGGAAAAAAAAACAGGGCACGTCCAGAACGCAAAAAACAAAAGAAGCCTACGGCACCTGGTATTCCCAGGCGGTCTCCCATCCAGGTACTAACCAGGCCCGACCCTGCTTAGCCTCCGAGATCAGACAAGATCGGGCGCTTTCAGGGTAATGTGGCCGTAGGCGATCTCTTCCGCAGCGCTCAATCCTCTTGACCTCGGCAGCGGCAAGATGGGAAACGAGGAAAAAAAAACAGGGCACGTCCAGAACGCAAAAAACAAAAGAAGCCTACGACACCTGGTATTCCCAGACGGTCTCCCATCCAGGTAATAACCAGGCCCGACCCTGCTTAGCTTCCGAGATCAGACGAGATCGGGCGCTTTCAGGGTGATGTGGCCGTAGGCGATCTCTTCCAGCACGCTCAACCCTCTTGACCTCGGCAGCGGCAAGATGAAAAACGAGGAAAAAAAACAGGGCACGTCCAGAACGCAAAAAACAAAAGAAGCCTATGGCACCTGGTATTCCCAGGCGGTCTATCATCCAGGTACTAATCAGGCCCGACCCTGCTTAGCCTCCGAGATCAGACGAGGTCGGGCGCTTTCAGGGTGATGTGGCCGTAGGCGATCTCTTCTGGCACGCTCAACCCTCTTGACCTCGGCAGCGGCAAGATGGGAAATGAGGAAAACAAAACAGGGCACGTCCAGAACGCAAAAAACAAAAGAAGCCTACGGCACCTGGTATTCCC
>JBBGZY010001180.1:0-202500 GCA_037952925.1 Lithobates clamitans
TAGTGTAGTGGTCAGCGTAGTGGACAGTGTAGTGGTCAGTGTAGTGTAGTGGACAGTGTAGTATTGTGGTCAGTATAGTGTAGTGGTCAGTGTAGTGTAGTGGACAGTGTAGTGTAGTGGACAGTGTAGTAGTGTGGTCAGTATAGTGTAGTGGTCAGTGTAGTATAGTGGTCAGTATAGTGTAGTGGACAGTGTAGTGTAGTGGTCAGTGTAGTGTAGTGGACAGTGTAGTGTAGTGGACAGTGTAGCGTAGTGGTCAGTGAAGTGTAGTGGACAGTGTAGTGTAGTGGACAGTGTAGTGGTCAGTGTAGTGTAGTGTAGTGGTTAGTGTAGTGGTCAGTGTAGTGTAGTGGACAGTGTAGTGTAGTGGACAGTGTAGTGTAGTGGTCAGTGTAGTATAGTGGAAGTGTAGTACTTATAGTCTGTATAGTGTAGTGGTCAGTGTAGTGTAGTGGACAGTGTAGTATAGTGGTCAGTGTAGTATTGTGGTCTGTATAGTGGTCAGTGTAGTAGACAGTGTAGTATAGTGGTCAGTGTAGTGTAGTGGACAGTATAGTGGTCAGTGTAGTGTAGTTCTCAGTGTAGTGGTCAGTATAGTGGACAGTATAGTGTAGTGGTCAGTATAGTGGTCAGTGTAGTGGACAGTGTAATGGTCACTGTAGTGTAGTTCTCAGTGTAGTATAGTGGTCAGTATAGTATAGTGTAGTGGACAGTGTAGTATAGTGGTCAGTGTAGTGTAGTGGACAGTGTAGTATAGTGGTCAGTGTAGTGTAGTGGTCAGTGTAGTGTAGTGGACAGTGTAGTATAGTGGTCAGTGTAGTGTAGTGGACAGTGTAGTATAGTGGACAGTGTAGTATAGTGGACAGTGTAGTATAGTGGACAGTGTAGTGTACTGGTCAGTGTAGTGTAGTGGACAGTATAGTATAGTGGTCAGTGTAGTGTAGTGGACAGTGTAGTGTAGTGGACAGTGTAGTATAGTGGACAGTGTAGTCTAGTGGTCAGAGTAGTGTAGTGGACAGTGTAGTGTAGTGAACAGTGTAGTATAGTGGTCAGTGTAGTATAGTGGTCAGTGTAGTGTAGTGGTCAGTGTAGTGTAGTGGACAGTGTAGTGTAGTGGACAGTGTAGTATTGTGGTCAGTATAGTGTAGTGGTCAGTGTAGTGTAGTGGTCAGCGTAGTGGACAGTGTAGTGGTTAGTGTAGTGGACAGTGTAGTATTGTGGTCAGTATAGTGTAGTGGTCAGTGTAGTGTAGTGGACAGTGTAGTAGTGTGGTCAGTATAGTGTAGTGGTCAGTGTAGTGTAGTGGACAGTGTAGTGTAGTGGTCAGTGTAGTGTAGTGGACAGTGTAGTGTAGTGGACAGTGTAGTGTAGTGGACAGTGTAGCGTAGTGGACAGTGTAGCGTAGTGGTCAGTGTAGTATTGTGGTCAGTGTAGTGTAGTGTAGTGGTTAGTGTAGTGGACAGTGTAGTGGTCAGTGTAGTGTAGTGTAGTGGTTAGTGTAGTGGTCAGTATAGTGTAGTGGACAGTGTAATGTAGTGGTCAGTGTAGTGTAGTGGACAGTGTAGTGTAGTGGACAGTGTAGCGTAGTGGTCAGTGTAGCGTAGTGGACAGTGTAGTATTGTGGTCAGTGTAGTGTAGTGGTCAGTGAAGTGTAGTGGACAGTGTAGTGTAGTGGACAGTGTAGTGGTCAGTGTAGTGTAGTGTAGTGGTTAGTGTAGTGGTCAGTGTAGTGTAGTGGACAGTGTAGTGGTCAGTGTCGTATAGTGGAAGTGTAGTACTTATAGTCTGTTTAGTGTAGTGGTCAGTGTAGTGTAGTGGACAGTGTAGTATTGTGGTCAATATAGTGTAGTGGTCAGTGTAGTATAGTGGACAGTGTAGTGTAGTGGTCAGTGTAGTATTGTGGTCTGTATAGTGGTCAGTGTAGTAGACAGTGTAGTATAGTGGTCAGTGTAGTGTAGTGGACAGTATAGTGGTCAGTGTAGTGTAGTTCTCAGTGTAGTGGTCAGTATAGTGGACAGTATAGTGTAGTGGTCAGTGTAGTGGTTAGTGTAGTGGTCAGTGTAGTATAGTGGTCAGTGTAGTGGACAGTGTAATGGTCACTGTAGTGTAGTTCTCAGTGTAGTGTAGTGGACAGTGTAGTATAGTGGTCAGTGTAGTGTAGTGGACAGTGTAGTATAGTGGTCAGTGTAGTGTAGTGGACAGTGTAGTGTAGTGGACAGTGTAGTATAGTGGTCAGTGTAGTGTAGTGGACAGTGTAGTATAGTGGTCAGTGTAGTGTAGTGGACAGTGTAGTGTACTGGTCAGTGTAGTGTAGTGGACAGTATAGTATAGTGGTCAGTGTAGTGTAGTGGACAGTGTAGTGTAGTGGACAGTGTAGTCTAGTGGTCAGAGTAGTGTAGTGGACAGTGTAGTGTGGTGAACAGTGTAGTATAGTGGTCAGTGAAGTATAGTGGTCAGTGTAGTGTAGTGGACAGTGTAGTATAGTGGTCAGTGTAGTGTAGTGGTCAGTGTAGTGGACAGTGTAGTGTAGTGGACAGTGTAGTATTGTGGTCAGTATAGTGTAGTGGTCAGTGTAGTGTAGTGGTTAGTGTAGTGGACAGTGTAGTATTGTGGTCAGTATAGTGTAGTGGTCAGTGTAGTGTAGTGGACAGTGTAGTGTAGTGGACAGTGTAGTAGTGTGGTCAGTATAGTGTAGTGGTCAGTGTAGTGTAGTGTAGTGGTCAGTGTAGTATAGTGGTCAGTATAGTGTAGTGGACAGTGTAGTGTAGTGGTCAGTGTAGTGTAGTGGACAGTGTAGTGTAGTGGACAGTGTAGTGTAGTGGACAGTGTAGCGTAGTGGTCAGTGTAGCGAAGTGGACAGTGTAGTATTGTGGTCAGTGTAGTGGTTAGTGTAGCGGACAGTGTAGTGGACAGTGTAGTGTAGTGGTCAGTGTAGTGTAGTGTAGTGGTTAGTGTAGTGGTCAGTGTAGTGTAGTGGACAGTGTAGTGTAGTGGTCAGTGTAGTATAGTGGAAGTGTAGTACTTATAATCTGTATAGTGTAGTGGTCAGTGTAGTGTAGTGGACAGTGTAGTATTGTGGTTAATATAGTGTAGTGGTCAGTGCAGTATAGTGGACAGTGTAGTGTAGTGGTCAGTGTAGTATTGTGGTCTGTATAGTGGTCAGTGTAGTAGACAGTGTAGTATAGTGGACAGTATAGTGGTCAGTGTAGTGTAGTTGTCAGTGTAGTGGTCAGTATAGTGGACAGTATAGTGTAGTGGTCAGTGTAGTGGTTAGTGTAGTGGTCAGTGTAGTATAGTGGTCAGTGTAGTGGACAGTGTAATGGTCACTGTAGTGTAGTTCTCAGTGTAGTATAGTGGTCAGTATAGTATAGTGTAGTGGACAGTGTAGTTCTCAGTGTAGTGGTCAGTATAGTGGTCAGTGTAGTGTAGTGGACACTATAGTGGACAGTATAGTATAGTGATCAGTGTAGTGGACAGTATAGTGGTCAGTGTAGTGTAGTGGACACTATAGTGGACAATATAGTATAGTGGTCAGTGTAGTGGACAGTATAGTGGTCAGTGTAGTGTGTAATGGTCAGTATAGGAATCAGGTAGGTCAGTACTATTGTATTTGAAGGGACTCGGGGAGTGATAAAAGTCCGCAGGTTAAGGGGGGGGGGCGCAAATTACTTGCCTTGCCCCGGGTGCTGACAACCCACGCTACGTCACTGGGTGTCATTGCTACTTTTGCAAAATAATATCTGGGTTTGTAAAGGCAATTGGTGCACACAAAGCAGATTTATATCCTGTATGATTATTGAAGAATATACAGTATATAAATGAAAGATTTTGTGCCTGAAGTTGAGGTTTAATTCCTGATGTAGATTATTTTATACACTCTTCTTTGGAGCTGCAGTTTCTGAGCTTGTACATGCTGCTTAAAAATCACCATAAAACTAGTTTTTCCCAGGGATGTGAGCAAAGTAAGTTCTATGCTGTACATTTTATAGCTCATGAGGTATCATGAAGACTCACCTAAATTGCTAGGCTGTTTGCATCTAGAGCGAATGGATGCATTTGCAACCTTGTTTATCTTATAATAACATCAAAAATGGATTAAAGTACAGCAAGGAATTAAAGTATTCCAATGGGGACACTAGTTCTGGTGACCCTAGTGACAACCAGGGATTCCCTCACTTTGGAGGCATTTTGTCTCATTGCCTCTAGCAGGGGTAGGCAACCTCGGTCCCACGAGACATTGCAAGACCCTGACAATCACAGGCATGACTCCTAGAGGCAGAAGCATGATGGGATTTGTAGTTCCACCACAGCTGGAGGGCTGAGGTTGCCTACCCCTAGTGGCTTAAAGCGGAGTTCCACCCAAAAGTGGAAGCTCCACTTATATGCTTCCCCCCCCTCCGGTGCCACATTTGGCACCTTTCAGGGGGGAGGGGGGAACGGGTACCTGTTTTTGTCAGGTACCCTTCCCCACTTCCGGGACACAGTGGTGCAGCGTCGTCCTTCAGAAGTTCAGCCTCCCTCCTCCGCTGCCGGGCCAGTTAGAAAGCACAGCTTGCTTTGCGCAGGTTTCACTGCTGGTTTTCCTTAACATGCATGGTGGCGGCAGCACCCGAGAGCCAATCTGAAAATAGGCTGGGGTGCTGACATCGCAGGAACCCTGGACAGGTAAGTGTCCTAATATTAAAAGTCAGCAGCTACAGTATTTAAAGCTGCTGACTTTTAATTTTTTTGTGAGGGGGCAGAACTCCTTTTTAAAGACAAAAAGTGAAGGAAAATCTCCCCAATGGGACACAGATGAGAAAAACACATGACAGGGGTTATAGCTCTCCCTTACTCTATCCAAAATGAAAAAAAGATTCTGGTAATGTCAGGGCTGGGCTCCCAGCCCTCCCTTCTCAGTGCTCAGGTTGCTCAGCTGTCGGTTAATTGCCAGCTCTCATCGTTCCACAGTGGCTCACCTGGTGATCATTTCCTGCTCATCAGTCCAGCCTACAGCCAGCTCCTTCTGGCTATTTAAACTGCCTGGCTTATATCCTCCCTGCCTTTGCCTTGGTCAAACATTTCTGAAGACTTTGCACGTCGGCCCTGTGTAGTGTGTTCCGGCGTTTAGAGAGAGAGACAGTGTCATTTGATTTAAGTTAGAGAAGGCAGGCGAATCAGTTAGCTGCACTTACAGTGTATTGTGTGTATATATATGCATCCTAGGTTTTATATACACTGTATTCAGTTTAGCTAGATCCGTTCCTGTTATTCTCTTCCTACTGACAGGCAGGCAGGTGTTTTTACAGTATTTACAGCTACCTGAAGAAAATTGCTGGTGTTCTTCTGATCCTATTAGTCCTTTTAGCCACAGTATTTACAGTTAGTGTAGTGCGTCCTCTGCACAGTGTGCACCTAAAGCTACCTGAAGAAAATTGGTGGTGTTCTTCTGATCCTATTAGTTCCGCAGGCAGCTGCAGTATTTACAAGTTAGTGTAGTGCGTCCTCTGCACAGTGTGCACCTAAAGCTACCTGAAGAAAATTGGTGGTGTTCTTCTGATCCTATTAGTACCGCAGGCAGCTGCAGTATTTACAAGTTAGTGTAGTGCGTTCTCTGCACAGTGTGCACCTAAAGCTACCTGAAGAAAATTGGTTGTTGTCTTCTGATCCTATTAGTACCGCAGGCAGCTGTAGTATTTACAAGTTAGTGTAGTGCGTCCCCTGCACAGTGTGCACCTAAAGCTACCTGAAGAAAATTGGTGGTGTTCTTCTGATCCTATTAGTACCGCAGGCATCTGTAGTATTTACAAGTTAGTGTAGTGCGTATATGAATGTATAAATAACCGCGCTTAGGATAAAAAATATAGGTCTGCTGCCTCCCCTAACAGGGCTCCCCTAGTGGAACTCTCAATAATAGAAAAACCACACAGAGATGGGGTAAGTGGCGCTACCTACTGGTAATCAATGACAGGACGTAGGTGAAGGGGGGGGCAGAAGACTGCACCACAGATATGTGTACCCCAACAATGCTCAGTGCATGTAATCCCAACATCAAATAAAGTGTCAGTGCTACAAGTATTAATGTGTCTGTAAAGTGTAAGTGAGTAATATACTACACAACATATGCACCCTATAGAGAGTGTACCTGAGCTACCATGCAGGATACCCCTATGGTAGCCACAGAGCACAGCCTATGGGTATATGGACAAAAATGTGAAAAAATGGCATGTACCTCCCAATAGCTAGATGGCCAAAAAAGTATGGGGCATAGTTGCACAATACAACATATAGTGAATTTCTGGTGATTTCCTGGTGGTAATTGCTCCAGCTACCACAATGTTACAGTGAGTGAGAGATAAAAAATAAACATAATAAACATAATAAACCAATAACCCAGTGAAAATCAGCCACAATCAAGGATATCCCATGTACAGTGTCCTGGTATAGAGATATGCCAGAGTGCCAGAAGAAAAACCGCACTATGCGGGCATAAATAAATCCATATGAGATGGGAATAAAGTTCACATGTAGATGAGCAAATGACAGTTCATATAGTATATGTCTGATGTTCCTCAGGTATATAACAGGAACCAAATGGTGACTTGAGTGCTCGCAGTATCCTTAGGTGACTTTTGTGCTCCCCCTCAAGGGTCCCCACTCACCAGATCCAATCACCCCAGCTGGGGAATGCGCATGTAGATGTAGTTACCGCGACCAATCCACCACCATAACTGTTATTATTGTTCCAAAGGTATACCTCTGTCTTCAGGTAGATTAAGCTTGATCCTTTGTGTAAAACTTGGATGCTGCCATGCTGTTCGGTGTACATACACCCCCTCCTCCTCCCCGGTGCCGTGTTCTCCTCCTCCTCCTCCGTCCCCAGTGTCGGGGCTCCTCCGCTCAGTCTCCTGGTCCGGTGATGTGCTCAATCCCAGTCAGATCGCCATGTTACCTGAGCAGAGGTCTATTTTGGTGCTGGTCTCTGTGCATTGTGGGTATGAGATGTGTGGAGGGGAAGCTGTGATTGTTCACTTCTCCGGAGGATTGCTGGGCTCACTCTGCCTCCCATCGGCTCTTCTGATCCTATTAGTACCACAGGCAGCTGCATTATTTACAGTTAGTGTACTGCATCCCCTGCACAGTGTGCACCTAAAGCCACCTGAAGACAATTGCTATTGTTCTGCTCCTATTAATACCACAGGCAGGCAGCTACAGTATTTACAGTTAGTGTACTGTGTCCTCTGCACAGTGTGCACCTAAAGCTACCTGAAGAAAATTGGTGGTGTTCTTCTGATCCTATTAGTACCACAGGCAGACAGCTGCAGTATTTACAGTTAGTGTACTGCGTCCTCTGCACAGTGTGCACCTAAAGCTACCTGAAGACAGTTGCTGTTGTTCTGCTCCAATTAATACCACAGGCAGGCAGCTACAGTATTTACAGCTACCTGAAGAAAATTTGTGGTGTTCTTCTGATCCTATTAGTCCTATTAGCCACAGTATTTACAGTTAGTGTAGTGCGTCCTCTGCACAGTGTGCACCTAAAGCTACCTGAAGAAAATTGGTGGTGTTCTTCTGATTCTATTAGTACCGCAGGCAGCTGCAGTATTTACAAGTTAGTGTAGTGCGTCCTCTGCACAGTGTGCACCTAAAGCTACCTGAAGAAAATTGGTGGTGAACTTCTGATCCTATTGGTACCGCAGGCAGCTGCAGTATTTACAAGTTAGTGTAGTGCGTCCTCTGCACAGCGTGCACCTAAAGCTACCTGAAGAAAATTGGTGGTGTTTTTCTGATTCTATTAGTACCGCAGACAGCTGCAGTATTTACAAGTTAGTGTAGTGCGTCCTCTGCACAGTGTGCACCTAAAGCTACCTGAAGAAAATTGGTGGTGTTCTGATCCTATTAGTACCGCAGGCAGCTGTAGTATTTACAAGTTAGTGTAGTGCGTCCTCTGCACAGTGTGCACCTAAAGCTACCTGAAGAAAATTGGGGGTGGTCTTCTGATCCTATTAGTACCGCAGGCAGCTGCAGTATTTACAAGTTAGTGTAGTGCGTCCTCTGCACAGTGTGCACCTAAAGCTACCTGAAGAAAATTGGTGGTGTTCTTCTGATCTTATTAGTACCGCAGGCAGCTGCAGTATTTACAGTTAGTGTACTGCGTCCTCTGCACAGTGTGCACCTAAAGCTACCTGAAGACAATTGCTGTTATTCTGCTCCTATTAATACCACAGGCAAGCAGCTACAGTATTTACAGTTAGTGTACTGTGTCCTCTGCACAGTGTGCACCTAAAGCTACCTGAAGAAAATTGGTGGTGTTCTTCTGATCCTATTAGTACCACAGGCAGGCAGCTGCAGTATTTACAGTTAGTGTACTGCATCCACTGCACAGTGTGCACCTAAAGCTACCTGAAGAAAATTGCTGTTGTTCTGCTCCTATTAATACCACAGGCAGGCAGCTACAGTATTTACAGTTAGTGTACTGTGTCCTCTGCACAGTGTGCACCTAAAGCTACCTAAAGAAAATTGGTGGTGTTCTTCTGATCCTATTAGTACCACAGGCAGGCAGTTGATTCTGCTAGCTGCAGTATCAGTGTATACACATGCCAGCTTTGTGCAGCTACATCTCACTGCAGGCCATTAGTATGTCTGGAAGGC
Organism: Lithobates clamitans; assembly: GCA_037952925.1. Taxonomy (NCBI): domain Eukaryota; kingdom Metazoa; phylum Chordata; class Amphibia; order Anura; family Ranidae; genus Lithobates; species Lithobates clamitans. The sequence goes on from JBBGZY010001180.1 coordinate 8,632, forward strand.
CAACAAGGAGAGGCAGACAGTCACAAGTCAATAAAAGAGGGCAAGCTCTGTGTGTAGAGGCAACTGTGCTGGCCGTGGAGACGGTGCATCCTTATCTTTTTTCGGCAGCTGGCCGTGTTGAGCCGCAACATGCAGAAAACTTGGTAGAATGGATGACCAAGCTGTCCTCATCCTCTCTCACCTAGGCTCAGGGTGTCTGGCAAAGCAGCTGCCAACGTGGCCTCTTCCCTCGGCTCAATGGCATCAGTCACTCCTTCCCTAGCCCCACCATGTCCTCCTGAGGAGTCCCCGAACTGTTTAACCACAGTGTTGGGTACATGCTCCAGGAGGATGCCCAGCGTTTTGAAGGCTCCGATGATGGTACCCAGCTAGAGGAAGGCAGTAACGTGAGCCCAGAGAGAGGGGGTGCCCAAGAAGGACAGCAATCTGGCAGTCATGTTCCCCCAGCTGCAGCATACTGCCAGCTTTGCTCCAGTGATGAGGAGGGAGGGGATGATGAGGTCACTGACTCCACGTGGGTGCCTGATAGGAGAGGGGAGGAGGCACATCTCCGAGGCAGGATGCCCTCCAGGGGCCAGCTTAAGGGCAGCACACCGACTGCATCACACCGCAGAGCTCCGCATGTGCAGGGCGCTGCTGTCTCTGCACGTTATTCCAAAAGTTCTTTGGAGTGGGCCTTTCTTGAGACGAGTGCATCAGATCCCACCACTGCTATTTGCAACATATGTCTCAAGCGTATCTCGCGTGGCCAAAACATCACCCGCTTGGGCACCACATGCTTGACCAGACATATGTCGACCTGCCATGCAGTTCGTTGGCAAGCGTACCTAAAAGACCCACACCAAATAACAAAGTGGAACTCTCCTTGCTCCTCATCAGCTGGGATCTCCAACCCCACTATACCTTCGGTCCTCTCTGAAACCTGCACTGAAAGGAATGAAGGTGTAGAATTAGGTGTGTCACAGCCAAGTACTTGCGGGGAATCTGCTGTCGGTACACCAACATCAGATTGTATCAGGCAAATTTCCCTGCCCCAGCTGCTGCACTGCCGAAAGAAGTTTGCTCCCAGCCATCCACATGTCCAGCGATTGAATGCTAGCTTGGCTAAATTGCTAGCACTTCAACTGCTGCCTTTTCAGTTGGTAGACTCTGCCCCTTACGTGAGTTTGTGGAATGTGCGGTTCCTCAGTGGCAGGTTCCCAAACGCCACTTTTTCTCATGGAAGGCAATTCCAGCTCTCTACCGGCATGTGTAAGGCAATGTCTTGGCCTCGCTGGACAGGGCGGTCAGCGGTAAGGTGCATATTACCGCTGACTCATGATCCAGCAGGCATGGACAGGGACGTTACCTATCTTTCACTGCACACTGGGTGACTCTTCTGGCAGCTGGGAAGATTGCAGGACAGGGTGCAGTAGTGTTGGAGGTTGTTCTGCCACCACACTTCCAAAATTCTACTAGTGGTGATTCTACCACACCTCTCTCCTCCACCCCCTCCTCTTCTTCCTCCATGGCCTCTTCTTGTGCTGATTTGTCCTCGTAACCAGTGGTGCTCCGTAGGTGCTCAAGGGGCTACGCAAGCACGCAGACAAAAAGATGCCATGTGGTGCTTGAGCTAGTGTGCTTGGGGGACAGGAGCCACACTGGGGCTGAGATTCTGTCAGCTCTGCAGGGGCAGATTCAGAGGTGGTTGACGCCACGCCAGCTTAAGGCAGGTATGGTGGTTTGCGACAATGGCACCAACCTCCTCTCCGCCCTCCAACAGGGACAACTGACCCATGTGCCCTGTTTGGCTTAACTTGGTGGTGCAGCGGTTCTTGGGCAGGTACCCGGGATTACAGGATGTCCTGAGGCAGGCCAGGAAAGTCTGTGTGCATTTCCGCAGGTCATATAATGCCAGTGCTTGGCTGGCTGACCTCCAAAAGGAATTTAACCTGCCCAAGAACCGCCTAATCTGTGACATGCCCACCAGGTGGAACTCAACGTTGGCCATGCTGCAGCAGCTTCTCACGTAGCAGAGGGCCATCAATGAGTACCTATGCGACTATGGCACCAGGACAGGGTCAGGGGACCTTGTTTTTTTTTCCCACGCCAGTGGGCTATGATAAAGGATGCATGCACTGTCCTGTCACCATTTGAGGAGGCCAGGAGGATGGTGAGCAGTGACAGTGCATGCATCAGTGACACTGTTCCTCTTGTCCACCTGTTGGAGCACACGCTGCGTGGAATAATGGACAGAGCACTTGAGGCAGAACAGAGGGAGGAAGGGGGGGACTTCCTTACGTCTCAAAAGCCCCCTTTATCCAGGCAGTATTTCTGCGTGCCCGCCGATCACACCGGAAGAGGACGAGGAGGAGGATTGTGTCAGCATGGAGATGCAGCCTGACACTCAGCATCAGCAGCAGTCTTCAAGGGATCATTTACAGTCACATGGCTGGGAGGAGGTGGCTGCGGATCATGTCGTCCTTAGTGACCCAGAGGACTCTGGACCGAATGCCTCAGCAAACCTATGCTGCATGGCCTCCCTGATCCTGCAAAGCCTGTGGAAGGATCCTCGTATTCGTGGTATCAAGGGGAGGGATGATTATTGGCTAGTAACCCTCCTTGATCCACATTACAAGGGTAAAGTTGCGGATCTTATCTTGCTGCCGCAGAGGGCGCAGAGGATGAAACATCTTCGGGAGGCCTTACAAAAAGGTTTGTGCAACGCGTTTCCAGAGCCTGGGAGGTTACAATTTCCTGGTCCTCCTGGACAACGTGTTGCTGAGGCTTCGGTCAGTCACAGAAGGAGCGGTGGAGAAGATGGCCATCTGACCGATGCGTTCAGACAATTTTTTAGTCCGCAGCCCCAAGGTCTGATCGGTTCCAGCAACCATCGCCAGCGTCTGATTCACATGGTGCAGGATTACCTAGGGGCAAGATCAGACTTGGACACCTTTCCCACCGAAAATCCTCTGGGTTACTAGGTCTTGAGGATGGATTACTGGCCAGAGCTTGTACAGTATGCAATTGAGCTACTGGACTGTCCTGCATCCAGCGTTCTTTTGGAACGCACATTCAGTGCTGCCGGAGGCTTTGTAACTGATCACAGGGTGCGCCTGTCTACCGAATCGGTCGATTGGCTGACCTTCATAAAAATGAATCAGTCTTGGATCACCAGCTACCAAGCACCTGATGCTGATGTAAGTGATTGATTTTTTTTTTATGTGAGATTCCTTCAAGACTGCTTATGCTGATGCTGAGTGACTATCCTGTTATGCTGAGTCACAATCCTCTTCCTCCTCAATTTTCATGCTGATAGCTTGTAAGAACATTTACAAATTTTCAGGCCCTGTTTAACAGGGGCGTATAATTACAATTTTTGATGCAATACTTTGCAGCAGGGCTCATTCCTGTGCTGCATCTGTGAGGGGTTGCAGTGTTGTGGCACCAGTGCCTAAGGCCCAATTTTTCTGCCCCTGTTCAACAGGGACATGTAATTACAATTCTTGATCTAATATTTCACAGCAGGGCCCATTCCTGCGCCCACCAAGAGTAACTGTGAGGGCTTACAGTGTTGTGGCAACACCACCCCCACCAAAGGCCCAATTTTTCTGCCCCTGTTCAACAGGTGCATGTAATTACAATTCTTGATATAATATTTCACAGCAGGGCCCGTTCCAGTGCCCACCAAGAGTAACTGTGAGGACTTACAGTGTTGTGACACCAGCACCACCACCACAGGCCCAGTTTTTCTACCACTGTTCAACAATGGCATGTACCGTATTTATCGGCGTATAACACGCACTTTTTTCCCCTTAAAATCAGGGGAAAGTCGCAGGTGCGTGTTATACGCCGATCCCCGCCGATCCCGAGCTGTCCAAATGTCAAAATCGCGGACCGCGATTTGAAAATGGCGCCGCTGGAGCCGAAGTACACAGAGCCGGTCCTCGGCTCTTTCCGGCGGCTCTCGTTTACTTTCGGCTCCACTCGTAGTCCCGAGCGGAGCTATCCGAACCTACTCGGATAGCTCCGCTCGGGACTACGAGTGGAGCCAAAAGTAAACGAGAGCCGCCGGAAAGAGCCGAGGACCGGCTCTTTCCGGCGGCTCTCGTTTACTTTCGGCTCCACTCGTAGTCCCGAGCGGAGCTATCCGAACCTACTCAGATAGCTCCGCTCGGGACTACGAGTGGAGCCGAAAGTAAACGAGAGCCGTCGGAAAGAGCCGAGGACCGGCTCTGTGTACTTCGGCGCCGGCGGCGCCATTTTCAAATCGCGGACTGCGATTTTGAAGCCCTGGAAGCAGGGACAGGGGATCCCAGGCTGCACTGGGGCAAGGCTGCACTGGGGAAGGCTGCACTGACAAGGCTGCACTGGGGAAGGCTGCACTGGGGAAGGCTGCACTGACAAGGCTGCACTGGGGAAGGCTGCACTGACAAGGCTGCACTGACAAGGCTGCACTGACATGGCTGCACTGACAGGGCTGCACTGACAGGGCTGCACTGACAAGGCTGCAATGAAGGGCATTTAAATGTAAGTTTTTTTCCCTTCAACTTCCCTCCTAAAAGTTTTTTTTCCTTAAAATTCCCTCCTAAATTGGGGTGCGTGTTATACGCCGGTGCGTGTTATACGCCGATAAATACGGTAATTACAATTCTTGATCTAATATTTCACAGCAGGGCCCGTTCCTGCGCCCACCAAGAGTAACTGTGAGGGCTTACAGTGTTGTGGCAACACCAACACCTAAGGCCCCAATTTCTGAAGAGTAGGGCAGGCCCCTACTTTCAAACATCCAACATACAAACGACTCCTACTTGCAAACGGAAGGAGACAACAGGAAGTGAGATGAAATATACCCCTAGGAAGGGAAATTCTCTCCTGTAAGAGTTAATATGGGAAAAACGTGTCTCCTCTTCACTGATGCTTTATCACCAATCCTTGTTTCACTAAAACCCCCAAATTTTCAAAAAACATTTGTCATTGGGACAGAAAGTGAGGTGAAATCTTCTGAAAAAGTGCACAGACAACAAATGTTACAGGGGTGATAACCCTTCCCTACGTTTTCCAAAAAGCTTAAAAATAGATTTTTTGACTGGAGCTACACTTTAAAAATGTACCAATTCAAAATTACAAACAGATTCTACTTAACAACAAACCTACAGTCCCTGTCTTGTTTGCACCGCCTGTATACTGCTGTTCAGAGTATTTAGGGCCTGGGGGCCCCACGCCTTTCCTTTTTTTAATTTGGGTGCAGGGTTCCCCTTAATATCCATACAAGACCCAAAGTGCCTTCTAATGGATTGGGGGGTGGGGGGTACCCATGCTGTTTGTCTCACTGATTTTCATTCATATTGCCGGGACCAGACATTACATTAGCCGCAAGCAGTTTTAAATGACTTTTATTCCTTTACAAATGTCATTTTGTGCAGGGACTGTTCTAAGCATGGGAAACACACGCCAACTTTACAGGCATACTATAGACACCCCCCAGGTATGATATTTAAAGGAATATTTCACTTTTTTTTCTTCACTTTAAGCATCATTAAAATCACTGCTCCCGAAAAAAAGGGCCATTTTAAAAACTTTTTTTTTCATTGATACATGTCCCCTGGGGCAGGACCCGGGTCCCCAAACCCTTTTTAGGGCAATAACTTGCATATTAGCCTTTAAAATTAGCACTTTTTATTTCGAACGTTCGAGTCCCATAAACTTTAATTTGGTACTAAAGTTTACGCAAACTTTTGGTCTGTTCGCAGGTTCTGGTGCGAACCGAACCGGGGGGTGTTCGGCTCATCCCTACATCTGAGACTGGAGTAGGCGCCCTTCTGTCTCAACATTCTACCTCTGAGAGCGCTATGCATCCTTGTGGCTACTTTTCTAAGAAATTGTCTCCTGCAGAATGCAATTACGAGATTGGGGACAAAGAATTGTAAGCTATCATTTTAGCTCTTAAAGAATGGAGGCATCTCCTCGAAGGTACCACTGTGTCTGTGTTCTATCGAGAAATGCCCCCCGTCTAAAAATGCTTTTGATGGGTCTGCGCATGAGCAGTAACAAATGTCACTCCAGCTGATATGTTGATCAGCTGGCATGATGTCAACAGGGCGCATGCACACATCGTCAGAGGCATTATCCGGCGCTATGCAAACAGCAGAGGGAGAGCGTACTTGTCAGATTCTGCCTCGCTGTTGCAGGGCAGGTTTTGCCTGTATTGAATGCCGTGTTTTCTGTCTGTTGAACGGCGGTTTCAGTGTGATAAACAGCATGTTTTGGCTGTGTGTAAGGGCGGGTTAAAACACACACAAAACCCGCCCTTCAAGAAATCCCGCAATAGCGAGGTAGAATCTGATAATTACATTCTCCCTCGGCACTTAGCATATTGTCGAATACTGCCTCCGATGTTCTGCACTTGCGCCGTGTTGGTGTAATGCCAGCTGATCAACATATCAGCTGGAGTGATGTTGGTTACTGCGCATGCGCATAGCCATCGGAGGCATTTTTCGACAGGGGGCATTTCTCAATAGAACACCGGTGGGCTATTTTTCTGTCAAACTTCAATTACGTAGTCTCATTCTTGCTCTTAAGAATGTAAGGGCTGATGCATTGTCGCAACAGTTTTCCTCTGCTTCCAAGATGGAGTCGGTTCCTGCTCCTGTGGTACCTCCCGATCGTATTTTGGCCACTGTTCGTGCTAGTTGGTTGTAGTGAGACTAGCACGAATTATTGCCGCTCAGATTCATTCTACTCCCGAGAAACCTGGTGACTGCTGCTTTGTCCCTGAGAATCTTTGCACTGCTCTGCTCCAGACTTACTATTCTCCAAAGGCAGCTAGCCACCCAGGGAAGAATCAACTTGTTTGGGCTATTTTTCAACAATTCTGGTTGCCTGGTCTCTGTGCTGATGTAACCACCTTTGTAGCTGCTGGTTCTCTGTGTGAATAAGGCACCGCGACACCTTCCTGTGGACCTCCTACAACCCATACCCAATGGAAAGAGACCTTGGACCCAACTGTCTATGAATTTTATTGTGGAGTTACCCAACTCCCAGGGCAACACAGTTATTCCTATGAGAAAAGGGGACGGGTTAACTAAGGCTACTCCAAATACTATTGCCCAGTACCACCAGTAGTGATGGGAGGACTATCTCGGTACCCAGTAAGTGGAAACGCATAAGGTTATATTTTAAAAATATACATTTATTAGAAAAAATATAAAATACAGACACAACAGAATATGTGACAGAATTTTATAAAGGTTAACAGATTAACAAGTATGTGTTCTAAAACCCATCTAGTGGGTAGGAACAAATTGATGCGGCTAGGGACGGTTCCTCAACAAGTTTCGTGACGATTGTCTCTTCTTCAGGAGGTATTACCCAGAACATCTAAAATAAACAAATACAGTCTCATAGTTACACAGAAAAAACTGGGTTGATGGAGAATGATAGACAACAGTGTAACTCACCAATGGAGACCCAGTGGGGGCGCAAGACGGCTATTGAGACATCCCGGGCGGGTGTCCCACCCCGTGCAGACACGGGAGGCAAGGAGCGTGGAACCGGCTGGAATAGGATAAAGAAGGATCTAAATATAGCAATGGAAATATGGTGGGGGCCACACTTGTGCACACACACCGAGAATTGAAGGGAAAACACATTTTTTTTTTCTAATTATTATTTTTTCTAATAAATATATTTTTTTTTTAATAGAACCTTATGCGTTTCCACTTACGGGGTACCGAGATAGTCCTCCCATCACTACTGGCGGTACTGGGCAATAGCATTTGGAGTAGCCTTAGTTAACCCGTCCCCTTTTCTCAAACTTTACAAGGATGATGGTACCCATACCTACCCGTCGTTTATATATCAAGTGAGGCACCACCAAATTTAATTACTTGCAGGGTGGACAACACACACAGGATCTACCTGTGCCTTTTATGAATCTGTTTTCTACAGTATTTACAGTATGTACTAATCATGTTATTAATTGTATTTTTGCTATATCATATGTACAATTGAAGACTTGCCTCTAATGAATTCTGGTTTTTATAGTATCTAGTATAAATTATGTTATGATTTTTACTTCTGTCATAATTTATATACCATTAAACCATTTAATGCCAATTGATGTTATCTGATGCTTCTATGCAACATTTTTGGTTCTATTATATTTTGGATACTTGCCATATTCATTGCTATTGTGTCATCTTTGAATGTATCTGTAATAGATTTCTCAGCTAATCCCCTTTTCTGCTATTTCACCATTATTTATACCAAAACTTTTTATGCATTGTATGGTTTTCTCATGACATGTACCAGTAACGCCAGTGGTGCCATGGACGTTCTCGGCCCAGCTTGGGCAGACTTAATGTCAACTATCCAGACAGGTTGTCTGAATAACCAAAAAACAGAGGATGAAACCAAATTATTTATGGATAGGATGTTCAACCTTCTAAAGAAAAAATCTCACCTTTATTGGCACACCCAATACTTTGAACATTATATCAAGGAAAAAGTGAGCCTTCCCATTCAAGTGTTCCCTACTATCAAGGACCCCTCCCCCGACTTCAAAAAGTCCTGGGAGGAGTCGTTGACCAAATGCAGTATTGAACTTATGACTCAATTGACCTCTCAATACTTTGCCGACATGACCATTCTTGACGGCGAGATTGAATGGTTAAACACTCAATTTCCAAAAGTCTCCGAATCCATTACCTTCATGGATAAATGGAAAGAGGTGAAAGAATGCCTAGAGGTTATAAATAAAGAAATTATTGTGAAAAAACAAGGCAAGTTTGTCCAGGACAAACTTGCCTTCTCAGAAGGCTATGCCTACAAGTGGGCCGGTAAACAACACCCCAGGAGATTTAATACACGCCAACGCGCATCTAAGGGAACCTTGTCTGCCACAGATCTCACTGAATCTTATTCTTCTATATCCTCACTTTCTTCACAGGTTGCACCATCCTCCACGAAATCACGCGCGCCCGGTATTCCCCGCAAAAGATCACTGACTGATGACGATCATCCTACCAAGGAGTTGAAAAAGGGCAAAAAACACGGTAAATCTAAAAAGCCGACACATCCGTCATGTCCAGGGACTCAAGTCTCTGGCAGTAATACTCAACAATCCACTCTTCACAACATCATCCCCAAAGTACCCCATACCAATCCTCAAACACTTTTTCCTAATCTGGGTTTTTTAGCCCAGCCAACACCAGAACCAACCTGACGGGGAAGTCTGGGCGTGTTTGTGCTAAAGACTCCGATGCCCAACGCTATACACAATCCAACCTCTTAGCATCTACCCCTGCTACAGGAAACCTGAATATCATTAATCTCACTCCCCATACCCTTACCTCTGAGGAGGAGTATGTCCTCCAACTAGGTTTGGGTTTCTATCCTTCTGAACCAATTAACATCTATGAAACTATCAAAGATCTCTACTTATTTGCCTGGAATCTCACATATAGATTCATCTTTGATAAAGATAGGCAAAGCCTTAATCTTGAAAGGGAATTGGCAGAAAAAACAAAACATTTTACAATGAATGAATTCAGGGCCTTACGTGACCTCATGTTACTTTATGAGGAAGGAGCAACAGAGACAGTAGACTCCGTAACCGATCCGGCTCTCCCGACCCTTATCTCCCAAATTACCATGACCTCTACCTCTCACACGATTCCACCCAACTTAAAGGCTGATAAACTCAAATCCCCCGATTTGATGACATGTCCCGCAATATGGGTCTTTCTCCATAAATCCATCAAGTCCCTTAAGAGGCAACAATGGCCAGAATTACCCTCCATCTTAAATCGGCAACAAAAGAGAGCAATCAAAACACTACAAAGAAATTCAGACCTAGTTATCAAAGAATCCGACAAAGGAGCCAATTTGGTGCTCATGACACACCAGCAATATCAAACTATGTGTCTACAGGTTTTACACAACACCACCTGGTACACACCCATTAATCACGCCTTGATACAGAGCTACATTGCAGAGTATCGTGGTCTAATTACTGGAGCCTTTTGGCAGGGCCTATCGACAAAGACACTTTTTAAAATTTATTAACATCCAACAACCTTGTACTCCTACGTTTTACACCCTACCAAAGACCCACAAAAACCTCAGGACCCCACCTGGGCGTCCGATTGTTTCAGGCATTGGGTCATTGACCAAAAACGCCAGTAAATTTGTTGACACCTTCTTAATGTCCCATGTCCTCACTTTGCCTTCCTATATCAGGGACACTACGGACCTGCTCCGTCACATTGAGGGGGTCCAGATCCCTACGGACGCCCTCTTCGTGGCTATCGTCGAGGCTCTGTACTCGAGCATCCCCTACGAGCAGGGTGTCTGGATGGCTGGTACCTTCCTCATGGAGCAGGACCACAATACCTGGTCCTTGAACCGGTTTATACTAAAACTACTAGAGTTCATTCTTACCAAAAATTATTTTATGTTCATGGATCAAACTTTTTTGCAAATCCAGTGAGTAGCAATGGGTACTTCCTGTGCACCCTCTTATGCAAACTTGTTTTTAGGGGGATGGGAGCGATCAGTCTTCGGTGATGAAATGCTTCGACCCTTCTTGAACTATGTATTGAGCTGGCATAGATTCATAGACGACTTGGTCGTCATATGGACTGGTACCGAACAATTACTGAATTCATCAGACTTCTTAATATCAATCAATTTAATTTGCGATTTACGTTCTCCTTTGAATCTCAATGCATTTCCTTTCTGGACCTTAATATTATCAAATACAACACAGGTGGTTTGGTGACTGATCCCTTCCATAAGCCGACTGCGGGCAATACTTTGCTAGATGCCTCAAGCGCACATCCCCGCCCTCTGGTTCGGAGTATACCTTACGCCCAGTATCTCAGACTGAGGTGTAATTGCTCAGAGGACAAGGACTTCCTCACACAGGCGGCCGCTCTCCCTGAACGCCTCCTGATCAGAGAAAATACCCGCACTAACTTATGAAAAGCCTTCAATGAGACTTATGCCCGCACACGTCAATCTTTGCTTTATGGCCCCCCTCGGCCTGATCAGCCATCCACCGTGAAGATTGTCACCAAATTTTCCACCCACCATAAAGCACTTCGCACACCGCTATTCAACCACTGGCACCTCCTAACGGACCACCATATCCTGGGCAAATATGTGAGATCAACACCTGAATTAGTTTTTAAAAGGGCGACCACCCCAAGAGATCAACTTAACAGCAGCCACTATATGGCTAACCGACACCGTCCCGAGGGCCCTCGTGGCACCTTTAGATGTGGGACTTACCCCAAATGCCCATGGATCTTGGAGGGTACAAGCTTTATCCTCCCCAGTGGAGAAACTTTTTTTGCCTCAGAACATGCCAATTGTGGTACCAGAGGCGTGGTCTACCTGATGGTCTGTGCCTGCAAGTCCTTCTATGTAGGCAAGACCGTCAGGGAATTATGCCAGAGGATGGGTGACCACCTATATTATGCGTCCAATGGCAAGTTGACCTCGGTTGGACGCCATATTGGCATCCACCATCGCTACCAATCAGAATTTGTCAAATTCCTTGTGTTGGAGGTTATTCCCGAGGACCCACGAGGTGGTGATTGGGACCGCGAGATCCTGAGACGTGAGGCTCTCTGAATCGAGTGACTTGATGCCCTCACCCCTCCAGGACTCAATGAACCACATTCTTATAAATACTGCCTTAAATGAGATCTATTTAAGGAATATGATTATACAATTTCTTTTGCCCCTTCCTTTCTTTTCCATATGCCTAGCCCTATTTAGGCCTGACACCCAGGTGTAAATATGCACATACTCTCCTGCTGCGCCCCATGTTCAATATGTACCACTGGTCTTTGACTGTATATTATATCATGTTTGATTTAAACCACTGTTTATATTACTTTCCAAATTTAAATTTTGATCAGGGCTGGGCTCCCAGTCCTCCCTTGTCAGTGCTCAGGTTGCTCAGCTGTCACTTATTTGCCAGCACTCATCGTTCCACAGTGGCTCATCTGGTGATCATTTCCTGCTCGTCAGTCCAGCCTAAAGCCAGCCCCTTCTGCCTATTTAAACTGCCTGGTTCATTCCTTCCGTGCCTTCGCCTTGGTCAAACATATCTGAAGGCTCCTGTTGATGACTTGCCTGGCCGATGTCCCTTCTGGTTCCTGATCCTGTCTGCTGTCTCTGACTATGCTGATCTCTGGCTTCCTGATTTACTGGCTTGTTCTGACTACCCGCTTTGGCTACCGAACCCCGGCTATGTTTTGCCTATGCTTACTATTTGTACCATTTTTACCATTTTATTAAAAGGTGTGATTTTTACTGCATTTTCTGTCTCCGTCCGATTCATGGTTTCTGACAGGTAACTTTACAGGGGAATTTTTCCTTAGCTTAGTGAATGAGGTGAACCTCTGCCAACTTCCAGGTTCCAATCATATGCAAGCAAAAATACTGTGATATTTTTTTTTTATTTTCCTTGTATATGATTTAGTATTCTCTATAAAGTTAATTTTTACATTTACTAAGGTATGTACCAAATTCCCGTGAAAAGTGAACAGCCTATTATTTTTCCTTAGTAAATCAGCCCCTATGTCTTTAATTTGTTCATGCTAAACTATACTCTGTATGCGACACTCTCCACACACTGTAGAAATAATTGAAGGCTGATCTGCATGTACCAGCACTTGTTAACTCACAAACTAAATAAAATAAACAGCATAAATAATATAAACAGCATCAAGGTGCTTCTTTATGACATTCTACATGAGGACAGTTCAAGAACTCCAGAACACAGTGATCTGTGTTTTGCTGGCTCAGAATCAGGGTAAAAAAATAAGGATATGGCATTAATGTCAATAAGAAATTTTATTTTATGAAAATCAAACTCCAGCTCGAGCATTTATTTTAGCATTGGCCAGACTGAAGAAGGGTTAAATACTCTGTCAGGTTTTTAGTAATGTACATTTATCTGCTGGGGAGTTTTCCCCTTGTTTCCTGTCCTGCTGACCCCCTAGTACCAGAACAGGAAGTCAGAGACACACCAATAAATACCTGACAGATGTTCTAATTCTTACTGTACTAAAAGTGTTTTATTGCTGTCTTTACTCTGTTGGGAAGCTTTGCTTTCTCTTCCTGTTACAGCTACTACCAGTTGCACTTTGAAAGCAAGTTCTGGGCAGCCCTGGATGGTGCAGAGCGCTGCGGGGATGTGATGAGAGCAGCAGCACTCTCTGCTTTATTTATCACACTGTGAGTGCGTGACTCTGTGCTTAGGGGGAGGATGTCCTGCATTCATAGTCTTTCCTTATGCTTACTTTACACCTACAGGTGGACCAAGCACAGCTGCATTTCCGTGCATTTTTTGCATGTTCCCACGCGTCATGGTAGGACAGCTCATTAACCTCAATGGGCTGCCCTCACGAGAACACAAAAAAGTAGTCCCGGACTCTTTTCTGAAAATGCATGGTACCAAACTGCATGGTGCTTCAGCAACCATGCAGTTTGGCGCGTGTGAAAATGTGCGCTTTGGTAGATGCATGGGGTGCCATTAACAATTAATGGCAGCACCGCACATCTGCTAAATGGCAGTGTGTTTCTTTGTGTATCAGTGAAGCGTGCGATTTTGCGTATGTTCCTGACATGTACTAATGTGAATTTTGCCCATAGTCTTCTGAGCTGAACTATGCTGAGTATCAGTAAACTTGAAAGACTGAGGACATCTTGTGGCCAAGAAGATGCACTGCAAGAGACAGCTCCAGACTGAAGGTAGATATTGCAATCAGCACTGGTTTTTTTTAACATCTAGTGAAACAGATGAAGCTCAAGGTTGGACTTTAATCCAGAACTCTCAGCGTCGCTAGTAGTAGAAACCCACTTATGGGTAGATGTGAACAATATCTCCTCAATACCCATTCATGGTAACAGACAGGTGATGGAATATATGGTGGTCAGTTTTAATGATGTCTTTGCAGCAAGAAGTCTGCATTAGCTAAATTACATTACATTTGCAAGTGCAATATATCCTAGAAAGTATTGGGTCTAATAAACTACATTTATAAAGGTTTGATGTATTCTAGAATCACTAAATTGTGTTTCATGGGTAAACCTCCAAATTTAAAGTGAATCCTTTACAGAGCCAGAGTTTATCTTAATATCTGTAGAAAAGACAGCAGTGTCATTACTAATGTGAAGAAGTATTTACTTACCAGTGCAAAAAGAAGATGTAAAAAACATTATGCTGCACGTTTTTCTTTTTGTGACTTTTGATTGCTGCAGGCCTCAAGGAAATAAATCTCTTCTTAGGCGGTTTTAATTCTGCAAAATAATTAACAAAAACTATTAACATTTAACACATGGACTCAGCGGTGCACATAAATCATTACAGAACTTCAGATGGAAGACTTAATGCCCGGTGTCAGATAGACTGGATCTACTTGAGCAATGTCAAAAGGCTATGAGTATTCGTTGCATGAAAAAAAAAACCATTTCTACAATAGTGATGTCATTTATTTCAGGTTTTACAAATAAGTTGTGCTCTTAGAGTATCATGGAGCATGAGAACCGAGTTTCCACCGAGAGGTGAGCTGAAAATACCTTCTCAGGTGGCACAATCTAGGTAGGTTCATGTACTGAATGTAGATCTAAGACACGGACCTCTAGAACCAAGGCCAAGGCGCCAAAGTGCTTTGAAGCTCATTTGGCAAAAAATATTTCAAGTATTTATATAGCACAGACAATTTACACAGAACTCTACAGATTGTGCATTCACATAAGCCCCAATGCTCAAGGAACCTTAAAACTTAAGTACCTATCTCACATACACTATATTACCAAAAGTATTGGGATGCCTGCCTTTACACGCACATGAGCTTTAATGACAGTCTTAGTCTGTAGGGTTTAATATTGGGTTGGCCCACCTTTGCAGCTTTAACAGCTTCAACTCTTCTGGGAAGGCTGTCCACAAGGTTTAGGGGTGTGTCTATGGGAATGTTTGACCATTCTTCCAGAAACGCATTTGTAAGGTCAGGCACTGATATGGACAGAAAGGCCTGGCTTGCAGTCTCCATTCTAATTCATCCCAAAGGTGTGCTATCGGCTTGAGTTCAGGACTCTGTGCAGGCCAGTCAAGTTCCTCCACCCCAAACTCACTCATCCATGTCTTTCTGAACCTTGCTTGTGCGCTGCTGTGCAGTCGTATTGGAACAGGAAGGGGCCATCCCCATACTGTTCCCACAAAGTTGGGAGCATGAAATTACCTAAATTGTCTTGGTATGCTGACGCCTTAAGCTTTCCCTTCACGGGAACTAAGGGACCAAGCCCAACCCCTGAAAAACAACCCCAAACCATAATCCCCCCTCACCCGAATGATTTGGACCAGTACACAAATCAAGGTCCATAAAGACATGGATGAGCAAGTTTGGGGTAGAGGAACTTGCAAAGAGTCCTGATATCAATGCGATAGAACACCTTTGGGATGAACTAGATTGGAGACTGCAAGCCGGGCCTTATTGTTCACATCAGTGCTGGACCTCACAAATGCGCTTCTGGAAGAATGGTCAAATATTGCCATAAACACACTCCTAAACCTTGTGGACAGCCTTCCCAGAAGAGTTGAAACTGTTATCGCTGCAAAGAATAGGCCAACTCAACATTGAACCCTACGGACTAAGACTGGGATGCCATTAAAGCTCATGTGTGTGTAAAGGCAGGCATCCCAATACTTTTGGTAATATTGTGTACATACATACACATACTCAGGCCAGTTTAGACAGGAGCCAATTATCCTAGTAGCATGTGTTTGGAGTGTGGAAGAAAACCAATGCAAGCACAGAAAAAATATACAGACTCAATGCAGTTAAGGAAGAACTCCATCTTTACACACAACTTTACATAGTTTGTTTGGGCCAAGCTGGCCCAAACAAACAATGTCCCTCACTAACCTGTGAGGCCGCTGGATATGCGGTATAAACTGCATGTAGCTGCGGCTACATACAGCATACTAAACTTCTGGGTGCGAGCCGAGACCTCTCAGAGCAAGCAATGTATTCTATCAATGAATACAAAGCTTCCTCTGATTGAAGTCAGAGGTTGTGACATCAGGCCGCCTCTCTGACTCAGCCAATCAGAGGAAGCTTTGTATTCATTGATAGAATACATTGCTTGCTCTGAGCAGCTGAGCGCCGCTGCGGTAGACTCTTCTGTGTTACCAATATGAGACAGGAAGTCTTGGCTTGCACCCGGAATACAGTGCGGTATGCTGTATGTAGCCATAGCTTATACCTGCACTGTATTCCACTCAAAAATTGGATACCTAATCAAAAGTTTATGAAATATTACTGAACCCAGGGGATGGGACAATGGCTGAAGTCTCTTGCAGGTCTGCCTCCTTAAGCTAGACCTACAAGGGTATAAGGTCTCTCTGTCCAGTTCCCAGGTCCACTCCTCCAGCCAGGCCTTCCTCCAAGCATACGCTTGTCTGATATTCCTATACTGGGTCCTTCTGATCGCTGTCATTGAGGAATCTCTGATTGGTCCAAAAGGTACAATCATATGTTTTTCAACAAATTGATTGGATGGAATTCAAGTCCACTTCAATGTGATGACCCTCTAATATTATTTAGAGAAGAATTTCTTTGTGGGGTCGTGAGGTCTGAAGCTGGTTCCTCAATATCTACAAGTTTGTTATCTTATCTCTTGACATAAGCAGTCAATCAACTTAAGCCGTAGACTGCAGTTAAGCAGGAACTGACCGAATTTCGATCCATTTATGGGCAGGCTGGTTGTACTTAAGTTGCTTACTGGAAAATGTTTTTTTTTAATTGATTTTTTTTTTTTATTGCACTCAATGTGTTGAACTAGAAAATGCTGAGGGTCTAATATTACTTTAAAAGAAGTCCTTGAGAAAGTTAAAAACTTTATAGAACCTCCCTATTTTTATTTGTTATTAAGAAAACAGGATGCCATCAACAAGATATATTTTTCTTACTTTTTTCATTAATTGTTCTTGCTTTTTAAACCTTTTTAATTAGTACAGGATGTTTTTTCATGGGGAATAGAGAGCATTCCATGTTTAAAAAGAACAAGTTGTATTTCTCTTTGCGAGAACTAAACTTTCCATGTAGTGAGCAGTACTGAATAATGTATGCTGCTGTCATTTTATAAAACTGTGTAAGTTTAGCAACTCAGACTTTCTGTTGTGCATCTGTACTTAAAGTGTAAATTAACTTTAAAGCAAACCAGTGAGGAATGTAATTTAAAATCTGGCCTCTGGACATGATAACAGGTGTTTACAGGTGTCCATATGCCAGATAGCTAGGTCTGTGCTACTGTATGTGTATATTGGTAGGTGAACCTGTTTATTGCAATATAGTTTATATGCAGCTCCTGCAGCTTTACTGGATGCAGTAGTTCTTCAGCTCCCAAATACTTTCTATAGATTACTGATTAAATTTCCAGGAAAGGAATCCCCTCTATTCACAGGGGCCCTGCCCTGTCAACGCACTGCCAACATTATTAATAAATCCACTCTTCCCCTTAGTGAAGGTTCTGGTTCTCCTATTTACCTACAGGTAGGGTTGCCACCTGTCCGGGATTCACTAGTTCGGGTTTGGAATCATGCGTCCGGGTTTCCGACTGCCTGAAACCCGGACACATTATTCAGACTGAACTATGGCTTCCCAGCAGGGTTCCTGGCTGCAGTTGGCTAAGCTGAGAGCACTCTTTCACACTGCCCAAAGCACTAACAATACTAACAATTCCCCCAACCCCCTGCCCCACACTGACGGGAGCGGAGAAAGGGCTTGATCTTCTCCTCTTCCTCCTGCCCCTAAACCCCCCCCCCCCCCGTGTCTGTCCACACTCCAATCCCTGGGCAGGGATGGACTGGCCATCGGGACTACCGGGAGATTCCCGGTGGGCCGATCGGCTCAGTAGGCCAGTCCATCCCTGTCAGTGTAACACTGTGTCACCCATTCGTCTGTCTGTCTGTGTGGATGTCAACGCTCCTGCACCCGGCGCCAGCCGCCAGCCAATAGACATCATCGCTGCCCCGTCCCGGCGGCGTGACCTCACTCACGGCTGGAGGCGGGAGGGGATTATCATGGGAGGAGCGTAGAGACCAGAGAGCTGACTGCTGCAATCAAGAGGAGCCAGCGCCGCTGAGGAAGAACCAACAACAGTAAAGAAAAAGCAGTCAGTGTGCAATCGCATTCACAAATAAGAAAGCACTAAGCTGATGCCATCTGACTGCAGTCTGAAAATTATTAACTGGGACTGTCTGTGATTTTTTTAATATGCAGCGCCAGCATGGTGGGGGGAGGGGGGTAAATGTACTGCCACAGGTCATAGTAACTGATGTAATGTACTTCCACTGTCACTGATACATGAATTTACTGGTCACTGATGAATTATTTACTGGTCACTTATGAATTACTGGTCACTGATGAATTATTTACTGGTCACTTATGAATTACTAGTCACTGATAAATGAATTTACTGGTCACTGATGAATTATTTACTGGCCACTGATGAATTATTTACTGGTCACTGATGAATTACTGGTCACTGATGAATTACTGATCACTGATGAATGAATTTGCTGGTCACTGATGAATGAATTTACTGGTCACTGATGAATTATTTACTGGTCACTGATGAATTACTGGTCACTGATGAATGAATTTACTGGTCACTGATGAATTATTTACTGGTCACTGATGAATTACTGGTCACTGATGAATGAATTTACTGGTCACTGATGAATTACTGGTCACTGATGAATTATTTACTGGTCACTGATGAATTACTGGTCACTGATGAATTATTTACTGGTCACTGATGAATTACTGGTCACTGATGAATGAATTTACTGATCACAGATGAATAATTTACTGGTCACTGATGAATTACTGGTCACTGATGAATTACTGGTCACTGATGAATGAATTTACTGGTCACTGATGAATGAATTTACTGGTCACTGATGAATTATTTACTGTTCTTTTTTTACTTATGTTTTTTTTGCGCAATTGCGTATAGTTTATATACTGTTTTTGTGTGTGTTTGCAAAAATAAAGTGGGCCGGTCTGAATGAAGTCCAGGGCCAAATTTTTGTCCCAGTCCATCCCTGATAGTGGGGGCCAGAAATTGGAAGTCTAGCAGCCTCAGATATATCTGAATGAGAGGTGCTGGCTGCCAAGGGGTGAGTGAGCTCACCATCCATCCCTGTCTGTGACTGAAGACTCCCCCTTTCTCTCCTGCCTCTGAGTGAGTACACTAAGGTAAATCAGGGTTCTCAGAGCACCCCTTACATCAGAGTTCCCCTTTACACCAGAGGCCACAGTGTTTCCCCTTACAGCAGAGTCCTTTCCGTATAGAGTGCTCAGTCTCCCCCCCCCCCCTTAAATCAGGGTTCCCAGAGCATCCTTTAGTGTCCCCAGAGTTCTCCCTTACATCAGAGTCAGCCTGCAGAGTCCCCCTTTACAGTGAAAGGGAACTCTACGAGTTTAGATGTAAAAGGGGAACTCTGTGGATTCAGATGTAAAAGGGGAACTCTGTGGATTCAGATGTAAAAGGGGAACTCTGCGAATTCAGATGTAAAAGGGGAACTCTGTGGATTTAGATGTAAAAGGGGAACTCTGCGAATTCAGATGTAAAAGGGGAACGCTGCAGATTCAGATGTAAAAGGGGAACTCTGCGAATTCAGATGTAAAAGGGGAACGCTGCAGATTCAGATGTAAAAGGGGAACTCTGCAAATTCAGATGTAAAAGGGGAATTCTGCGAATTCAGATGTAAAAGGGGAACTCTGTGGATTCGATGTAAAAGGGGAACTCTGTGGATTCAGATGTAAAAGGGGAACTCTGTGGATTCAACTATAAAAGGGGAACTCGGGGAACTCTGTGGACTCTGATGTAAAGGGGGAACACTGTGGACTCTGATGTAAAGGGGGAACACTGTGGACTCAGCTGTAAAGGGGGACTCTTGTTATTAATGTCATATGATTGGAAATGTTATTTAATAACAAAATATATGTATAGTTTATACTATAAAAAAGAAAAATTGCTGTGCGCCGCTAAAGTGTTCGGGTTTGATTTGAAGAAAAGGTGGCAACCCTACCTACATGTGTAGCGCAATATCCTGGTTTTGGAGGGCCATTTCCCATAACCCCCTAAAAGAGGGCTTCATCAATCATCCAGGAGAATAATTCACTGAGTGTAGCCTATGGCTAAGGATACACAGACTTAGATCACTGTTGGCCATGTACCCCAGTGAAGGATTATTGAACTGTATGGAAGAAATGTTAACCTTTGAATAATTTACCATTAGTTGGACCTTGTAGTGTTTTACCACTCAGTAAAGCAGAAAAGCAAGTTTCTCAACTGGACATTCCATTCCATACCAGGCACTAACACCCCCTTCCTGCCCAGGCCATTTTTCAGCTTTCAGCGCTGTCGCACTTTGAATGACAATTGCGCGGTCATGCTACACTGTACCCAAACAAATTTTTTATCATTTTCTTCACACAAATAGAGCTTTCTTTTGGTGGTATTTAATCACTGCTGGGTTTTTATTTTTTACAAAAAAAAAGACCAAAAATTTTGAAAAAAAAAAATGTTTTTTACTTTTTTTCTGTCAGTAAATTTTGTAACTAAGTAATTTTTCCCCTTCACTGATGTGCGCTGATGAGGCGGCACTGATGGGCACTGATATACTGAACTGGTGGGCATTGATGGGGTGGCACTTATGGGCACTGATGAGGAGGCACTAATATGCCGCATTTATGGGCATTGTTAGGTGGCACTGATGGACACTAATAGGCGGCACTGGTAGGCACGGATAGACGACACGGAAAGGCGGTACAGATGGGCACTGATAGGCACTGATGGGTGGCACTGATTGGCATTGATGGACAGCAGTGAATGGCATTGATGGGCAGCACTGATAGGCAGCACTGATTGCCAGCACTGACTGGCATGGCTAATGGGCACTGATTGGTGGCACTTGTGGGCAGTGGTGGGCACTGATTGCTGCCACTGGTGGGAATGTATGCTGGCATTGGTGGGCAATGGTGGGCACTCTGTCAGTGTGAGGCAAGGAGAGCCGATTACTGGCATCTCCATGTTTACATGTGACCGGCTGTGATTGGACACAGCCGAACACATGGCCATCATATGACGTTGTCCCAGAACAAGGGCCGCACCGCCCCGCCATCGTTTGACGGTGGGCGGGCTGCAACCAGTTAAACAGGTTGTAAATTCAGAAGGTGTTTTATCTTAAAGTGGTTGCTAACCTACTTATATAAAATGATCCCATCCATGCTGTAATATACCAATAAATGTCCCTGTGTTATGTAAAAAATATGCTTATCTGTATCCATATCAGCACGGCTCCCAGCACTCAGCTGACTTTTCTGCTCTCTTCACTTTCAGTCTCACAGTTCCAGTGGGTGGGGCCAAGCACTCCGGCTGAAGTCAGCCATGGAGGAGAGGAGAGGAGAGAAGAGAAGAGAAGAGAGAGATGGAAGCCGTGCTGACATGGATACAGAATAGAATATTTTTTACATAACACAGGCACAGGGACACTTATTGGTATATTACAGCGCGGATGGGGTGGAGTGGCGGGCGATGACACGCAGACAGGCAGAAAGGTGAGGGGGGAGGACAGAGCCCCTATGTGAATGAGTATGGGCTACGCTACACACACAGTTTTTTACAATTCCTTTGTTAAAAATAAAAAAAACAATGTCCCCCAATATAGCTCCAACATCATTTACAACCCCCGCCGACCCAAAAAGAAAAAGAAAAAAGCTCCAGTCAAGGCTCCAGCCCATCTGTCTGCTCCTCTGCCTCACATTTCTTATTTAAGTAAGGGACGGGGCCACCTGGCGACGTCAGCGGGTGGCACTGTCCCCCTTTTGACATCACTGACCCATTCACTAGTCAATGATGTCACGAGGGGGCAGTGCCACCAGGTGATGTCGACAGGCCCCTTACCTATTTAGGAAGTGTCAGGCTGCGCAGCAGGCATATGGGTGGGAGCCTTTAGCGTGAGTGAAACTTTTTTCTTTTTTCGGGTTCGGTGGTGGCGGGTGTTGTGAATGACGACGGATCTACACCTGGGGACATTGTTTTTTATTATTAATAAAGGAATTTTTAAATACTGTGTATGTGTTTTTTGTTTTTTTTTACACCTTTTTTGGTGAATGAGTAGGGATGCAATACTGATTCACATAGGGCCGATAAGCCCCCTGCCCAAAGACCCCCACAACCACAGCCCAGGGTTGTGGGGAAGAGGCCCTTGTCCCCATCAACATGGGGACAAGGTGCTTTGGGGCGGGGGGGCTTAGCCATTTTTTCTTTATTGACAATTTCTTTATTGCTGGCAATGCTTGTTGTCAGATAGCAAGCAATTGAGCTGCAAGTTTGAAAATGTCTTGCTAAGCTAATGCTAGACCTGGCAGGCTTCACAAGTTTGTTGCACAATTGCAGCAAGTCACTACATGACTCCAGATCAACTTTCTTTACAAACATTCTGCAAGTCTTCTGGTTCAGTTATGTTGTGCAATAGTCATCCCACTACAGGGGTCACTGTGGCTAAATTTTCATTTTTGTTCCCTAATGTCTGTTTTTTCTTTAATTGGTGCTGAGGCAACCATTTTACAATCATTGTGGTGTGCAGAGAGGTGAGTAGTAACCATGAGATCTGATACAGAGTTCAGGGAGGTCGAAATCAAGGAGTGACTAACCCTAATATCTCATGTGTATGTAACCAGAGGCATAAGAGAAAACCTCAGACTCGGTGCAAGAAACCTGGTAGTTCCACCACTGTATAGAGGACTTGTCCAGAAGGGCAAGCCAATAATCAAGATGGCAGCTGCAGAAGAATGCCTGTTCTCCATTTCCCAACAACAAGAGCCGCATGGCGCCACGCATGCGCAGATGCGCGAATGACGGTGTGCGTGGACGTTGTGACAGTTCTTAGTGCCAGGTGCGCTATTTAAAGGAGACTGATGCCCAGGTTCAATGCTGTCTGGTCTTCGGGGTTCCCTGTGATCCTTGCTACCTGTTTATCCTGAAAACCTGCTCCAGTGCACTCTTGGCTTGTTCCTGACTTCTCCTGCTATCCAGCCTGCAACCGACCCCGGCTTGTCCCTGACTCTGCTTCCGTCTCTTCCCTGGTTAGCTCACTGCCTGCCTGTTACTGACTCGGCCTGTACCCTGACTCTGCTCCAGCCACCACATCTGTTCCTGATCTGTCTGCTTGTGTATGACCAGGCTTGCCTGTACCTGTCTGTGTTCCTACCTACAGAACACCTCTTCGCTGCTTCCAATCTGATTCTCTCTCCAGCTTGCCAGCTGTCCAGTCATCTTCCTTGCTGAAGTCTCTCCACAGCATCATCAAAAGTTCCGACCAGCCCCTACATCAGCGATCCTGCCAGGCACTTGTGCCACTCTGCACTCTTGAGCTCCCTGTCTTCTCTATCAGGGGTTCTCGGGTCAGAGGTGTAAGAGAGCCCTTCCTCTGCATACCAGGCTCTACAACCAGGTAAGTGACAGGACTACAAATCCCAGCAATACAGTAACAATGCATAATACCACCAGCTATATGGGGTGTATATAGAGAGCCATGTATTGTTCTGTATATAGTGATCTATGCATTGTGCTGTATATACAGATCTATGCATTGCACTGTATACACAAAGATCCGTGCATTGTACTGTATATAGAGTTCCATGCACTGTACTGTAAATAGAGCTCCATACACTGTACCGCATATAGAAAGGTTCATCCATTGTACTGTAATATGCGGATCCATACATTGTGCTGTATATAGGGAGATCTATACATTGTACTGTATATACAGAGATCCATATATTGTGCTGTATATAGAAGGGTTCATGCAATTTATTGTAATATGCAGATCAATGCATTGTATTGTATACAGAGATCCATACATATTACTGTATATACAGAGATAAATACATTGTATTGTATATACAGAGATGCATACATTGTACTGTATACAGAGAGATCCCTTTCATGGCAAAGAGGAAAAGGTGGATACTTTTGTCTATACCAGGCTCATATTACACACTACTAGGAATGAGCTCAGGCGTGCTGTGATTGAACACACCACAAAGCCTGCACTGCACACTGCCAATCATAGGCAGCATGTATATGGCCAGCTGCCGGTCAGGAAATGCCTCACTGGCTATGATTGGCGGTGTGCAGTGATGGCTTCCTGGCGAGTTTGATCCAAACACGCCTGAGCCCATCACTACACACTACAGAGGTCTCAGGTCACATAATACCTTTCTGGTCTAGGTATGCCTTATAACCCCGACAGTAAAGCTGAAAGATGAGAAGAGGGTTCCCCCAGTATTGGTTCCCCTATTGTGCTGTATTGAGGTTGATCTATAGATAGCTAGATTTGCCTCTAACGTCCAGGAAGAAGCTACGCTACCACGCAACAGCGAAACGCGTTGACGTCATCACCGACATCAGCGCTGTCCACTGAACGGTTGGAGAGGTGGAAGCCGTACAGCGGTGATACACCAGGTAGCCCACTATACCTTTGAAGGCACCTGAAACTGCTCAGGCTACGAGCATTAAGCAAGGGCTTCTTTACCCAGGACCCGACCAGCAATTTTTCACGGAGGATCATAGGAGCAGCACTGTCCACCGGCTTCACAACCACCCGGACTTTGCAAGTCACCTTCAGCACGACCCGTGTAACTACCTCCAGGAATCTCCAAGGAGGTTAAGGTACGAGCACTATTCACTCACCAACAAGTTGAGGACTTTGTACAGCCTTTATTAGCTTAAGCTCTACAAGTACCACACGGTCTGTTGTGTTTTTGCCAACCACTGTCTGCACCTTAACAATAGTCCTGAAGCCTATTGATCACTGTGCTTTATCAAGCTCCCCTGCTTACATGGCCGACCATATTGCTTACATTGCATAAGCGAACCGCACTATACCTGCATCACCTGCTCCATTTAATTCAGCATAAGCTTGGCTACCATCTGACAAGCACTCTGAACTGCCAGGATTTGTATATCCAACTCCTTGATCCCCATTCCCGGGCCCGGGCCTTTTTCCCTCCCTCCCCCCTCCCCGTTCAATGTATATGCTTCTCGGCAGCGCGTTCCACTAAATTTTCATGACATAATCAAATGTCGTCCATCAATTTGATCGCCAGGCCACCGAGCAGCATATAACTAGTCCGGACAGTGTTCATGCCGTCTATGTTCTGTGTATGTCTTGTCTGTTGTATTCATAGTCCCTTTATGCCACCATCATAGATATGGCATTGTATTTTTAAGTGCACCCATCATTTACTGTATGTTTTTCATACCTAGCTGTTTTATCATCCTATAATAAATTGTTACCTTTTACTCCAATCCAATTGTACTGACCTATAATTGCTATAGTAACCACTTTTCCCATCGTTATCTCTATACCGTATACCCTTTCCCCGTTCCCTGGTCCCCCTCCTACTACTATTATATAGATTTGCCTCTGGCCTTACCATTTCCGTCTTACATTCTATTGTCTCCTTCTGTAGCTTTATTCCAGGCTGGTTATTCTTTGCAATCTCTGGATTTATGCATCTGTTGCCCTTAGAGTTACCACCTCCCTTTAAACCTGAACACAAATGAATTACACAGGTTCTGAGGCAAATTTAATGCAGATAAGGCACTAAGTGAGTTTAATTACCACCTTAATCAGCCACAGAACCTGTGTAATTATTATGTGTTCGGGTTTAAAGGGATGAGGTGGCAACCCTAGTTGCCCCTCGATCTGAAAACACAGTGATTCCCATCATGGAATGCCCTGTGTATTTGTGTACATGTTGTGACAAAAAGCCCCTGTGAGTTATTGTTGGAGTGTATCTGCCATATAGAATCTTGAGCTTCTTAAGGGAAATAGGTGGCAGTGAGAGGTCTGTAGGCAGCAAGGGGTTAGGCATTGGCCACACCTTGCTCCCCACTTGGGGTAAAATTGGTCTTCCCTGGGTTAATCAGGGTTGGTGCTGAGAAAGGAGACAACCAGACTGTGAAGGAACATGCCTGCAGGACTGGAGCAGACCCAGTGAGGTCTGTTTATTACCAGGAGACTTAAGCTGGCCATACATTATACAATTTTCTTGTTCAATTTCCTTTGGCTTTACATTAAACCATTTAGTTTAAGGGCCTGCCTGATTGCATATAAATTGAAAGTGTTTAGGTTTGTTCTCATATTATATGGTTTTGGTAAATCTAAAGGAAAATTTACCTAATTGTAATCTGGAATGAAATGTTCTTGTTTTCTGCATTGTTTACTTTTGTTACCTTACATTTTTTTTTAAAGTAGAATGTCAAACAAAACACGAAACTGCAATAAATGTGTAATGTGAAATTCTATTTAGCTTTGTATGGCTGCATTTTATATGCACTGTTTTAAAGTGTATATATATTTTAGTTTTTGCAAATGACGATAAATCACCCAAATGGGAACGCATGCAGCAGTAAAGAAGATGTCAGCGGTTCTAACCCTTCCCCACACTATCTAAACATAATAAAAATAAAAAAACCTTTATGTATAGTTAAAGGCGAATTTCAGGTATGGATTTTTTGGGATCTTCAAATTTTTTTATTTTTTCACTCCAAGTATGTTTTACATATTAACAGTATACAGTTCACAATTCAAAGGATTAATGTTACATGAACATTAAGAATTAGCCAAAAGAGTACAATAGCTTCAAACATTCCAAAGACAGAATAAGACATTCAGAAGGGAACCTTGAAATGTGAAAGTATCATAAAAAATATCCGTTCTATGGTGTGCATCTGTCCTTGGTGTGGGGAGGGTGGATCAGGTATGGATTTTTATTGCAGATCAGACCAATGTAAGTATGCGTATTGGCAAACTTATAATCTGTGCAGTGCCAAAATTTCACCAAATATAAAATCCTTAATAAAGTTCCACCAAAATAATATATACAGTATAATAGTAGTGCTCTTCAAAAAAAAATATCCCTTCTATTGAAAACTTTATTTTTGTGCATCTACATACATTCAAAGATAATGTGATGATAATGCGAACTGGGTACACAAAACACAGGTGTGAGAAAACCCAGAGCGGACATGTTGTTCAAAATCATAAGTCAGCCTGGAACATTTTTTAGAGTGTATCACTATAGCCATTTAACTTGAATAAGTAGTTTGTCAAGGGTCTGGACACCTCAAAAGAACTCAGGAAGGACCATTAACCATTTTGTTGTTCCGTTACTTAGCAGATAACTAATAAACAGGGATTTGTTAAGCTGTAAATAACCAAATGAATGCTTTTATCAAATCATAATTACATTTTTTTAACACTTAGGCCCGGTTCACACTGGTGCAATGCCAGACATTGCATGTAATTTGCAGCGCACTGCTGTGGAAAATATGCCTGGCTGTATCTCCTTTAAGGAGATACAGCCAGGCATATTTTCCAATCTCTCGCCATCATCTGTTAGCAAGCTTAAAAAGGATTGTCTCCTGGGAATACGCCGTTCAAGGTGCTCTTTATTGCTGCTGACCGGTCATCTATGAAGGAAGCCTGATGCCTCCACTGTCAGCATGTAGGCAGGTGCAGTCTATTTTCTCCACTGCAGGTGGCACTCATCCCTAGGGGCAATGCAGGTAGAGGAGGGAGTTGAGAGGAGGCTTATTGCTCTATAATCTCCTTGGTCACAGAGTGGCAGCATCTGATTGGATGCTGGCATCCCATGTGACTTTGGAGGCCATCTTGGGGCAGGTATGGTCTTTTTAAGAGCCTGGCTCCTGGGTTTGGCACGCATTATGCGTATGGACAGAGTAGGGACAGGTCAACGATCTGTCAGCGACAGTGCTAGCATCAGGGAGAGGTTCCAGACAAGCAGGGAAAGTGCTGGCACACGCCTTTATTCCTGGAAAGCTCCCCATTTCGGTACAGACCAGCAGCTGTGCATTACTGAACTTCTATTTCAATGTAGTTCTATTTTTTGCAGACTGGACTCTCAGTGGTTACGGTTACTGCCTCTGCACCATGCTGCAGCTCCCCACAAGTATGCCTCTCTAAGCCTGTCAGTTTCCTCACTGAGGAAGCCTATGTGGAGCTGCAAGAAATGGAATGAGAGAGCCTGAGGAACTGATTGGTACAGCAGGGAGGGCCGGTTCTGGTGGGAGAGCATTGCCTCAGAGAAGTCCTAATGCTCTCCCACCACTCTGCTACCGGACCAAGGTCTCCCTGTGTTAGCACCTGAATGCTGCAAACCCCAGGAGCCATGCACCTGTTCTTTACTCCAGGTCAGGATCTGCATAAATCTCTGCTGTACCGAACTCAGGCTCTCCTTCCAGTCACAATGCTTTTCACAGGGCAGGCAGTGAGGAGATGTTATAATCCCTCCTCACCGCCTGATTAAACCCTATAATGCCACCCTATTGAACTCATTGAGCAACTTTGCAAGTGGTGTGACTTTTCAAACTCTGCAGCCCAAGTTAAAAAAGCCGTGGCCACGACATGTGAAAAACTCCATCCTGCTTACATACTTACGGACCTTCCCAGGTCCATAAAATCATATTGAGCAGAATTAAATTCCACCTTCCACAACAGTGCCTGTTTCTCATGTGGCCCCTTGGGGAAAATATTTTGCTCAACCCTGGTTTATGCTCAAAATGGCTGTATAAGAAATTTCCAGCACTCTAATGCCCTGTACACACGATCGAACATTGATCGGACATTCCGACAACAAAATCCATGGATTATTTCCGACAGATGTTGGCTCAAACTTGTCTTGCATACACGCGGTCACACAAAGTTGTCGGAAAATCCGATCGTTCTGAACGCGGTGATGTAAAACACGTACGTCGGGACTATAAACGGGGCAGTAGCCAATAGCTTTCGTCTCTTAATTCATTCTGAGCATGCGTGGCACTTTGTGCGTCGGATTTGTGTACACACGATCGGAATTTCCGACAACGGATTTTGTTGTCGGAAAATTTTATAGCCTGCTCTCAAACTTTGTGTGTCGGAAAATCGGATGGAAAATGTCCGATGGAGCCCACATACGGTCGGAATTACCGACAACAAGCTCCGATCGCACATTTTCCGTCGGAAAGTCTGATAGTGTGTACAGGGCATTAGAGGTATGTGTTCTACTAATTTGTTAATAGGTCATGATAGCCAATATATTAGGGCCTTGCAGGGCCATTATGTCATCTTCAGATTTGGACCCTGCAAGGCCACGGAAAATTGGCTGTTATGACCACAACAAATTGAAGTGAAAATGATATTTATGAGTGTTGGTGACTTCTTATCTTCCCATCTGGTTTCTGCATACGACCATCTGTTGTGGTCATTACAAGCAAGTATTGGTTAAGTTGGCCATAGATGAGTAGAATTTTGAATGAAAATTCTTAGGAAACTAATGTTCTAAGAAAATGTATTTTTCTAATTTTTGGTGGATCAAATTAAAGTTCGTTTTGGACCACAGTGACAAGAATATTTAAAGGAGCAGGATGGAAAATTTTTCTCGAATGAGTGAATTTATAACCATGTATGTGGCTTTAATTCAGTAAAGTCCGTTGATTCCAAAATCAAATCCTAAAAGCAAACAAAATCTTTAAAACGACATTCAAATATTCTGAAAATTTTCATACAAATTTCCGTAATTTTCATTATATATAAGCACTGCGCAAACTGTTGGCGCTATATAAATCCTGTATAATAATAATAATATCCATCCATCTGGGAACATGGATCTCTTAGATCCTCCGCAGCTCTCACTGGTTCCTCTTGCTGACCTTCACATCACTACATTGTCCTGTAATGAACTAGAGTCCTATTGGCCAAAATTAGGGGCAAAAGACACAGCAACTTCCAGAATATACAGTTCATGGAACCAAAAGGGCTGAAGAGTGACAACTTTATCACAAGTTTGACTAAGTATATTTTAAAGTAATATATGCACACCTAAGTAGATGACATGATGGATAGATTTTTGGCAGTCCAATCAAGTATTTCCTTGGGCTTCACTGATTTTAATTCATTTTGTCAGGCAAAAAGACTGTCATGATGAAAATAATTTACCAATTAACCAGCTATGCCAAGCAAAACATTTGTGAATGTGCCTTAATTTCTGATGGTGCTCTATATGAGATTATTACTATGTGTGATTTGATGTAAAAGCACTGTCTTATAAAGTGATTAATCCTTTCAAACGACAATAACAGTAACCTTTATATTACCAGTGGAGTCTAGAATAAATCATTTGGCACAGTAAAGAGATTACACCAGTGATATTTATAACAACAACATGACTCACTGCAGAAGGACAAATGTATGGTGCCAGCTCTGGAATATGAGTCATTAGGGTGAGCACATTTACAAACTGCCATTCAGGGACACCCCCCCCCCCCCTCCCAAAGAAATATGATTTCAAAACCCTCGCCGATGATGGAATCTGTCACTCATTTTTCTCCTGAGTGTCTATCTCTATCGTAGAACGCTAGTAGGTGAAGTGATGTCACTTAGGAACAGCGGTCCCCAAACTTTTTTTCATGGGGGGCCGGTTACGTGGAAGGGGGGAGGAATGTGGTTTGACAGGGTTTCCGAATTCCCTGTCTGGGTTGACAGGGAATTCGGCGGCGGGTGATTTGTCAGGTGAATGGCTGATGTTAGCACTTAAATCATCCTGACACCATGCTTGATATGGTGTCAGGATGATCAAATCACATTGTTTCTATTACTACATTGAAATATATAATGAAATAGTTCAACTTACCATAATGCAGAATCAGTGGGAACCCCAAGCTTGTCACTTGCCACCAGATACAGCATGCCACCGTCGCCTGCCCCCAGATGCAGCTTGTCATTTGCCACCGTCGCCTGCCCCCAGATGCAGCTTGTCACTTGCCATCCGATGCAGTTTGTCGCTTGCCACCTGTAGCCTGCCACCAGATGCAGTGTGCCACTTGCCACCTATATCTATAGCCTGCCACCAGATGCAGGGCCAGATTAAGAGCAACATGGGCCTGGTGCTAAGGATTTTGGTGGGCCTTTTTATGGAAATAAATAAAATGAAAACGCAAACAATTTTTGTTAAATTTAAATTAAAGAGAGAGAGGGGTGTGAGAGAGTGGTTAAGAGAGAGAGAGAGGGGGGGTGATAGCGAGATGGGGGGTTGAAAGAGAGGGGATGAGAGGGAGGGGGAAAGAGAGAGAAAGGGGGTGAATGAGAGAGAGAGAGGGGGTGAGAGAGAGAGGGGACAAGAGAGAGGGGGGTGGGAGTGAGGGGGTGAGTCTGTGGAAGGCACGGCATAGTACATAACACGGGGGGGGGGGGGGGGAATAGCACAGTACATTACATGGTTGGCACAACACATTACATGGTGGATACATGGATACAGCACATTTAATGGTAAGCAAAGCACAGTACATTACATGGTGGGCACAGCACGTTACACAGTTGGCACTAGAAGTCGACCGATATGGGTTTTTCTCTGGCCGATGCCAAAGCCAATATTTAGAAATCGCGGTGGCCGATGGCCGATATATGATGCCGATTTTTTTTGGGCCGATATATTAGGCTGATTTTTTAATTTTTTTTTTCCCTTCATCTCATAAAATCTGACAGTTAGACCCCTTTCACACTGGGGCATTTTTCAGGCGCTTTTGGGCTAAAAATAGTGCCTGTAAAACGGCTCCCCTGCAGTCTCAGTGTGATATCCCGAGTGCTTTCACACTGAGGCGATGCGCTGGCAGGATGTTAAAAAAAAGTCCTGCAAGCAGCATCTTTGGAGCGGTGTATACCGCTCCTCCACCACTCCTGCCCATTGAAATTAATGCGCACCGCTGCCGAAGCGCCTGCAAAGCGTTTCGGCAGCAGCGCTTCAGGGGCGCATTTAACCCCTTCTTCGGCCGCTAGCTGGGTTATAAGCGCCCCGCTAGCAGCCGAATAGCGCCGCTAAAATGATGGTAAAGCGCCGCTAAAACTAACAGCGTTTTACCGTCAACGCATGCCCGCTCCAGTGTGAAAGCAGCCTTAAGTAATAAGCGATACAGAATTTTTTTTATATTTAAACATTTATTAAACAAAACAAACCTCCAATCAGTTCACTTGTTTACTTGTAATTTAGATTAAAAAAAAATAACTATATCTTAAATATTAAATACACAAAAACAGATAATCAAAACTTTTGGACGAAAAAAAATGGGCTAACTTTACTGCTTTTTTTTTTTTATTTCATTAGTGTATTTTTTTTTTTTTTTAATGCGTTTGAAAGGCTGCTGCGCAAATACCGTGTGACATAAAATATTGCAACAACCGCTGTTTTATTCCCTAGGGTCTCTGCTAGAAAAAATATATATAATGTTTGGGGGTTCCAAGTGATTTTCTAGCAGAAAATACAGAATTTTTACTTGTAAGCAACAAGTGTCAGAAAAGATTTAGTCTTTAAATGGTTAAACTGAGAACTTCTCCATGGAGTTCAGTCTATTGATAAAAGAACCTGAAAGAGATACAAATGTATCTTCTTATCAGATTAGGCAGGCTGCCCAGAGGAGGAGAGAAGAAAACTTCAGACAACTTGCATTGACTTATATTACAGAAGTCATTTGCAAGTCCCAAAGGTATAATCGACTTTTTTTATCAGCACAATCGGCTGATGCCGATTAAGTAAAAAAAGCCAAATATCGGCCGATATATCGGTCGACCTCTAGTTGGCACTGCCCAATACAGCACATTACAAGTTGGGCACAGTTCATTATATGGTGGGCACAGCACATGACATGGTTGGTACTGCACAACACAGCACATTGCATGGTGGGCACAACACAGCACATGCACACGGTGGGCACAGGACCTTATATGATGGGCACAGCACATGACATCGCAGGCACAGCTGAGTGCATTACATGGTGGGCACTGCACATTACAAGTGGGCACTGAACAGCACATGACAAGGTGGGTACTGCATGACACCACATGACATGGTGGGCACTGCACGACACAGCACAGCACATTACATTGGGAGCACAGCACATTAAATGGTGGACACCACACATGACATGGTGAGCCCTGCACACCACATTCCATTGGGCACATTGGTGGGCACTGCACAACACAGCACATTACATAGTGAGAACAGCCCATTAAATGGTGGACACAGCACATGACATGGTGAGCCCCACACAACCCATTCCATTGTGGGTACTGCACGGCACATGCCATGGTGGACAATGTACAGCACATTACATGGTGAGTACAGCACATTAGATGGTAGGCACTGCATGGTGCAGCACATGACATGGTGGGCACAACACAGCACATGACATGGTGGACACTGCACAGCAATTTACATGGTGGGCACTGCACATGATATGGTGGGCACTGCATGGCACAGCACATTACATGGTGGGTACAGCGCATTACACGATGGGCACTGCATGGCACAGTACATTACATGGTGGGTACAGCAGCGCATTACATGGTGGGCACTGCATGGCACAGCACATGACGTGGTGGGCACAGCGCTTTACATGGTGGGCACAGCACATTACATGGGGGGCACTGCATGGCACAGCACATTACATGGTGGGCACAACACATTACATGGTGGGCACTGCATGGCATAGCAGATTTCATGGTGGGTAATGCAACTGCACATTACATGTTAGGAACTGCACATGACATGGTGGGCACTGCTGAACAGCACAGTACATTACACAGTGGGCACAACACACTGCATGCTGGGCACAGCACATGGCAGGGTGGGCACAGCACATGACATGGTGGGAACTGCACATGACATGGTGGGCACTGCATGGCACAGCGCATTACATGGTGGGCACTGCACATTACATGGTGGGATCACTGCATGGCACAGCACATGACATGTTGGACACTGCAAATTACATAGCGGGCATTGCAAGGCACAGCACATGACATGGTGGGCACTGCACATGACATGGGGGGCACTGCAAGGCACAGCACGACATAGGGGGCACTGCACATCACATGAAGGGCAATGCAATGCACAGCACATGGTGGGCACTGCACATTACATAGTGAGCACTGCAATGTACAGCACATGACATGGTGGGCACTGCACATTACATGGAGGGCACTGCAATGTACAGCATATGACATACTGGACACAGCACATTACATGGGGGGCACTGCATGGCACAGCACATTACATGGGGGGCACTGCAATGTACAGCACATGACATGATGGGCACAAGAGAGCACATTACATGGGGGGGAGCAGCAGTCTGTCCCCTAGCACAATAATTACACAACATCCCCCTAACAAATGTACTGACCTTATCATAACAGCATGTAAGATGTCCTTCCTCCCCGGCTCCTGCTGGTTAGAACATCAGCGCCCCTCCCCCAGACAGCTCCCAGACACAGAGGAGTATCTGTGTGAGTGAAGCAGATCCTGTGATAGGAGTCAGGCATCGGCAGAGACAGGACTCGGCTGCACTAACACTTGTCTCCTCCATGTGTGCACAGAGGGCTCCTCTTCCTTCAGGAAGGCACACAGATATTCATAAGCCACTGCCATGGGCCTATATTGAGGGAGGGGCCTGGAGCTGCAGCTCCACCAGCCCCTATGTTAATCCGGCCCTGACCAGATGCAGTGTGCCACTTGCCACATATAGCCTTCCACCAGATGCAGTGCGCCACTTGCCACCCATACCCTTCCACCAGATGCTGTGTACCACTTGCCATGCACAGCCTGCCACCAGATGCAGTATCACTTGCCAGCCAATAGTGAGGGTGTATAGTGAAGGGTGCAGGGTTCTGTAGAGGGGTGCAGGATACTATGGGTTGGGGCAGGGTGTATAGTGAGGGCTACAGGGTTCTGTAGAGGGGTACAGGGTACTATGGGTTGGGGCAGGGTTCTGTGGAGGGGTGCAGGGTACTATGGGTTGGGGGCAGGGTTCTGTGGAGGGGTGCAGGGTATTATGGGTTGGGGGCAGGGTTCTGTAGAGGGGTGCAGGGTACTATGGGTTGGGGTAGGGTTCTGTAGAGGGATGCAGGGTACTATGGGTTGGGGACAGGATTCCTTAGAGGGGTGCAGAGTACTATGGGTGGGGGGCAGGGTTCTGTAGAGGTGTACAGGGTACTATGGGTTGATGGCAGGGTTCTGTGGAGGGATGCAGGGTACTGTTTAGATATAAAAAAAAACATAAGGGCCCTCTACATGAGAGATCAGCTAGAAAGGTAAACAACACTGTTGCCACAGCAACCATGTTGTTTAGCTGTTTACAAACCTGAGCTGTAAAAACAAAACAAAAACCACATCCTCCCGCTGTCTGTTTTACAGCTCAGATTTGTAAACAAGTAAACAAACTAGTTGCTATGGGTTCGGGGCAGAGTGTATAGTGAGGGCTCCAGGGTTCTGTAGAGGGGTGCAGGGTACTATGGGTTGGGGCAGGGTTCTGTGGAGGGGTGCAGGGTACTATGGGTTGGGGGCAGGGTTCTGTAGAGGGGTGCAGGGTACTATGGGTTGTGGGCAGGGTTCTGTAGAGGGGTGCAGGGTACTATGCTTTGGGGGTAGGGTTCTGTAGAGGGATACAGGGTACTATGGGTTGGGGGCAGGATTCTGTAGGGGGGTGCAGGGTACTATGGGTGGGGGGCAGGGTTCTGTAGAGGGGTACAGGGTACTATGGGTTGATGGCAGGGTTCTGTGGAGGGATGCATGGTACTGTTTGAGATTTAATAAAAACATAAGGGCCCTCTACATGAGAGATCAGCTAGAAGGGTAAACAACACGGTTGCCATAGCAACCGTGTTGTTTAGCTGTTTACAAATCTGAGCTGTAAAAAAAAAAAAGTACATTCTCCCGCTGTCTGTTTTACAGCTCAGATTTGTAAATAAGTAAACAAACTGGTTGCTATGACAACGACCTTGTTTACCTTTTATCTGACAAACCGTTTTTTGGGTTTGTAAACAAGTAAACAAACCGGTTGCTATGACAACAAGGTTGTTTAGTTTTAGAAGGAAATATAGGGGGTCTCTACAAGAGATATCAGCTAGAAAGGTAAACAAAACTGTTGTCATAGCAACCGGTTTGTTTACAAACCTGAGCTGTAAAATAGATGGCATAAATATATTAATAAAAAAGCAAAATAAAGTTGGTGCTGATCTTCCTCACTCCTAACTGCTGATCTATATTACCAACAATATCTAGTTGTGTCATTTCCATATCATTTCCCACCATACAATAAATCCTAAATATCCACATTTTTGAAAGACATATGAAAACACAGGATACAACACCGTGCATTACATCATGAAATCAATATCCAGATTTGTTATAAACATGAAAAAAAATCCCCACAAAACAGTGATAGTGCTAATGCCTCTCCCCCTAAAACCCTGAGTACCTCTGGGCCAATCACACGATATTCTATCACCAGAAACCACCAAATCAGCATTTCTTCAACCAATAGATATATTCTCCTCTCAATGGATTTCCACCAATCACCCAAAAAGGAAATTACAGGGTCATCGTACAACTTGCTTTTATTAATAAATCCCCTTTAGAAGCTCCTCCCACAATCTATATGCTTCCACATTCCAGTGCCCAGACCGGAACTAGCTCCATCAGCAGATTTCTATCCATTAACCACTTCAGCCCCGGAAGATTTGGCTGCAAAATGACTGGGCCATTTTTTGCGATTCGGCACTGCGTCGCATTAACTGACAAATGCGCGGTCGTTCGATGCTGCACCCAAACAAAATTGACGTCCTTTTTTTCCCACAAATAAAGATTTCTTTTGGTGGTATTTGATCGTCTCTGCGTTTTTTTTTTGTGTTATAAACAAAAAAAAGCGCCAATTTTGAAAAAAACACAATATTTTGTACTTTTGCTATTTTTAATATTCCCAATTTTTTGTTAAAAAAAGCTAATTTTTTCTCAGTTTAGGCCGATATGTATTCTTCTACATATTTTTGGTAAAAAAATCGCAATAAGCGCATATTGATTGGTTTGCGCAAAAGTTATAGTATCTACAAAATAGGGGATAGATTTGTAGCATTTTTATTATTATTATTTTTTTTACTAGTAATGTCGGTGATCTGCGATTTTTATCGGGACTGCGACATTATGGCGGACACATCGGACACTTTTGACACATTTTTGGGACCATTGGCATTTATATAGCGATCAGTGCTATAAAAAATGCACTGATTACTGTAAAAATGTCATTGGCAGGGAAGGGGTTAACACTGGGGGGCGATCAAGGGGTTAACTGTGTTCCCTGTGTGTGTTTCTAACTGTAGGGGGAGGGGACTGACTAGAGGAAATGACAGATCGTGATTCCTAGCTATTAGGAACTCACGATCTGTCTCTCCTCACAGAACAGGGATTTGTGTGTTTACACACACATGTCCCGCATCTCATGCCTGCGACCATCGGCCATGAGCATTGGCACCCCCGTAGTGCAGCGAGCGTGTGCGCGCCCCGCCTGCTATCCTGATCCCACGAGCGGACGTATAGCTACAACGGTTCGTGGGATCTTGCGGACCTGCCGTACAAGCCCAGAGGGGGTCCTCTGGGATTGTACGGCCTCTGTGGAGACACCAATTACACAGCGAGACCCTTTATCTCCATAGCAACAGTGAGACCCCCCATAACCCAGAAATTGCGGGGAGCCCCCTCTAAGAAAATGTGCCCCTCCCCCCCCATTTCCTTCCATTTTCTGAAGCTTTGGGAAGGTTTATGGTTTGCGGGGACTCATCTTAGGAAGGTCCAGTATTCATTGATCAGAGCCATAGACATTCCCTGTCTGCTCACATTCACAGCACATTTTACAGCTCTTCATACATAAAGGAGAGAAAGAACTTTCCTCCAACATTTCCATCCAAAGAAAACATGCGCACTTTACACATTTCTGCTCACTTCTAAAAAAAAATTTTTGTATAGTGGTCACCGATACAGAATGGAAATATGGTGGAACACGGCATGCCGCGGTGACAACTTTCCACCATCAGTCTCTGGTCACATCTGTGCGTTCCGGTAATGCACACAGAAATGCACGTTTCTATGCAATCCCGGAACATGCAAAAATATGTGCCTCATGCTTGTAGAGCCATTTATTGTAAATGTCCCCCCAAAGGTGAGACCCCAATACAAGAAATGTGGCAAAATGCGTGGGAAATAAAACAAAGCGGAATACATCATGAGCTACTTTGCCACGCTTGTGGGGTATAGGGCAACGCACTGAAATCAATGGGGGGCGCTATGCTTGTTGGGTGTTTGCCATCCAGGTGTATGTCAGAGGTGTGACTGGGGCCTTCAAAATAGTCATCATCACAAACTATGGAATGCTGGGAGAGCAGAAATAAGCAAAAATCTCTAACAGTGAAAGTGTTCAAATGACTGAGCGCTCACCCCTCCCCCCCCATAGCCCCATGTGTAATATGCTGCACCCTCTTTTATACCAAGTCCCCACCATCCCCCGCATACCAGATAAAAGATAAAATAGAAATAAAGACAAACATTTTTCTTTGTTTACAATAGAGTAAGGGGGGACTATAGCCCCTGTCAGGTTTTATTTGCCATCTGTGTCCCCATTGAGGGGATTTCCCTTCACTTCCTTTCCCATAGACAAAAAAGAAGTGAGAGAAATCCTCCCAAAGTGACATCATCCCTGGGTGTCACCAGAACTAGTGTCCCCATTGGAAGATTTCCCCTCTAATTCCTGTTCCGTGACAACCCAAAATCTTGTGTTTTCTTGCACTTTTGTTGGTAATGGTAAATAGAGAGAATGAGTCTCCCTAAAGGGGGCGCAGACAGCAATAAAAGCCTGACAGGGGTTCTAATCCCTCTCTACTCCATCCAACACAAATAAAAATATTTTTCTTATTATTTATAATTTAACATATGAGGGAGAAATGGAAAAAAAAATGATTTGGCAGTGAAAGGGTTAAAATGTGTGCATGTAGGGCAGTGGTTCTCAACCTGGGGGTTGAATGATTTTGGCATAGGTGTCACTGCTGCGAGACACCACAAAGTTGGAGACACAGTGAGTAACACTACCTGTGATTATAGTTGCCATTAAAAGTCCCCACTACAGTTCTCAGATCAGCAGATGACCTTGATCAAGAGCACCTGGTTGGCTGATCAGAACTCCCCCCAACACTGCCACTGATCCCACCCACCACCAGCACTGCCACTCATCCCAACTCCCCGCCAGCACCGCCACTGATCCCAACTCCCCACCAGCACTGCCACTCATCCCAACTCTCCGCCAGCACCACCACTCATCCCAACTCCCCACCAGCACTGCCACTGATCCCACCCACCACCAACACTGCCACTCATCCCAACTCCCCGCCAGCAACGCCACTCATCCCAACTCCCCACCAGCACTGCCACTGATCCCACCCACCACCAGCACTGCCACTCATCCCAACTCCCCGCCAGCACCGCCACTCATCCTACCCACCACCAGCACTGCCACTCATCACAACTCCCCACCAGCACTGCCACTCATCCCACCCACTACCAGCACTGCCACTCATCCCAACTCCCCACCAGCACTGCCACTCATCCCAACTCCCCGCCAGCACTGTCACTCATCCCAGCTCCCCACCAGCACTGCCACTCATCCCAACTCCCCACCAGCACTGCCACTCATCCCAACTCCCCGCCAGCACCGCCACTCATCCCAACACCCCACCAGCACTGCTACTCATCCCAACTCCCTGCCAGCACCGCCACTCATCCCAACTCCCTGCCAGCACCGCCACTCATCCCAACTCCCCACCAGCACCGCCACTGATCCCAACTCCCCACCAGCACTGCCACTCATCCCAACTCTCCGCCAGCACCGCCACTCATCCCAACTCCCCACCAGCACTGCCACTGATCCCACCCACCACCAACACTGCCACTCATCCCAACTCCCCGCCAGCAACGCCACTCATCCCAACTCCCCACCAGCACTGCCACTGATCCCACCCACCACCAGCACTGCCACTCATCCCAACTCCCCGACAGTACCGCCACTCATCCTACTCACCACCAGCACTGCCACTCATCACAACTCCCCACCAGCACTGCCACTCATCCCACCCACTACCAGCACTGCCACTCATCTCAACTCCCCACCAGCACTGCCACTCATCCCAACACCCCGCCAGCACTGTCACTCATCCCAGCTCCCCACCAGCACTGCCACTCATCCCAACTCCCCACCAGCACTGCCACTCATCCCAACTCCCCGCCAGCACCGCCACTCATCCCAACACCCCACCAGCACTGCCACTCATCCCAACTCCCTGCCAGCACCGCCACTCCTCCCAACTCCCTGCCAGCACCACCACTCCTCCCAACTCCCCACCAGCACTGCCATTCATCCCACCCCCCACCAGCACTGCCACTCATCCCACCCCCCACCAGCACTGCCACTCATCCCAACTCCCCACCAGCACTGCCACTGATCCCAACTCCCCACCAGCACTGCCACTCATCCCATTCCCCCCACCCCCCACCAAGGAGTAAGAGAAGGAATAAAAATACAGAATACATGGAATGGAGATTAAAAGAGGGGGGGGGGAGAAAAAGGGAGAGAAAGAATAAGAGACAGAACAAGAAAGATGGCAAGAGAGAGGGATGGGGAAAAAAAACAAGAAATTAGGATAGCGAGAGATAAAAGGGAGAGAAAGGAGAACGAAGAGAAAGAGTGGTACATCCCAAAATATACCATACAGGGCTTTAATACTGTACGAGTGGAAGGGACTCAGGGAGTGCTAAATGTGCGTGGGTTAGGGGCGCAAATTAATTGTCTTGCCTTGGGTGCTGACAAGCCACGCTACAAAAACAATTTTACTGTTAGGGGTCCACAAAACTTGGAAAATTTTATCAAGGGGTCACGGCACTAGTGAGGTTGAGAACCGCTGGTGTAGGGGGAGGGGAGGGTTTACTTGGTTTGACAGTTAAAGGTTTGAAACAAATGAACAATATAGTTTGGGAAAGGGTTAAAAACTGAAAGAGGGGATGTGGAGAAGGACATGGAGGGGGCCGGAGGAGAACGGAAGGGGGAGAAGGACACTGAGGGGGCTGGAGGAGAAGGGAGGGAGAAGGACACGGGGGGGCTGGAGGAGAACGGGGGGGAGAAGGACACGGAGGGGGCCAGGGGAGGAGCACACAGAGCAGCTGGGAATGATCGGTGCGGTGGGAGGAACAGCTGTGATCAGCGATCTCCCTGTATAGCTTTTTAGCTGACAGCCGTGGGAGGGAGAGAAGGAGAAGCGGCTGTCAGCTAAAAATCGATACAAAGGAGATTGGTGATCACAGCTGACCCCCGCCGCACCAATCATTCCTGGGAGATCGGTAGGCGCTTGCGGGTGTACGGGAGCCGCTGCAGAAATGCGGGAGTCTCCCGCATCTCCCGGGAGACTAGAGATGTCTGGATTTCTTACTTTTGTAAGTCCCAGCAGGCCGCGGCCATCTCATGTGTGGGCATCTGAAGCAAGACTGTATCTCTTCTTGTATTCCACGCATGCTGGTTACCCAGCATGCACCTCCAGATCTCGAACATGCTCAAAGCACCACGAGCAGTGTAATAGGTGGTAGGTTTCCATAGCAACAGCGATGTCAGAGGAAGTTGCCGCCGCTTAGCTATGGAAGCCTCTCCTCCCCCTTCAGGAACCAGGAAGATTATAAATCTAGAAATATAAAAAGCTCCTGCAAAAGGTAATTACTTTTTAATTGTAAATGATATCTCTTGTTTCTGTGCAGATTATATATATATATATAGTCTCTTGTTATGTGTGTGTGTGTATATATATATATATATATATATATATATATATATATGCATAGAAACAAGGGATATCATTTACAATTAGCATCTTTTAAAAAAGTAATTACCTTTTGCAGGAGCTGCCCCATATTGCCCACATCAAAATTGCCCCATCATACTGCCCCCATCAAAATTGCCCCATCAAAACTGCACAATCATACTGCCCCCATCAAATTGCCCACACCAAAATTGCTCCATCAAATTTTCCACATCATACTGCCTCATCAAAATTGCCCCATCAAAACTGCCCCATCATACTGCCACCATTAAAATTGCCCCCATCAAAATTGCCCCATTACACTGTCACCATCAAAATTGCCCATCAAATTGCCCCATCATACTGCCCCCAACAAAATTGCCCCATCAAAACTGCCCCATCATACTGCCCCCATCAAAATTGCTCCATCAAAACTGCTCCCATCATACTGCCCCGTCAAAATTGCCCCATCAAAACTGCCCTATTAAAATTGCCCCGTCAAAATTGCCCCATCATGCTGCCCCATGAAAATTTCCCCCATGAATATCTCCCCATCAAAACTGCCCCTATCAAAATTGCCCCCTTAAAACTGCCCCATCAAAATTGCCCCATCATACTGCCCCATCAAAATTGCCCTCATCGAAATTGCCCCCTTCAAAATTGCCCCATCATACTGCCCCATCATACTGCCCCATCATACTGCCCCCATCAAAATTGCCCCATCATACTGCCACCATCAAATTGCCCCCATCAAAATTGTCCCATTAAAACTGCCCCCATCAAAATTGCCCCATCAAAAATGTCCCATCAAAACTGCCCTATCAAAACTGCCCCATCATACTGCCCCATCAAAATTGCCCCATCATACTGCCCCCATCAAAATTGCCCCATTATACTGCCCCATCAAAATTTTCCCATTAAAACTGCCCCATCAAAATTGCCCCCATCAAACCTGCCCTATCAAAATTGCCCCCAT
This sequence comes from Lithobates clamitans, assembly GCA_037952925.1. Lineage (NCBI taxonomy): Eukaryota > Metazoa > Chordata > Amphibia > Anura > Ranidae > Lithobates > Lithobates clamitans. Next base: position 51,399 of record JBBGZY010001180.1, read on the forward strand.
CAAACCTGCCCCATCACATTGCCCCATCAAATCTTCCCCATCATACTGCCCCCATCAAAATTGCCCCATCATACTGCCACCATCAAAACTGCCCCCATCAAATTGCCCCATCATACTGCTCCATCAAAATTGCCCCATCATACTGCCACCATCAAAACTGCCCCATCATACTGCCACCATCAAAACTGCCCCATATCAAAATTGCCCCATTAAAATTGCCCCATCAAAACTGAACACCTATCAAAATTGTCCCATCATACTGCCCCCATCCTACTGCCCCATCAAAATTGCCCCATCATACTGCCCCATCAAAACTGCCCCATCATACTACCCCATCAAAATTGCCCCATCATACTGCCCCATCAAAATTGTCCCATCATACTGCCCCATCAAAATTGCCCCATTAAAACTGCCCCATCAAAATTGCCCCATCATACTGCCCCCATAAAAATTGCCCCATCAAAATTGCCCCCATCAAATTGCCCCATCATACTGCCCCATCAAAATTGCCCCATCAAAACTGCCCCATCATATTGCCCCATCAAAATTGCCCCATCAAACCTGCCCCATCAAGTTGCCCCCATCAAATTTGCCCCATCATACTGCCCCCATCAAAATTGCCCCATCATACTGCCCCATCAAAATTGCCCCATCATACTGCTCCATCAAAATTGCCCCATCATACTGCCACCATCAAAACTGCCCCCATCAAAATTGCCCCATTAAAACTGCCCCCATTAAAATTGCCCCCATCATACTGCCCCCATCAAAATTGCCCCATCATACCGCCCCATCAAAACTGCCCCCATCAAAATTGTCCCATCATACTGCCCCCATCAAAATTGCCCCATCAAAATTGCCCCATCATACTGCCCCATCAAAAAATTGCCCCATCATACTGCCCCATCAAAATTGCCCCATCAAACTGCCCCATCAAAACTGCCCCCATCAAAATTGCCCCATCAAAACTGCCCTCATCAAAATTGCCCCCATCAAATTGCCCCATCATACTTCCCCATCATACTGCCCCATCAAAGTTGCCCCATCATACTGCCCCATCAAAACTGCCCCATCAAAATTGCGCCATCATATTGCCCCATCAAAATTGCCCCCATCATACTGCCCCATCAAAACTGCCCCCATCATACTGCCCCATCAAAACTGCCCCCATCATACTGCCCCATCAAAATTGCCCCCATCAAAATTGCCCCCATCAAAATTGCCCCATCAAAATTGCCCCCATCATAGTGCTCTTTTATAAATGATTAGTAAAGGCTATGCTGTCCCCCGAGCTCTGTATGTACTCAGAGATAAGATGTTCCAGCCACCTCCCCCACCGCCCATCACTGTGTATAAGAAGCTTTGATAACCATGGCAACAAAAACCTGGTTACCCTTTTTAAAAATGGCGCTGGCCGCCACCTTGCATCGCATCATTTCCGGTTTTGAAATAACCCGATGCTTTGGCCCAGCTATGCCTATTGCCTCCTGGGATTGATGACAAACATCTCCCAGGAAGCATTACAGACCAGGAAATTAAGTTCTTGGCCATGGCCGAGAGGAGGAAATGAAGATTTCAATCTTTATTATAACAGTCAGTTTAAAAAAAAAAAAAAAAAGATATCCCAAATCGTTTTCAGCACACACAGCGGCTTGGTATGCAGAGGACTTCAAAAAGTGGGTGGAACTCCGCTTTAACATATGGGGGAGAAATGGTAAAAAAAAAACTATTGGTTTGGTAGTGAAAGGGTTAAAAACGGGGAGGGTTAAATAAAAAGAAAAGAATTTGGTTTGGCACTAAAAGAGTTTCAAAAAACAAAAACTTAAAAAAAATCTTTGTTTTTCAAAGAAAGGTTAAAAGATAAAAAAAAAATAAAAGATTTAAAAGAAATATGGTTTGGCAGTGAAATGGTTCATAAATGAATGGAAAAACATTTAACTTGGCGGTAAAGGACAAAAAAATAGAAAAAGAGGGACACTCCTATGGCCACATCCGTATAAATTGTATGTCATAAGAAAAGAGAAGGGGGTGCAACAAGGACCTCCTGAGCGGACTTTAGAGGCACAACAAACCTGAGAAAGCATAATCAAATAACAATATAATAAATTTTATTCGATATAAATACATATAATACAAAGACACTAACAAAAGATAATAAAAAATCATCTATATAAAAAAATATACATGATACAGGCCCTGATGTGTCTACGCGTTTCGTATAGAACTTCTTCAGGACACATTCAGGTTTCAGTAAATACACAAGAGGGTTTCACTAAAATGAGAAAAGATTTTATAAAAGAATGAACACATAAACATATTATATCGTACAGCAATGGATGAAAAATAGCCTATGTCCAGAGATAAGACACTATGTTAGTCCTCTAAATTACCTTGTAAAGAGACTTTCACAAGTTCAAAAATGGTAGTTCAAATTTATTCAAATATAGACGCCAAGGTCTTAGCAATAGAGGTAGATGACCATCAACTAGGGAAGGGGAAAAAAAAAGGAAAAAAGACCATAAGAATAACAAGAGGCAGTGTATACAGAGGTCATAATATAGGAAAACAAGATGCTGAATACCTGTTTCCATATACACCCAATCTCGGGGTTCAGTTCCAACGAGGAAGGGCCAATAAATAACCAATGATAAATAGTAGCACCGCAGCACCCATGGAGGGGCACCAATGAGCCCATAAACCGTGTCTGCTCTATGGTCCATGTGGAATCGTGCAAATGCACTGGGGGAGCCTATGGTAACACATAACAAGAAAAGGGGAAAAAAAAAACCACAGTACGTATTGGGGTCCATTTGTACTTCAATAAAAACGAATAAAGTAGCTTCACAGCAGAGGATAAGGTACTCATTTGAGGTAGAATTGGATGTAAATCCCCAGGAGGATACAGAGATGTTCCTGGATTGGAAGTGAGTGAGCAAATGCTATATAGTGTGTTTTGGCGCCAAAAGGGGAGGGGGGGTGTGGCAGACAAAAATGGTGCCATAAATTAGCCAATAGGACACAAAGGAAACATCCTGCAGTATAAGAGAGCAAGAGGGCGGAGAAAGTCATAATAAGTGGCTGGAGCACACATACATACCGGAAGTGAGGTCTGTGTGTCAGGAGCCAGATTACATCCTGTATAGAACAGGAAGTAGCGGCCACTGGAGGGCAGGAAGTAAAAAAAAAAACCCAGGAAGATGGACATTACCAAAACATATTCTGTCATAGGCCACATGTCACAATTGAAGTACGATAAAAATGAAATACTATAAAACCAATATAATATGCATTAGAATAATTTCCTAATAAGTGAATACATAGAAACAAATGTAATTGTAGTAACAGGTTTGCTCAAGGGTATAAAGAAGTACTTCTAAGTAGAATATTATAGTTCTCATAATCCTGTTAGTAGCATATTATACATAGATTAGTGGTGAAAAGGAGAAAAAAACAAAACAAAACATATATATTATTTTATAAGAATGGTTTGAAACTAAGCATATCATTGAGACCAGGGTATGATGTAGCCTGTAAGTTATACACCCATTGGGTCTCCCTTTGGAGTACTCTTTGATCAAAATTACCGCCTCTAGGGTCATCATAAATACGATCCAGAACGGCAATTTCGAACATATGTGGATCATAGTTATGCCTGAATGCCACATGGTATCCAATGGCCTTGTTTAGTATGCCATTGGTGGCATAATAGACATGATCTTTTACTCTTTTCCATAGAGGCCTAATTGTTTTACTGATGTAGAACGCTCCACATCGGCACAAGATGATATAGATGACCCCTTTGGTTGAACATGTAACATGGTGCTTTAAGCGATGTAATTGACCATTAGGCAAGGTAAAGGAAGATCCCTCCAGCAAAAGATGACAGAAATCGCAACTACCACAACGGAATAAGCCAGGTGGTTCTTGTTGTGTATTCCGAGATTTGTGGTAGTGTACAAGAAAATCCTTAATAGATCTCAGACGTCTATATGTAATCTGAGGACGTGGTCCTAAGTACTTTGAGAGTGTTGGATTGGCCAATAGAATGTGCCAATGCTTGCTGAGAATAGAACGTATTACCTGATGCTGATCGGAAAAGGTAGTAATAAATCTCAATATCTCCGAATTGCTGCGTTTAGGTTCTGAGAATAGAACCTCATGTCTGGGGCGACTGCATGCCTTTTTATAAGCCTTCTTCAAACAGGTTTTTGTATATCCCCTGGCCAACAGGTGTTTATATAATAAATCAGCCTCCTGTTTGAAATTGATATCATTTGAGCAGTTCCTCCTGAGGCGTAAGTCTTGGCCGAAGGGGATGCTACGAACTAGTGCATCAGGGTACAAATTTTCCCTACCAGCTTGCAAACAAAAGCCAGCAGAATCTGTGTTAGAATTCTGTTAAAGATTTATAGAAGTTTGGACACAAGAGGCAGGACTTGTTCAGCATAACATACACAGTCTCTTAATACAGACATACCTCAGCAACCTTGGCCCTAAACATGCACTTACAGTAAGACAGCAAATATCAGATTGGGCTACAAGCATGGTAACTGATTTTTGCAAGAAGCTGACAGAGAAGGATGCTGCAGGATGTTTTGACATTCCTAAACAAACACCAGTGCAGACACATTATCAAAATAATTTCTCAGGAAATCAAAGGGGAAACTTTTATAAAAAGAGAGGAGGGGGATGCAGAGGGAGGGGGCAAGGACAAAGAGGGAGTTACACACAGAGAAAAAGAGGGTGTTTCAATTGTGGAGACCCTGGACACTGGAAGATACAGTGTCCTTACTATTAACAGGAACTGACTAACACAGGATCCCCTGCCTCATATGCAGCCCCACAAAATTCTGGTACACAACAACAGCAGAATTCACAGCAACACAATGCAAAGTTTCCCATCACCTGGCAACAACATCAACAACAACAATGAAGCTGCCCTGAAGGTGGTATCCCAGCATTTCCCCTTATCTCTCACTCTTATCAAGAGCAACCAATCATTTCACTGTATGTAAATGGAAAATTAACCCCTTATGTACTAGACACTGGAGCTACGTGCAGTACAATTAGCAAGGATTTTTATAGAGAAGAGGTCACAAATGCTGAGTCTTCAATGGGAATAAATGGGGTACTGAACTTTTAAAACACCACCCCTTTCAATCATTGACCCGACTGGAACGGAATCAGTGATTCAACGCTGTTTCAGAATAATACCTAGCTGTCCGGTGAATCTCTTGGGCAGAGATTTACTAGGAGAAATGGGAACTACAATGAAAGTCACAAAGCAAGGAGGTTTATATGTAGAATCTGATAGGATAAACATCCTAACCCTTGTTCCATCCATCTCCTTGACAGAAGATGTGATTGAAGGAGGAATAGAGAAGGCAGTTTGGGCAGAAAATTCACTGGATGTGGGATTTATCCCTTGTGCACCTTACAAAGCCACCTTAAAACCAGGGGCCCAGCCTATATATCACAGACAATACCTCATATCAAAAGGAGGATGGCTTACAGCCAATAGTCGAGGATTTCTTAAAAAAGGGATTTTAAGGGAAATTGTCTCGCCCTACAATACTCCCATTAACCCGGTAAAGAAGGCAAATGGTGACTATAGGTTTGTACAAGACCTAAGGGCCATCCATAACCTAGTGGTACCGATCGCTCCAATAGTGCCTGATGTGCCATCAATACTTACCGCCATACCATACGATGCAGAGTATTTTACTGTGATTGGTTTAAAGAATTTTCTTTTTCTCCGTCCCTGTAGATGAGGAGACACGGCCACTCTTTGCTTTTACTGTGTCGTTTGACCAACGCAATTGCCAGTTTATCTGGTGTAGAATGCCCCAAGGTTACATAGACTCACCTGTGGTCTATTCTATAGTATTCCAAGCCACTCTCGGGCCTTGGACTGCCCCTCATGGTTCTGTACTGTTGCAGTATGTTGATGATCTTTTGATTTGTAGTTCTTCAGAGGAGGACTGCCGAGCTGATAGCCTATCTTTATTGAAATGGTTACATGTATGTGGTCACAAAGTGTCTAAGAAAAAGTTACAATGGTGTAAACAGGAGGTTGAGTACCTAGGGTTTGTGCTGTCTCCAGGAGTTAGGAAAGTCAGTCACAAAAGAGCTGTCGCTCTAGTGGGTCTGCCCCGCCCACTTACCAAGAAAGACATGCTTACCTTTCTTGGAATGATTGGTTACTGCCGCCAATGGATACCTGACTGTTCTTTCTATGAAAATATATTGAGACAAGCAACCCTCTCTGAAATGTCTGATACTGTAAAATGGTCTGATGAAATGTTAAATGCTTTTGCCATGTTGAAATGTGCAATGGTTACCAGCCCGAGCCTTGACCTCCCTGAATATGGCAAGATGTTTCAATTGTTTGCCAGGGAAAATTGCAGAACCATGGCGGGAGTACTGGCCCAGGAACATGGTGGGAGACTGCGCCCTTTAGCTTTTTTCTCAAAGATGGTCCCGGTGCAGGTTCAAGGCATGCCCGCGTGTCTCAGAGCTCTAGCATCCTGTCCGATGGTGGTTGAGATGGCCACTTCTTTCACTCTGGGACACGACACCACACTTCACACCACCCACAGTGTGTCAATCCTGTTGAAAAATGTACATACACAGCACATGTCTGCTCAGAGATTGAGCGGATATGAGGTGATTTTGCTGTCCAATCCAAAATTGCACATCAAATATGCTTCTCCTACTGCAGGCCCAGCGCCAATTTTAAACGCCCTTTTAGGATTAAAAGGAGAACAGGATGAGGTTGTGCCACAACATGACTGCATAAACCTCATTCACCAAGGCACCTCACCCAGGTCTGATTTATCTTCCACAGCACTGCCAGATACACAGAATGTTTTTGTAGATGGTTCTTGCTCTAGGCCAAGTGATCAAACATACCATGCAGGGTATGCAGTTGTGAAGCTTCCAGATGTTATGCTTGAGGCCAAGCCTATCCCATATCTACTAGCACAGGCTGCTGAATTAATTGCACTAGAGCATGCCAGCTCTTTGAAGGTCAGGACGTAAACATTTACACTGACTCGAAGTATGGGTACACGACTTTGGTGTGATATGGAGTAGGCGTGGCTTCGTGGCAGCAGATGGAAAGAACATTTCACATTCTTCTTTGGTAATGTCACTGCTAAAAGCTATCCAGCTACCTAAAACACTGGCTATAGTACATTGCAGAGCACATACAAGCTAACAGACAGAGATAGCCAGGGGAAATGCTCTGGCTGACCTTGCTGCTAAACAAGCTGCTATCTCACAGACAGCAGACATCCAAATGGCTATGCTGATACCTGACCTATCCCCATTTGAACAGTCACTCGCAGATCTCCAGGATTATGCATGAAAATATGAGTTAAGGGACTGGGATAAAAAGGGTGTGCAGAAAGATCCAAAAACTGGACTTCTTTGCAAAGAGGGGAAACCATGTATACCAGTGGCGAGTGCATCACTCTTCATCTCACAGTAAGACGCAATAGGTCACACAGGTATACAGGTCACGGCTGATCTTCTGAGTAGAGATTTTTATATCACAGAATGCATCTTGCTGGTAAAGGATTATGTATCAAGATGCATTACATGTATCAGGAACAATCCAAACATCACACACAAGGCCAAACATGAATACCTGATATATTCAACAACTCCTTTTACACATTTGCAGATTGACTTCACACACATGCCCAAACTAGGCAAAAGACAGGAATATCTTTTGGTAATTGTGGACATGTTCTCAAGATGGGTTGAACTTTTCGTGACCACAAAAGAAGATGCACAAACAGTAGTGAGGATCCTCACTCAGGAAATCATTCTTCGATGGGGATGCCCACTTCGAATAAACTCAGACAATGGTCCAGCTTTCATGGCCAGGGTCTGCCAGGACTTGGTAAAAACTCTCAAGATAGAATAGAAGTTTCACATTCCCTACCACCCTCAAAGCTCAGGGATAGTAGAAAGAATGAACAGAACAATAAAGACAAAATAAGAAAGGCCACAGGAGGAACCTTTGTCAACTTGAAAAAGGTCCTCCCAGCAGTCCTGGCAGAAATAAGAATGACCCCTTCCAAAACAACAGGATATTCACCTTTTGAAGTTTTGATGGGTAGACCTTTCCCCACCCCATGGTCCAGAGCACTTTTAATGATAAAAAAGGGAGATTTAGATTTAATACAGAAAGAGTATGTAAGAAAACTGGTTGAAACATTGGATACAGTCGAAAGAAATGTTGCTCGCACCTCTCCTTTTTCTTAACAGGAAACTACTCACCCCTTCAAGGTGGGAGACACCATGGTGGTCCAACAGCTGAACAGAAATAAGAAGCAAGAGTATCCCTTTGGACCTCCTACTACAGTGGTTGCAGTGACCAGAACAGCCATCCTAGTGGACAACTGTCAGTCCTGGATCGATGCCAGCCTAGTAAAAAAGGTTACCCAAAGCCCTAGAAGCAGGAAGGAGACCTTGGATAAAGGAGGCCCTCAAGCAGAAGTCCAAGCAGACGAAGATGGAGTTCCTGGGAAAGCACGTCCGGCCAGAGAAGATAACCTCGTATATTTCACCACAGACTTCTGGCAAGGCATTTTGCCTCCTGATCCTAATCTCTCTGATAGTGTTCCTACCCACCTGGATCATGATTAACTGTATCTACCACCCTGAAGATTTGGGTGCAATTAAATGTATCTGTGGGAACACACACAAGAGAACACTACAGTGACACAAGCTAGAACAAAGAGAGAATTGGAGATAGTTTTACTGATAAGATGCTTTTGCTAAGATTTAAGTATTCTTATGCTCAAAAATCAGGGTATGAAGAATGTTGGATATGTAACAAATGACATCCTAGCACTGCCCGAATTCCCCTTTTGGCTGTACCTTTAAATATTTCCTCCTTCCTCAATGAGACTCTTCCTGTCTTCTTAACAAACATATCCACTCTGTACATAAACAACACTGTTACCTTTCCAATAGCAGGTAAAAGTCATTCCCCTGAATGGTGTTTTAATTTAGGGAATGAGACACAGACTAACCCCTCCATTTGTAGCAGGTCAATATTTAACATCTCCATGTGCGAATGCAGGGGCAGAGCCAAGGATGCCTGCTCACTGTTTCAAGTATCTGACCCAAAGCTAAACTTTGCATAACTTTTCCTCCCTCTCTGATAATGTACGTGATATATTTCACCAATTTATAATTGCAACACAGGACAAGTACACTCACGAGATTGTCGCTGTTAGGTACCTGGTAGTTGAGCCTGACTGGTAGAAGGAGACCTCTCTTAAACGCTGGTTCAGGAGCCGCTGGAAGTGGCAACAGTGGTCTCCTGAGCGCAGTGGGTAGGAGGGCCTGATGCAGGGTCCAGCAGAAGCAGATACCGGAACTGTAAGGATGTCCCTCAGGGATGGCTGAGCTACGGATGCAGGTAAGCTGGTGCAGGCCGGGAGGCAGGCAGACAGATGCGAAGACAGCAGCTGGATGCAAAACAAGCCGGCTGAGAACAGCGTCACAGGACACAGGCAAACAAGGTCAGACAGTCCGTTTTGGCAGGAGATCAGGCAGGTATAAACAGGAGGGATGATCCAAGGATAGTCAGGCAGGCAGGAGTTCGGCAACAGGTATCAGAATAAGCAAGGTCAGGCAAGCCGGGTCGGATAGGAGACTGGAGAATGGTCAGACGTAGCCGGGTCACTAGCAAAATAACAGATAGGCAGATACAGGAACTTCAGGTGCAGAGCTGCAGACGAACAGCACCAGACATGAGCACCTGTCATTCTTTTAAAGGGACCTTGGCGCCAAAACAGCGCTACCGCGAACGGGGGCGCGCACGGGCGCGCGCGCGTACCCGCGAACGCGCGTACGGGCACACGCGGGAGCGCTCCGGTGCCCCCTGGTCGGGAATTGAGCTGAATTGTCCTAGAAAGACCCCTCGTGCACTTGCGTACACGCAGATTCGCCCGACGGCTACTGACATGCCCCTGACATTGCCCCCTCCCAACGGGCAGCCTCCGGATGCCCAGATAACTCTTCTTTTCAGGATGGGCAGAGAAATAGGCATGAATCAAACGTTTGGCATGAATATTACAGTCAGGTTCCCATGAGTTGTTTTCCGGACCATACCCCTTCCACTTAATTAAAAACTGTACTTGCCCAGACCTCTTCCTGCAGTCAAGGATGGCTTCCACTTCATACTCCTCATTGCCGTCCACCAGAACTGGTTCAGGGACTCTGGTGCCCCTATCAGGAAAAGGATCATCTACAGCAGGCTTCAAGAGTGATACGTGAAACACAGGGTGTATCTTAAGTGAGTCAGGTAAGCATAATTCATAAGACACCTCGTTAATTTTCCTTTTCACAGGGAAAGGCCCAATAAATTTAGGGGCAAGCTTCTTGGAAGGACATGTCAATCTAATATTATTAGTTGACAACCATACCTTGTCGCCAAGCTGAAGGTTTAGATCTCCTCTTCTTTTCTGATCAAAGAACCTCTTATTGTCCGCTTGGGCCTTGGATACCACTTCCTGCAAGATCCGGTTATTACGACTGAGGAACTGCACTGTGTCCTGGACCGCTGGAACTGATGATTCTGAAAGAAAATCTGGTAAAAAAGATGCATGAAACCCATAATTGGCAAAGAAAGGGGACTGACCGGTGGCAGAGTGGCTGGAATTATTGTAAGCGAATTCCGCTAGGGGCAGCAAGGACACCCAATCATCTTGCACAAAAGATGTAAAACACCTAATGTATTGCTCCAGAGTCTGATTTGTCCTTTCAGTTTGCCCATTTGTTTGGGGATGGTATGCCGAGGACAGGGCTAGTTCAGTTTTCAGATTTTCACACAGGGCTCTCCAAAAGCGTGAAGTAAACTGTACCCCCCTATCGGACACTATATTTGCGGGGATTCCGTGTAACCTGACAATTTCCCTGATGAACACACGGGCCGTCTCCACAGCAGAAGGTGTTCCTTTTAGGGGAACAAAGTGGGCCATTTTGGATAGCCGGTCAACGACCACAAGGATCGCTGAACATCCCTCAGAACATGGCATTTCAACTATAAAGTCCATTGCTATCATCCTCCAGGGCCTATCTGGTATAGGCAATGGTCTTAGTAGTCCCCAAGCTCTGTTCCTGGGAGTTTTATTCTGGATGCAGACAGAACAGGAGTTGACATATTTTCTGCAAAATTCCTTCAGGTTAGGCCACCAAAAGGTGTGCTGCACCAGCTCAAGGGTCTTATGGACCCCGAAATGGTCATGCAAAAGTGTCAGCACCTTGACTCGGACGTTCTCTGGTACAAAAATTTGACTTCCCCTCCATAATAGTCCATCTCAAGATGTTAAAGAGGACCCCTGGAGACTTGAAGGTTCTGGGGATGCTTCTCTGATCATGGATAGAAGATCTGTTTGAAGGAGAAGAAAACTATTTGCCGGCAGAATAGTGTCAGGCACAGAAAAGTCTTTAGGATTATCAAACATGCGCGACAGCGCGTCTGGCTTTACATTTTTGGATCCCGGCCGGTAGGTGATATGGAAACAAAACCGTGTAAAGAATAGAGCCCAACGGGCCTGTCTGGGTTTTAGTCTCTTAGCAGATCTTAAATATTCAAGATTTTTGTGATCCGTATAAATCAGTACTGGGTGGACTGCGCCTTCAAGCAAATACCTCCATTCCTCCAAAGCTGTCTTGATAGCAAGTAGCTCCCGGTCCCCCACATCATAGTTCCGCTCAGCCGGTGAAAGTTTCCTAGAAAAGAACCCTACGGGATGCATCAGGTCCTTGTTGCCTTGCCGTTGGGAAATAATAGCACCCACGGCTACTTCGGAAGCATCAACCTCCAGGATAAAGGGCAAGGATGGGTCAGGATGGCTAAGAATCGGAGCTGACGTCTCTTTAACTCTTCAAAGGCCCCCTGAGCCTCCGGGTTCCAGTGGAAACGAAGATTCTGCTTAGTTAACTGTGTGATGGGGGAGATGATGGCAGAGAACCCCCTGATAAACTTCCTATAAAAGTTTGCAAACCCAATGAAGCGTTGTACGCCCTTCTTGTCCATGGGTGCTGGCCATTCTAACACAGCAGACACCTACTGAGGATCCATTTTGATGCCGGTTGGGGAGATCACTAACCCCAGGAACTGAATCTCCTTTTGTACGAATTCGCACTTCTCCGCCTTAGCATACAATCTGTGCAGGCGGAGTCGGGCCAGGACTTTACGAACATGTTCCCTATGTTGCTCGAGTGAACTGGAGAAGATTAGAATATCGTCCAAGTAGACGATTAGAAAGATGTCCAGGAAATCTTTAAACACATCATTGACCAGATGCTGAAACGTGGCAGGAGCATTGCAAAGGCCGAAGGGCATGACTAGGTATTCATAGTGTCCGAAACGGGTCCAGAAAGCCGTCTTCCATTCATCCCCGGCCCGAATGCGGACCAGATTGTAGGCCCCTCTCAGATTTAATTTGGTAAAGATGATGGCAGACCTTAATTTTTGGAACAATTCAGGTATTAGGGGCAACGGATAACGGTTTTTGACCGTAACTTTGTTTAGCTCCCGATAATCCACACAAGGGCGAAGCGTTTGATCTTTTTTGGAGACAAAAAAATTTTCCTGCACCAGCTGGTGAAGTGGACTGTCGGATGAAGCCTTTTTCAAGATTTTCGTTTAGGTAAACCTTAAGTGCCTCTTGTTCTTTTTCAGATAGCGGAAAGATGCGCCCAAAAGGAATCTCAGCTCCAGGGAGCAACTCAATTGGACAATCATAGGGACGATGGGGTGGCAGAGAGTCTGCTCCCTTCTTGCTGAACACATCTGCAAATTCCTGATAGACCTCTGGCACGTCTTGAGGCAGATCTGGGTCAATGTCCATACAAAGTAAGGTAGCCGCAGAATTAACGGGTTCAGGTAGACAATGTCTTTGGCAATAGGGTGACTGAAACTTGATCTCGCCCGTGGCCCAGTTAAGAAGAGGATTGTGGGCCTGAAGCCAGGGCATACCCAAAATGATTGGGAAAAGAGGTGATGAAATAACGTCCAGGACTAGGATTTCTCGGTGCTGAGATGAGCAGGTAGCAGACAGAGGAAGGGTTTCTTGAGAGACCTGTCCAGATCTTATATGGGACCCATCGGCCAGAAAAATTGAAAGTCTGTGTGTTTTATTCTTTAAAGGAAGATCTTGTTGGGTAGCAAAAACTGAGTCAACAAAGCAGCTACATGCCCCGGAATCAACAATGGCGTTGACTTGAATTGTTCTTCCCTGGAGCTGTAATGAGAGAGGGAGAACAAGTTGAGTGGCATTGGCTGTTAAAGCGGATAAACTGGTTGGAGTCGAAGAAAAACACTTACGGATCTTTACTGGGCAGTTGTTCACATAGTGGCCCGTCCCGCCACAATAGAGACAAAGATTCAGTTGGCGCCTGCGGGCCCGTTCTTCAGGGGTCAGAGTAGGATGCATATGTCCCAGTTGCATAGGTTCAGGAGCATCAGTTGTTTGGTTGACTGGACTTGGACCGGCAGAAGGTAGATACTGGGAGGCAGGCAGCGGGGCTCTTGCGGTCATCCACATAGGCCGCGTTTGTTGAGAAGATCGTTCAGACCGGCACTCACGAAGGCGTCGATCAATTTGGATGGTAATAGCAATGAGCTCCTCCAAGGTGTCAGGCATTCCTACCCGGGCAAGTTCATCCTTAAGACCCTCAGATAGCCCTATGCGGAACTGGTGGCGCAGGGCTGCATTGTTCCATTGAGTGTCCGCGCTCCAGCGTCGAAAGTCCATAACATAGTCCTCGGCCGGCCTACGGCCTTGCTGGAGCGCGAACAAAGCTGCCTCAGCGGTGGCAGCTCGCTGAGGGTCCTCATATAGCTGGGCCATGGCTTCATGGCTATTTTCACACTAAACTTCCTCCCTGCCAATCATTAGGCAGGGCGTCAGGCCTGTTTCCTGATTGGCCAAAGCGCCAGGCCACCCTATTGGATGCCTGGCGCTTAGGAAGAGGAGCGGAGGAGACACACGCTGGAGCAGAGGTCGTTGTCGCTCTGGTGCACTTGGAGAGGAGCTGCTGCGGTAAGTGCCAGGGGGTCTTTTAGAGCCACGCATGGGGGGGTTGGGGGTGCTGCCAGAGCCACGAGCCCCACGAGTTTGGGGGTCGGTGGGCACAGTGGCTGCATATGATGGGCACAGTGACTGTATTTGGTGGGCACAATGGCTGCATATGATGGGCACAGTGACTGTATTTGGTGGGCACAGTGGCTGCATATGCTGGGCACACTGGCTGCATATGATGGGCACAGTGACTGTATTTGGTGGGCACAGCGACTGCATATGATGGGCACAGTGACTGCATATGATGGGCACAGTGACTGTATTTGGTGAGCACAGTGGCTGCACATGATGGGCACAGTAGCTGTATTTGGTGGGCACAGTGGCTGCACATGATGAGCACAGTGGCTGTATTTGGTGGGCACAGTGGCTGCATATGATGGCCACAGGGGCTGCATTTGATGGCAAAGTGGCTGTATTTGATGGGCACAGTGGCTGCATTTGATGGGCACAGTGGCTACATATGATGGGCACAGTGGTTGTATTTGATGGGCACAGTGGCTGCATATGATGGGCACAGTGGCTGCATTTTATGGGCACAGTGACTGTATTTGATGGGCACTGTGGCTGTATTTGATGTGCACAGTGGCTGTATTTGATGGGCACAGTGGCTGCATATGATGGGCACAGTGGCTGCATTTGATGGCACAGTGGTTGCATTTGATGGGCACAGTGGCTGTATTTGATTGGCACAGTGGCTGCATTTGACGGGCACAGTGGCTGCATATAATGGGCACAGTGGCTGTATTTTATGGGCACAGTGGCTGTATTTTATGGGCACAGTGGCTGCATATGATGGGCACAGTGGTTGCATTTGATGGGCACAGTGGCTGCATTTGATGGGCACAGTGGCTGCAATTGATGGTACAGTGGCTGAATTTGATAGGCATGGTGAGGCTGCAATTGATGTTTTTTTTTAAGGTATTTTTTAGAAGTTTGTTTGCGCCCCCCGCAAAAATTTTGAGCACCAGCCACCACTACAGTCCTGTATTGTAGAGTGGCCAGACGGAAGCCACTCCTCCAGTAAAAGGTACATGACAACCTGCCTGGAGTTTGCCAAAAGGCACCTGAAGGACTCTCAGACCATGAGAAACAAAAATTCTCTGGTCTGATGAAACAAAGATTGAACTCTTTGGCCTGAATGGCAAGCGTCATGTCTGGAGGAAACCAGGCACCTTTCATCACCTGACCAATACCATCCCTATAGTGAAGCATGGTGGTGGCAGCATCATGCTGTGGGGATATTTTTCAGCGGCAGGAACTGGGAGACTAGTCAGGATGGAGGGAAAGATGAATGCAGAAATGTACAGAGACATCCTTCATGAAAATCTGCTCTGTGTGCTCTGGACCTCAGACTGGGGCGAAGGTTCATCTTCCAAAAAGACAACGACCCTAAGCACACAGCCAAGATAACAAAGGAGTGGCTACAGAACAACTCTGTGAATGTCCTTGAGTGGCCCAGCCAAAGCCCAGATTTGAACCCAATTGAACATGTCTGGAGAGATCTGAAAATGGCTGTACACCGAAGCTCCCCATGCAACCTGATGGAGCTTGAGAGGTCCTGCAAAGAAGAATGGGAGAAACTGCCCAAAAATAGGTGTGCCAAGCTTGTAGCATCATACTCAAAAAGACTTGAGGCTGTAATTGGTGCCAAAGGAGCTTCACCAAAGCATTGAGCAAAGGCTGTGATACCTATTTACATGGGAGGAGTCTGTGATACTTATGTACATGGGAGGAGTCTGTGATACTGATGTACATGGGAGGAGTCTGTGATACTTATGTACATGGGAGGAGCCTGTGATACTTATTTACATGGGAGGAGTCTGTGATACTTATGTACATGGGAGGAGTCTGTGATACTTATGGACATGGGAGGAGTCTGTGATACTTATGTACAGGGGATTTTTTTCCTTTTTTATTTTTAACCACTTAAGGACCGGGCCTATTATTCAGACTTATTATATTATATATTATATTATATTAATATATGTAGTTATTTACAAGTTTAAATTTATTTTTTGCTAGAAAATTACTTAGAACCCCCAAACATTATATATAATGTTGCAATACTTTCTAGCACATCGTATTTGCGCAGCGGTCTTACAAGCGCACTTTTTTGGAAAAAATACACTTTTTTGAATTAAAAAAAACACAAAACATTAAAGTTAGCCCATTTTTTTATGTAGCGCCCTCTACCATAGGTAGGTGCTAGAGAGATGATTTTGTAAGGGAAACTGTCAGTGCAGGTAAATTTGGGCAGGCCTATGCTTCAGGCTAGACCTGCTTGTTTTGATCTGGGGGACAAGGAGTGGTTAGTGCAGCAGTGGGTGTGACCACCTGTGCTTTAGTTCTGAGGCCAAAAGACCAATCACCAATCACCCCAAAAGAAAATGACAAGGTCATTGTACAACGCGCTTTAATTAATAAATCCCCTTTAGAAGCTCCTCCTACAATCTCTATGCTTCCACATTCCAGTGCCCAGACTGGCACCAGCTCCATCAGCAGATTTCTATCCATTAATATCCTCCAAGTAGTTCTCCCAGCACCGCCGTTCCTCCCACCATCTTCCCTCTCTATACACACTATTCTCTTTTCACTCTCATTTCTCTCTTTTGGCTTTTTAATAAAATGACATTTAAATATAAAATGGCCCGATGAGTAACTGCTTGTCTTCGGCAGACTAAGATATTCCTACGAGACATGCAGTGCAGCATAGGAGCTGTTACATTGTATAGTTAGAGGAATTAAGTGGTTAGCTCTTCTGCCTGGCAGCACCGGGGTCGTCGCTTCAATTCCCAACTACAGCACAACCTGCCTGGAGTTTGCATGTTCTCCCTGCGCCTGCGTGGGTTTCCGGTTTCCTCCCACACTACAAAGACATGCTGGGAGGTACATTGGCTCTAGTATGTGTATGAATGTGAGTTAGGGAGCTTAGATTGTAAGCTCCTTGGGGGTTCTGTAGAGTAGAGGGGTGCAGGGTAGATGGGAGGTACAGGAAGAAGAGAGGGCTCCCACACAGGGTTCAATGGAGGAGTAGAGGGCAGAGGACAGTGTCAGAGGGGGCCCTGGACATTGACAGCCTGGAACAGTCGGAGGGACCTGGATCAGAGCTGGGGAGACGATCAGGGAGGGAGCAGCTGGGGGTTAGCGAGCACTGAGAAGAAGGGACCCGAGGACTGGGAAGCACGGGAGGGACTCGGGGACACAGACATAGGCAGCGCCCCGCTCCCATATCAGTCACGAGAAACCAGCAGTGCCAGAGCACCGATCACTGGGATCCGCTGTACACTACACGTCTGACAGGGAGCCAGCACCGCTATCCCCGACCTACACCTCCATCCACCTTACTACTACCCGACTGCCAGCCCCGCTCCTCCAACCAGTCACCCTTTACCACCTTGAGGGCAAAGACAACCCTGCCTATCAGCTGTTATGGAAAGACTCTGCCAATCCCGCTGTCCATGCAGATCTCCAGCTCCTCCCACCCCCTTGCTCTGTGCTGATGGGATGAAATCGTTAGTGGGGTGGGAGAGCCGGAAATGGAGACAGACAGACATGGCCACAGAATCGTGAACGGCTGCATCGGCCGTGTCAATTTCATTCCGGGACACTATATTGTCCCGGAATGAAGGTGCCCAAGAACCTGGACAGACCTCCAAGATGCAGGACTTTCCTGGGCAATCCGGGACGCATAGTCACCCTACGAGTCATACTAAGGTTTGTGAAGCTGGTTGGCCTGCATAAAACTGCCATGTATTATTTTGCTTTTCACTTTATCTATAGATTTGTTCAACACTCCCTTGAACAGCTTGAAAATATGATAGCAAACCCAGCATTGTTTAGGCTTTATTCCTTATTTCACATATGCCCCCAAGCTCAGAATATGTGTATGGTGGTGGTGGACAGATAGCTAGATTTATAAAGAAGCATTTTTTTTTAAATCCTTTAGTTACAAGAAACATTATTGCATTACAAACCAAGGGAGTAAATAATGTTCAGTTGTTATTGTGGAAGATTAATCCAAAAGTACAGAATCACCCACTCTTTGCTATCCATATGACAGCTCATATAGTCTGATAGGGTTACACAGCAGACTGGATCATGCTGGAAACCTCACTTTTCCCCTCTACCCCTCCCCCCCCACAAAAGTCATTGGCCCCAAGGCCACTACCAGGGGCCATTATGGATACCCATTATGGGTATTCCTTCCCCCCCCCCCATTTTCTGGTGTCTTGCATCCTTTTTGGGCATATCTGCCCTTCCCTTCTTTGCTATCCATATGACTGCTCATATAGTCTGATAGGGTTACACAGCAGACTGGATCATGCTGGAAACCTCACTTTCCCCCTCTACCCCCCCCCCCCCACAAAGGTCATTGGCCCCAAGGCCACTAACAGGGGCCATTATGGATACCCATTATGGGTATTCCTTCCCCCCCATTTTCTGGTGTCTTGCATCCTTTTTGGGCATTTCTGCCCTTCCCTCACTCTTCTGCTCTTGCTCAGGAGAAGCTTTGTTGGACAGGATGCTCTTCTACTGGGAAGCTTTTTCTATTGCAATAAGGCTGGCTCTGTACACAAATAGATTTTGTATCATGTGTGATGAATCCCTGTGTAATGATCTTGTGTCCAGACAGATTTGTTATCATGTACCTGCCTCTGTTATGCCTTACCTCACCCCCAGCACTGCAAATTCCTGTGCAAACAGTTTTGTGCATTTTGTATAAAAATCTTACAGCAACATTACAGTCCCGGCAATGTGACATAATAAAATAGTACAAACAAAGTTCAGAAGAACTACAAACTTGCACAGCTGTACCATTTTTTTCCTTAAGCAATGGCTGATTCCAAGATCGTTTTTAGGTCTATTTTGTTACTAGTAAGTAAATAAAAACCCGTAGGTTGGGGGGAGGGGGCCAGATCAGAAGGAAGAAGAAAAAAATTGTGGGGATGGGGATCCTCATCTCCCCACAGCTGTCCCAGTCAAACCAAAATAGGTACAGCTGATTGTTGTGAGGCCAAGGGGTCTGCAAATGTTCTAGTCCTTTTTTTTTTTAATCTTTATTTTATTTTAGAAACATTTTGTCATTACAACAAGTAATCACACATATAAAACGGAGGTGGGGGGGGGGGGGGGGGGATGGAGGAAGGGAAAAAGGTAAAGGGTAGGGGAGAACGGGGAGTACATTTAGTATGGTCCCAATGAGGACAACAGTAACAGGAGAGAGACATATCAACTTGTTGTGATTATAAGGGCACCCTTCTTGTCCCATACATTCGATCTATGTGGACAAACCTCTCTCCCTAGCTGGGAGAGGGTAGGGTGATCTCAAACATAAGGTCAAGAGTTATTGCATATATGACTCACATTGCTTAGATATCATAAGTGAACTCGAGGTACCTAGATTGGTCAAACACTAGGTAACCGTCCAGGTAGCACGAAGACGGATACAAGGGTGAACTAAGGGTGTTAAAAGAAAAAACACCAGTAAAAGAAAAAAAGGGAAGAAATAGTAAGAGAAAGAAATAGGGAATGAGAGTAATTTAAAGGAGAATTCTCACCAGGTTCGTTAATGTATTGGGCCCATTTTATGCAGAGCCATTAGTCCTTGGAGGTTGGTTCGCTTGGACAAGTCTCCCAAAGGAGGGATCTACTAAGGTAAGTAAGACAATGTCTAAGTTAGATGAGGCTATGGTCATGTCATGTACGTGGTTTTTCCAAGTTTGAATCGCTCACGGGCCACCTCTCTGCCTTCAGGATCTCCCCCACCTTCCCCAACCAGTCGAGATCGCTTGAAATGTGCAAGCTTTTCCAATGTATTGGTATAAGGCGTTTAGCTGCGTTGAGGGAGTGGAGGAGAGCGATTCGCTTGTAGTGAGACAGAGGCATGGGGGGAGTGTGGAGCAAAAAATGTTTTGGCAATGCTGGGATGTCTATACCCTAACCATCTGATATACTGTATGTTTACCCACTATAGACCACTGGACATTCCCACCATATATGAAGGAATGTTCCTTTCATTTCACACCCCCTCCAGCAGCGGTCGGAAGCAGAGGGGAAAATTCTAACCAAAGTAGTGGGTACCCTGTACCATCTTGGAAAGGATTTTATAATTGTTTTCTTGGGTCCTGGAGTCTACCGAGCTCGAATGAGTCAGTCGATACAGGTGATGTAGCTGCTCTTCCGTGAACATTGGAGGTCCCGCTCCCATTCCTTTATGTAAAGGGGCTTAGGGCTAGGTGTTGCTGTCTCTAGCATCCTGTACAGAGCTGAGATCGCATGGGGCAGGGGGGTGTCCACCGCCCACATACGTTCAAATTCCGTTAGGTTAGTCCTAATCTATGTGTTTCTGTAGCACTTGGCTATGAAAGTCTCTAGTAGACGGTGACTCCAGAAATCAAAGGGGAAGCCACCGTACCGCTCCCTTAGGGTGGCAAGTGGAATTAGCGAGTGGTCTCCTACAAATCGTGCCAGGCTAACAACCCCGTCGCTTGCCCAAGTTCTGAGAAAGGACACCCGCTCCTCAGGGGAGAACCACGGATACCCTCCTACAGGTGCCAGCGGGGATGTCCGTGGTTCCAATGCCAAAAGGACATTCGCTCTATCCCATATCCTCAGGGAGTGTACGGTTAGTGGGGACACCCATTCAGAGAACCATCTATCTTCCCTGGGTAACCAGGGCGCATAAGACAGATCTCTGCCATTGGCTTTTCTAGGGCAACCAATAGCTTAAGGGTTGTGTGGAATCTCCAATTTAAGATACGCTGCAGTATGATCGCCTGGTAGTATTGAAATACATTAGGTATGCCCAGACCTCCCTTTAGCTTAGATTTTTGTAGCATCGCCATGGCAAGGCGTGGTCTCTTACCACCCCACACAAACTTAATGAAGAGGCTGCGGAGCTCCATAAAGAAGCGCTTAGGTAAATGCACAGTTACCATCTGCAGGAGAAAAAGGATGCGGGGCAGTATCGTCATTTTATGGATGTTCGTCCAGCCAAACCATGTGAAGGACGCTTTGTCCCAGAATTGCAGATTTTGACAGATCTTGAGTAAAGAGGCGTAATTGTGAGTGTATAGGGAGTCGACTCGGTCTGTAAGCTGAACGCCTAGGTATCTCATAGAGGGGGACGACTACGTGAAAGGAAAAGATCCTTTCAGGGAGGATGCCAGAGATGGGGGGACAGTGATCGGCAGGATCTCAGATTTGGTGAGGTTAATGCGGACATTGAAAACCTCTCCATAGGCAGACAATTCTCCCATCAGATTTGGTAACGAGACAAGGGGATTCACCACATGAAAAAGGAGGGGACGTGTAGAGCTCTGAGATTCAATGTAGCATATGCGGGCCTAAACCCATTCTCCGTAGTACTGCGTTGAGAAAGTCCCAATCCACGTGATCAAATGCCTTCTTCCGTGTCCATAGACAGAATCAGGTAAGGAGGTATTCGATCGCGTGTGCATGCCCAGTGGATGGGCTGGAGAGCTCTAATAGAGTTGTCCCTGGCTTCCCTTACCACTATAAAACCTGTCTGGTCAGCGTGTATCATCTTGGGTAGGAGGTGTTTAAAGCGGTTGGCGAGAATTTTTGAGAATATCTTAAGGTCCGTATTTAGCAGGGAGACTGGGCGATAGCTCTGTGGTAGGGTGGGGTCTTTTCCTTCTTTCGGGAGTACTGTGATGTGTGCCGGCGAGGTCTTCTGTGGGAGATGCCCGTTGGTAGGCAGGGAGTTGAGGAGAGTGCAAAGAGAGGCCTGGAGCCTATCAAAGAATTCTAGGTAGTAGGCCCTGGTAAAGCCATCCGATTCAGGGCTTTTTCCAGTGGGGAGAGACCTAATAGTGGCCAGCAGTTCAGCTGTGGTGATAGGGAGTTCTAGTTCTGTTGTTTGTTCTGAGGATAAGTTGGGGAGACCTATTGAAGAAAGATATGTTGCTATAGGGGATTGCTTAAGAGCCACTTCTGTTGGAGAGGAGGCGGAGTCCAGGTTGTACAGGGTCGCGTAGTAGTCGCGGAACATGGAAGCTATTTTTGATGTATGTTGGGCCGGTACTCCGGTTGGGGAGTGTAGCTTATGGACATGAGCTAGAATACGCCTTTTACGAAGCGCCCACGCCAGTAACCTGCCGCATTTGTTGCCGTGCTCATAATATGTATGGGCCATATAACGTAATTTGCGGCAAATTCTACGATCTAGCAGTTTTGAAAAAAGCGTACGCAATTCGGTCAGGCGGCGGAACTCCTCAGGGTCTGGTGTCTGTTTGTGGCTAAGCTCTGCGCGTTGCAGCGCCTGTAAAACTCTCCGGAAGTCCGCCTGACTCTTTTTTTATTTTGGAACCTAGTGCGATAAGGGTGCCTCGAACAACTGCCTTGTGTCCCTCCCATAGAATGCCATCGCTGACCTCACCATTGGCATTTTCTGCAAAGTAGTGGGACAAAGTCTCCTGTACCCCCGTCACCACCCTCAAATCGTCTAGTAAGTTCTCCATTAATTTCCAGGACCGTGTTTTGGCCATTGCTTGGGTTAGCGAGAGTGTGAGGGTTACTGGGGCATGGTCGGAGATAGTGATCTGATCGATAGTGGCGTCTAACAGCATGTCAAGTGAGCCTTGGTCCACTAGCAAGAGGTCTATTCTAGTGTTCATTTTGTGGACACTAGAATAATAGCTAAGGTCCTTCTCTGAGGCGTGCAATGCTCTCCAACAATCCACCAGGGTATGTCCCTGAAGGGTCTTACGGAAGTGCCTTAAAAATGCGTGTGAATGTGTTGATCTGTTCGCAGAAGTGTCTAGGGAGGGGTCAGGGCTAACATTAAAATCCCCACCTAGGATTAGCCTACCCTCCTGAAAGTCT
Organism: Lithobates clamitans; assembly: GCA_037952925.1. Classification (NCBI taxonomy): domain Eukaryota; kingdom Metazoa; phylum Chordata; class Amphibia; order Anura; family Ranidae; genus Lithobates; species Lithobates clamitans. The sequence goes on from JBBGZY010001180.1 coordinate 74,360, forward strand.
GCCAGGTTGGTTAGGACTTGGTCAATAAACGTGAGTTGTTGGGAGTTAGGAGCATATAGAGTGGCGAACGTGTATGTTTGGCCCATAATGGTGCCTTTCAGGAACACAAAGCACCCCTGCGGGTCTACTCGGTGGTCAGAGGGTTGAAACAGGCAATTCTTATGTATAGCTATGGCCGTGCCTTGGGGATTTAGGTTTTGGGGAGTTACTCAGGTACCATTGTGAGAAGAGGTGGGTGGGTAGTTTTGGGAGTGAGGAATTGGTAAAGTGGGTCTCCGGCAGAAACAGAACCTGTGCCCCCAGTCGTCTCAATTCTAACCATAGCCTATTGCGTTTGTTGTTGGAGCACAAACCACACACATTACATGTCACTAACTTAACCGTAGCCATGTTGCATCCGGGGAGGGTTGTCCAAACGACCATCTCGATTCTGCTGGACCTGGTGAGGGTGATAACAGTTCCACATTCTCAGCAAAAAAGAAAGAAGAAAAATAGAGGGGGAGAAAAAAAAGGGGGGAAGAAAAAGGAGAAGTTACCATAACATAGAATAAACATAACAACTTGTAAATCGGGCCCACTAAGGCATCCATTGTTCGCCTGACTCATATGGCCCTCCTAACATGGGGGGGCTATCTATGTGAGACAAGATGCCCAATACAGGCTGTACTATGTGGGGTACGTGATCAGACATAGAAAGCCAGGAAGTTCCTGCTCCCCACTGGTGTTAGAGCTGTAGTTTTCCAGGGAGTTAGCAAATGTCGAGACCCTGGATGAAAGGGGTACGTTAGTGTCATTGCCCTTGGGCAGCCGCTCAGTGAAGTCGCCCATGTGCAATGGGTGTAGTAAAATCTGTGGCTTCAAAAAAGGAAGCATGGGGTATTACACCCATGGTGTGTGCGTAACATGAGTAGCCACTTTTAGGTGGCAGGCAGGTCCAGAAGCTGTCAGTGGGCTAACAGTAAGTCAGTAGTGGGGTCTGGAATTGCCTCAGTCACCGGCAAGGGACGCCTGTCTTGCAGTGGAGGAAGAACGCTTGCTGTTCCGTGAGTTCCGATTGGGCCGGACTTGATGCCAGGGTTGGGGTGCTGGTGGTGTTTGGACATCCAGAGAGCATCTCCAGTCTGGGAAGTCCACTGGTTCCTGGTTCAGTTGTGACAGAAATCGCGGGAGGTCATCTTTAGAGCGTAGATTGGCAGATTTACCATCTCATCCTGCGTGAAGGCTGAAGGGGAACCCCCACCTATACGTTATGCCAGCTGTGCGGAGGGTTTCCAAAAGGGGGTGTAGTGCTCTGCGCTGCATCAGGGTACAGCGGGATAAATCCTGGTAAAAGGATAAGCGGGTGCCATCAAAGTCAAAGTAGGGACGTTTGTGCATAAGCTGCATGATTTGCTCCTTGACAGTGTATTTGTGCAGTTTGCAGATAATGTCGGGGGGTTGTCTGCATCCTGTGAGGGGGGTCGGAGGGCCCTGTGTGCCCTGTCAATCTCGACGGCTGCCGTAGGGGGGAGGCCTAGGAGTTCCTTAAATATGCCTTTCAGGGTGGGAACCATGTTCTTGGCAGCTGTTGCCTCTGGCAACCCCCTTATGCGGATATTGGATCTGCGGCTGCGATTCTCATAATCATCTAGCTGTGATATAAGAGTCTCTATTTGGTGATCCTGGGCAATGCACTTGTCCCTGAGCTGGGTAATGGCAGGGAGTGATTCCTCCACAGTCTGCTCCAGAGTCTCTAGCCTGGTGCCTAGCTGAGTGGTGTCTGCCTTCAGCTGCTCTATATCTTGTCTGAAGGCCTTCTCAACTTTGGTAGCAAAGCGATCCATGTCCTCTCTTGTGGGGAGGGACCATATATGTTGTTTCAAGTCCCGGTCCCCCACTAACTCTGAATGTCAGAGCTCTGATCATGTGAGGCTAAAGAGCCAGGGGATTCAGGGGGGGCAATGTCTCTTACCAGCTGGGGTGTCAGTATGGGAGACACAGCAGGATGTTGTGGCACTCTGGTCCCCGCTGCAGCGTCCGTCCTGTGGCCTTTCCCGGACACCATCTTGGACGTCCCACCATGCGGCTGCCCTCCGTCGCTAAAATATGAGCCGATGGAGCCGGTTCCGTGCTTGGCGGTGCCCTTTTGTCTCGAGGAGGCTATCGGGTGCTGGGATATTCCAGTGGGGCCTGCGTGGGCGCGATATTTCCGCCGGTTTTGGCTGATTAAGCTGCTGGGTATGAGGAGCTCTGGAAGTCTGCTTCCTAACTCAGCCATGTCCAAGCCACGCCCCCCCAATTCTCTTTTTTTACTCACAGCAGAGATCACTAAATGGTGAACTGCGGTCCAGATCTGGACCGAATGATCAGTCCTGTCCAGACCATTTAGCAGTTGGGTGTCCTCTCCCGGGTCTCCCACCCAGCAGCTGTTGTTATCCTCACAGCAAGGCAGAGGGCGGGAGGTGCTGCAGATCTGGACAGAGAGCGGGAGTATTTTCAAATTAACAAGCAGATAATCATCCTCTTGTTAAGAGCCCTTTCACACTGGGGCGGGCGTCGGCGGTAAAACGCCGCTATTATTAGCGGCGTTTTACCGTCGGTATGCAGCTGCTAGCGGGGCGGTTTTACCCCCCGCTAGCGGCCGAGAAAGGGTTAAAATACCTCTGCAGAGGCGCTTTGCCAGCGGTATAGCCGCGCTGTCCCATTGATTTCAATGGGCAGGAGCGGTGAAGGAGCGGTATACACTCCGCTCCTTCACCACTCCGAAGATGCTGCTAGCAGGACTTTTTTTACCGTCCTGCCAGCGCATCGCTCCAGTGTGAAAGCCCTCGGGGCTTTCACATTGGAATGAAAGCAGCGGCACATTCAGGTCGGTTTGCAGGCGCTATTATTAGGGCAATAGCGCCTGCAAACCGCCCCAGTGTGAAAGGGCTCTAACATAATAGGTTGGGCAGCTCCCACGCTCCGTCCAGATGAAAATGACAGCAGCTACCAGACAAGGAACCCAGGAAAGGATACCCAGGCTGATAGGTGCCTCTGCCCTGCAGAAGATAGGACTGTGCAGAGGATGCTTTCATTGAAAGAGGCATTGTGATATAAATGGGCACTGCGATGTAAAGGGCCACTGTGATATAAAGGGGCACTGTGAGGTGAAGGGGCACTGTGATGTGAGGGGCAGGGGCACTACAATGTAACGAGGTACTGTGATGAGAATGTGAATGTGACTGCAATGTAAAGGGGCACTGTGATGTGAAGGGGACTGCAATGTAAAGAGGCACTGTGAGGTAAAGGGGCACTGGTATGTGAGAGGCACTGTGATGTGAAGGGTCACTGTGATATAAAGGGGCACTGTGATATGAAGGGGCACTGTGATATGAAGGGGCACTGTGATATAAAGGGGCACTGTGATGTAAACGGGCACTGTGATGTGAAGGGGCACTGTGATGTGAAGGGGCACAGCTATATAAAGGGGCACTGTGATATGAAGGGTCACTGTGATATAAAGGGGCACTGTGATGTGAAGGAGCACTGTGATATAAAGGGGCACTGTGATGTGAAGGGGCACTGTGATATAAAGGGGTATTGTGATGTGAAGGAGCACTGTGATATAAAGGGGCACTGTGATATAAAGGGGCGCTGTGATATAAAGGGGCACTGTGATGTGAAGGGGCACTGTGATATGAAGGGGCACTGTGATATAAAGGGGCACTGTGATATAAAGGGTCACTGTGATGTAAAGGGGCACTGTGATTTGAAGGGGCACAGCTATATAAAGGGGCACTGTGATATGAAGGGGCACTGTGATATAAAGGGGCACTGTGATATGAAGGGGCACTGTGATATAAAGGGGCACTGTGATGTAAAGGGGCACTGTGATGTGAAGGGGCACTGTGATATAAAGGGGCACTGTGATATAAAGGGGCACTGTGATATAAAGGGGCACTGTGATATAAAGGGGCACTGTGATTTGAAGGAGCACTGTGATATAAAGGGTCTCTGTGATATAAAGGGGCACTGTGATATAAAGGGGCACTGTGATATAAAGGGGCACTGTGATATAAAGGGGCACTGTGATGTGAAGGGGCACTGTGATATAAAGGGGCACTGTGATATAAAGGGGCACTGTGATATAAAGGGACACTGTGATGTGAAGGGGCACTATGATATAAAGGGGCACTGTGATATGAAGGGTCACTGTGATATAAAGGGGCACTGTAATGTGAAAGAGCACTGTGATATAAAGGGGCACTGTGATGTGAAGGGTCACTGTGATATAAAGGGGCACTGTGATGTGAAGGGGCACTGTGATGTGAAGGGGCACTGTGATGTGAAGGGGCACAGCTATATAAAGGGGCACTGTGATATGAAGGGTCACTGTGATGTGAAGGAGCACTGTGATATAAAGAGTCACTGTGATATAAAGGGGCACTGTGATATGAAGGGGCACTGTGATATGAAGGGGCACTGTGATGTGAAGGGGCACTGTGAAGTGAAGGAGCACTGTGATATAAAGAGTCACTGTGATATAAAGGGGCACTGTGATATAAAGGGGCACTGTGATATGAAGGGGCACTGTGATATAAAGGTGCACTGTGATATAAAGGGGCACTGTGATGTGAAGGGGCACTGTGATATAAAGGGGCACTGTAATGTGAAAGAGCACTGTGATATAAAGGGGCACTGTGATATGAAGGGTCACTGTGATATAAAGGGGCACTGTGATGTGAAGGGGCACTGTGATATAAAGGGGCACTGTGATATAAAGGGCACTGTGATGTGAAGGAGCACTGTGATATAAAGGGGCACTGTGATATAAAGGGGCACTGTGATATGAAGGGGCACTGTGATGTGAAGGGGCACTGTGATATAAAGGGGCACTGTAATGTGAAAGAGCACTGTGATATAAAGGGGCACTGTGATATGAAGGGTCACTGTGATATAAAGGGGCACTGTGATGTGAAGGGGCACTGTGATATAAAGGGGCACTATGATGTGAAGGGGCACTGTGATATAAAGGGGCACTGTGATATAAAGGGGCACTGTGATGTGAAGGAGCACTGTGATATAAAGGGGCACTGTGATATAAAGGGGCACTGTGATATAAAGGGGCACTGTGATGTGAAGGAGCACTGTGATATAAAGGGGCACTGTGATATAAAGGGGCACTGTGATGTGAAGGACACTGTGATATAAAGGGGCACTGTGATTTGAAGGGCATTGTAATGTAAAAGGAGGCTGTGATGTGAAGAGGACTGCAATGTAAAGGGTGGCTGTGAAGGGGAACTAATGACATGGCGCGACTGCTTTAAGAGGGGGGAGGGGTGCTGTGATGTAAAGGAGGACTGTGGACACTGATATAAAGGGGAGACTGTGATGTTAGGAGGGGTTGTGATGTGAAAGGGGGCTGAGGACACTGATGTAAAGAGGGAGCAATGACGTAAAGGAAGGATTGAGTACACTGATGAAAAGAGGGGACTGTGATGTAAAGGAGGCTATGATGTAAAGGGTAGGCTGAAGACACTGATGTACAGGGGTGACTGTGAGGTAAAGGGGTGCTTTGATGTGTTATAAGGCAAACACATGATTCGTATCTCTGCCAGAATAAAATGTTACTGACTGGTCTCTATAAATTTTAACTCCAGACCCCTGACCTAACAATATACTGTTTGGGGAGGGTAATTTCTCTTAACCCCCCAAAAAAGGGCTATCTGGCCTGACTTGGTTATCTCGCCTGACTTGCCTTTGGAATTGCTCTATCTTCTACCTGCCTGACTCTCAGCTTTCTTAACCATGCATCTTGTCTTGTGATTCATTGCCCTGGGAGACAACCTTTTGTTCTGCATGCCTGCAATTGTTTGCTCCTGCATCTTTAGGCTTTTGACAAGATTCTGCACATTAGTCCAGCCTGTATCAGCAATCACCAGCAAAGCCACTACCTAGTAGAGATCATTCCCACGTCATGTGGTGGAGATATGACCCTCTAGATAAGCCTAAAGAAATATCCCTGGCTGCACAAAGGAGCTATCTACTACGTGATTTCCTAATTCTCAGGTTATTCCTGACACTTTGTACAGTTGCCAGCAAAAAGATATGCTCCACTGACCGTAAAGCTTTCATTATGATCTCTTGCAGAACAATAATCAGTAAACAGAGGCTAAATCTCCCCTGCACTATCAATGGAAAAAAATGTATGTAGCGCTGGTAGATTTTTAATCTACCGCTTATATGTAAATTTAGTGTGTCATCTGTTCTGTACATGGTTCAGATTTAATCTATAGCTAAATTAGCTTCTGTTCCAACCTTGGTTGTGTTGCGTGCAGTTCCACTCCGTCGCCTGTAGATGTCAGTGTCACTACAGACTGGAGCTGGAAAGCAGCAGACTGAGGTGTATTGAGTGCTCTTTTTTCTCAGAAGTAACTCGGCAGAGGTTGTCCCCTGCAGGGCATTCTGGGAGGGGGTATTTAAGGGACAGACACCATATTTCTGGGTCTTGTCGTTCCACCTGCTGGCCCTCCTGGCCGACAGGTATGTGCTAGGAGTCCTACCTCGTGGTCCTCCGGCCCGGACTCTAAATCAGGTATTGGTGAAACTACAGGTAAAAAGGTGACGGAAACAGCCCGCTTTAAATCAGCAGCTCCACCGTGAGTTATTGCTACATGTATATTGGAAACACGGAGGGCTGCTGAGTGTTGTAGTCCACCTGTCACCCTGCCCAGCCAGGCACACAATTTCCAGTTATTCTTTAGACAGAAAACAGTCCATGCACTTTGCTTTGTTTTTTTATTGAGGGGAAATAACTTGTGAAATAATAAGGGAATATGGGATGCCCACTAAATTTCAGAATATTTACACGGACCAACTATATACACTCCCTGTATATACACTCCAGTCTTCACTCCAGCACAACACTTGCTTGCAGACTATTCCTCCTCAACACCTCCAGCACATTACTTGTACTTTTAGGACCAACTAGGACAGGTTTGGGCCTGACACTGGCTTAGCCAGACCTTGAAAGTTCCCTTTCCCGGGTAGGGACTTAGGATCCCTATGGTGTAGCAAAAATATGACAGTCCTTGGTGATATTTGTAGAGGCTGATCTGCTGACAGCCTTAAAGCGGAATTAAACCCTCCTATCCTTTACAGCAGGGGTTTCAAACTGGTGGCCCTCCAGCTGTTACAAAACTACAAGTCCCATGAGGCATTGCAAGGCTGACAGTTACAAGCATGACTCCCACAGGCAGAGGCATGATGGGACTTGTACTTTTGCAACAGCTGGAGGGCCGCCAGTTTGAGACCCCTGCTTTACAGCCAAGGAAGCTGCTTCTCTTTGATCTGCAACTGCCATGGTGCTGCACATGTGATCAGTTATAACACCGGCCATTTGATAGTTTGACAGTTTGGTCGAGGACACAAGCAAATGTGACGGTTAGCAATCCTGACATTCCAGGAATGTACCTGTTTTTTTTTAAATCCATGGATTTAGTTCTGCTTTATGATTTACTGCTGTTCAGGGGCTCTGGCTTCAGCAAAATGGCAAAAAAAAAAGCTATCTGTGGTCAGTCATAGTATTAGCACAAAGATGGAGTAATAGTTTGCTATCTTTAGCAAGCTTATAAAATTAGAATGGTCCCAATAAATAACTGCAAGAAAATAGAACATTTTCTCGCGACAAACGTCTTTCTAGGGTTTATGAGCGAATTTGGTATAAATCCTGAGGCAGTGATCATTTTCTTCCCGTGCATAAATGATCCCTAATTGAGGTATTCATTGTTGACAGACTGACCTTTTAACTACATTTTGAGGAAGCGTGACAGTCCCAGCCAGCAATAAAGAATTTAAGCACCACATTGCACAGCATTCAGTTGTTTGGTCCACTTTCAACATAAAATCTTTTATTTGTGAAGGTTTGCCCATTAGAATCATTTTGGCCATTTGAAATGCTCATGCAGTGACATGGATATAATACAAATAGGTGTCTGCTTATCTGCCAGTCTACTCTCAGTGTGCTCTAATAAGCCCAGTAAAGCCTCCCCTGAAAGTCATAAGTCTAGCAAAAATGACATAATAATAACATGGTTTGCTAAATCACTGATTCAGTCTGAATAGGTTGTATGGCTTTATAATTACCTTGGTTACACACTAATTGAAGGTGTGAATGCTGAGTGTTTAAATCCGCAATTCATAACGAGCAGCCACTAATTCCTAAACCAGACTGTTCTTCATTATGAGAGCGAGGCCTTTTTTAGATTTTTCAGTAAGGTCTGGTCACCTTTAGTCTCAAATCATGCAAATACCTCCCAGCCAAAGGAATTTAACCCCTTCAGCTCTGGATGATTTGCGATACAGCACTGCGTTATTTAACAATTTGACAATGATGCGGTTGTGTGACGCTGTACACAAATAAAATTGATGTCCTTTTTTCCCCACAAATAGAGCTTTCTTTTGTTGGTACGCTAAAAAAAAAAAAGATCGACAGTTTTGACAAAAAAACAATATTTTTTACTTTCTGCTTTAAAACAGATCCAATAAAAAAGAAAAGAAAAGAAAAATCAAATATAACTGTATATCGATTGGTTTGCACAAAAGTTATAGCGTTTACAAACTATGGGATATTTTTATGGAATTTTTATTTATTTATTTTTTACTAGTAAAAGGGGCATTTAGAGACTTATAGCGGTACTGCAACATTGCGGCGGACAAATTGGACACTAAGTGACACTTTTGATACTTTTTTGGGGACCAGTGACACCAATACAGTAATCAGTGCTAAAAAAAATATGCACTGTCACTGTACTAATGACACTGGCAGGGAAGGGGTTAACATCAGGGGCGATCAAAGGGTTAAATGTGTTCTTAGGGAGTGCTTTGTAACTGCATAGGGGGTGCTTTAAATGTGGGAAGACAGAGATACGTGTTCCTGCTTAGCAGAAACACAAGTTATTTATCTTCCCTACTAACAGAACGGTGATCTGCACGTTTACATAGGCAGACTGCTGTTCTACCCTCTGTCGGGAACGATCGGTAGGTCCCGGCGGACATCAGGTGTTCAATCACAGCAGAAGTGGGTCGTCGACGGCACACATTCGCGATGCAGACCCGGAAGTGCAAAATCACGTACCTGTAAGCGATTTTGCGCATATTACATTTTTACTAAACCATTCAGAATATGGAGACATGAACTGAAACTGTTTTTTTATTTGTCTAAGGCCTCGTACACACGCTTAGATTTTCAGACGACCGAACGTCCGTTTTTTGTGGCATGCTATGTTGAAAGTGAAGCGGTTACTCACACTGAGAAAATTTTGGTACAACACAATAAAACTCATCAGTGCCCACCAGTGCAGCCCATCAGTGCAGCCTATCAGTGCCACTTCATCAGTGCCCACCAGTGCAGCCTATCAGTGCCCACCGGTGCAGCCTATCAGTGTCCATAAGTGTCCATCAGTGCAGCCTATCAGTGCCCATCAGTACCTCCTCATCAGTGCCCACCAGTGCAGCCTATCAGTGTCCATCAGTGCCACCTCATCAGTGTCCCCAGGGCAGCTTATCAGTGTCAATCAGTGCCCACCAGTGCCATCTCACCAATGCCCACCAATGCAGTCTATCAGTGTCCATCAATGCCACCTCATCAGTGCCCACCAGTGCAGCCTATCAGTGCCTACTAGTGCCATCTCATCAGTGGCCACCAGTGCAGCCTATCAATGTCCATCAGTGCCACCTCATCAGTGCCCTCTAGTGCAGCCTATCAGTGTCAATCAGTGCCACCTCAACAGTGCCCATCAGTGCAGCCTATCAGTGTCCACTAGTGCAGCCTATTGGTACCACCTCATCGGTGCCCATCAGTGCAGCTTATAAGTGCAGCTGAGCATTGTCCATCAGTTTACATCTGTGCCACCTCATCAATGTCCACCAGTGCAGCCTATCAGTGCCACCTCATCAGTGCCCATCAGTGCCCACCAGTGCAGCCTATCAGCGCTACTTCATCAGTGCCTACCAGTGCAGCCTATCAGTGCCACCTCATCAGTGCCCACCAGTGCAGCCTATCAGTGTCCATAAGTTTCCATCAGCGCAGCCTATCAGTGCCCACCAGTGCCATCTCATCAATGCTCACCAGTGCAGCCCATTAATGTCCATCAATGCCACCTCATCAGTGCAGCCTATCTGTGCCCATCAGTGCAGCTTATCAGTGCAGCCTAACATTGCCCATCCGTTTCCATTGTGTCATCTTATCAGTGCCCACTAGTGCAGCCTATCAGTGCCCACCAGTGCCATCTCATCAATGCCCAGCAGTGCAGCTTATCAGTGCCCACCAGTGCCATCTCATCAATGCCCACCAGTGGAGTCTAACATTGTCTATCAATGCCACCTCATCAGTGCCCACCAGTGCAGCCTATCAGTGCCCATCAGTGCAGCCTATCAGGGTCCATCAGTGCCCACCAATGCAGCCTATCAGTGCCCATAGGTTTCCATCAGGACCAGCCTATCAGTGCCCATCATTGCCACCTCATCAGTGCACATCAGTGCAGCTTATCAGTGCCCACCAGTACAGCCTATCAGTGCCAATAGGTTTCCATCAGTGCAGCCTATCAGTGCCACCTTATCAGGGCCCACCAGTGTAGCCTATCAGTGTCCATCAGTGCCACCTCATCAGTGCCCACCAGTGCAGCCTATCAATGCCCATCAGTGCAGCCTATCAGTGTCCATCAATGCAGTCTATCAGTGTCCATCAATGCAGCCTCGTCAGACAATCCACACAGGCATCGCATTGGAGAGAAGATGAAGAACCTACAGGACAGCCAGCTAGCTGCACATATGATCAGCGCTCCAGGGATCTCAGTGCTGCCGCTCCCACTCCAAACCCCTGCAGCCTCCGCTTTCTCCTGACCATACATCGGGGTGGGGTTTGAGTCAGCAGAGCTCTCGGCCCCGTCAACTGGCATTGTGAGCAGTGGCGTCACTAGGGTTGGTGTCACCCGGTGCAGAAAAACCTGGTGTCACCCCCCCTCCACCAACTATAGTCCAACCTCCGTACAGACCCCCCTCTACTAACTACAGACCCCCCTCTCAGTTTTGATCCCCCTCCACTAACTACAGACCCCCTCTCTCAGTACAGACCCCCCCCCTCAGTACAGACCCCCCTCCATCAGTATAGACCTCCCCTCTCAGTACAGACCCCCTCCCTCAGTACAGACACTCCTCTATCAGTATAGACCCCCTCCCCCTCAGTACAGACCCCCCCTCCATTAGTATAGACCCACCCTTCAGTACAGACCCCCCTCCCTCAGTACAGACACTCCTCTAGCAGTATACACCCCCCTCAGTACAGATCCCCCTCCATCAATATAGACACCCCCTCAGTGCTTGGACCCTCCAGTGCAGACACCCTTCCTCAGTGCTGACCCCCCTCCCGCAGTGCAAACACCCCCCCTCTCTCAGTGCAGACACCCCCTCAGTGCAGACACCCCCCTCCCTTAATGCAGACACCCCCCCTCCCTCAGTGTAGACCACCCTCCCTCAGTGCAGACCATCCTCAGTGCAGACACCCCTCCCTCAGTGCAGACCCCCCTCTCTCAGTGCAGACACCCCCCTCAGTGCAGACACCCCCCTCAGTGCAGACACCCCCCTCAGTGCAGACCCCCCCTCAGTGCAGACAACCCCCTCCATCAGTGCAGTACCCCCTCTACCAGTATAGACCCCCCTCTCCCCTCCCATAGTGCCCCCCCTGCACATGTCCATCTACGTTACAATACCGTGTACAGACCTCAGAACAGCGCAACACATGCACAGGGGTGTGTCCCTCCTCGGACTCCCTCCTGTGTACATGTAAACAGAGAGGAGGTGAAGATGGCTTCGGTCCTCTCCGCTGAGGGACACAGCCGGCGAGACAGAGCAGTGTAGGGGTGCGGTGTTAGCGGTCCACCGCTGCCCACAGGTGTCACCCCTCTGGCAGCAGTGCCGGGACAAGGTCATCCAGTGCCCAGGGCAAAGATGAAAAACTGCGCCCCCCCCCGTGAAAAGCTACAGCGCCTACAGACGATGGGATCTATACTAATGCATCAGTGACAGTGCATTAACCCTCTTCCTGCTGCATATTACCAATACCATTGCTAATTAAGCAAACTCCCCTCAGAGGCTGCAGACATGATACAAGAGATCAATGCAGTCTCATCAGTGCCCATCAAATGCAGCCTACTGCTGTGCCCATCAATGCCGCCTCACTATGCCCATAATTGCAGCCTCAATGTGCCCATAATCGCAGCCTCTCTGTGCCCATAGTTTCAGCCTCTCTCTTTGTGCCCATAATCGCAGCCTCTGTGCCCATAATTGCAGCCTCTCTGTGCCCATAGTTTCAGCCTCTCTCTTTGTGCCCATAATCGCAGCCTCTGTGCCCATAATTGCAGCCTCTCTGTGCCCATAATCGCAGCCTCTGTGCCCATAATCGCAGCCTCTCTGTGACCATAATCGCAGCCTCTGTGACCATAATCGCAGCCTCTCTGTGACCATAATCGCAGCCTCTGTGACCATAATTGCAGCCTCTGTGACCATAATTGCAGCCTCTCTGTGTCCATAATCACAGCCTGCGTGACCATAATTGCAGCCTCTCTGTGACCATAATCGCAGCCTCTCTGTGACCATAATCGCAGCCTCTGTGACCATAATGGCAGCCTCTGTGACCATAATCACAGCCTGTGTGACCATAATCGCAGCCTCTATCTCTGTGACCATAATCGCAGCCTCTGTGACCATAATTGCAGCCTCTGTGACCATAATCGCAGCCTCTCTGTGACCATAATCGCAGGCTCTCTGTGACCATAATCGTAGCCTCTCTCTCTGTGACCATAATTGCAGCCTCTGTGACCATAATTTCAGCCTCTCTGTGCCCATAATCGCAGCCTCTGTGCCCATAATTGCAGCCTCTCTGTGACCATAATCGCAGTCTCTGTGACCATAATCGCAGCCTCTGTGACCATAATCGCAGCCTCTCTCTCTGTGACCATAATCGCAGCCTCTCTCTCTGTGACCATAATCGCAGCCTCTCTCTCTGTGACCATAATCGCAGCCTGTGTGACCATAATCACAGCCTCACTTTGCCTATGAATGCAGACTCACCATAGCCTGCCCTGGATGGGTCACACAGCCGACATCTCCTGCAGCGCTGTGTCTCACACAGCTGGGTCTGTGTGTGTGTTTGGCAGGGTAACAAGGTCCCGCCCCCCTAGACTGGCTCGTGTGATGGGCGGAACACTGGTTCAATCTGCTACCACATGAGCCAGTCTAGGGGGGCGGGTCCTTTTTACGGCGCCGCCGAACACACACACAGAACCAGCTGTGTGACACACAGCGCTCCCGGCGCTGTGTGTCAAACAAGAGGAGGAGGTGGGAGGGGAGCGCTGCAGCCACAGATCAAAGCGGTCTGTAGCGTGGCCTCTACTGCGCCCCCTTTCCACCAGTAAATGGTCCCGCCCAGGGCATCCGTCTCTTCTGCCCACCCCTTGTACCGGTGTTCTGACATATACTGTCCTCCTATCGGATAGTGTCCGCTCCGTACTGCGCAGGCGCAGCGCTTGCGCAGTACGGAGCAGAAGGAGATGCCGAAAGTGTCCGAAGTTGATCAGCTGACCATCAGCTGTACACGGCGCTTCGGCACTTCTTAGCGATGGCTGTGTAAGAGGGCCGCTCGCCACGCTTCGCTCGCCACGCTTCGGGCACGGCCTCGCTGCGCTCGGCAACTATTTATTCTCACTCTATGTCCACTTGGATAGTAGGGAATGAACCTGGACATAGGGTGAGAATAAAAGCGCAGGCGCCGTGTACAGCTGATGATCAGCTGTTAAACTTCAGAGACTTTCGGCGTCTCATTTGTCCTCCGTACTGCGCCTGCGCAGTACAGGGAGGACACTATATGATAGGGGACTGTATTTGACAAGACACCGGCCCTGTCTGGCAGGTGTCACCCTGGTGCGGCCCGCACCCCATGCCCCCCTCCTCAGGGCTGGATTAACATAGGGGCTGGTGGAGCTGCAGCTCCAGGCCCCTCCCTCAATATAGGCCCAATATCTGTGTGCCTTCCTGAAGGAAGAGGAGCCCTCTGTGCACACATGGAGGAAACAAGTCACTGCAGCCGAGTCCTGTCTCTGCGGATGCCTGACTCCTATCACAGGATCTGTTCACTCACACAGATCCTCAGTGTCTGGGAGGTGTCTGGGGGAGGGGCGCTGATGTTCGCCTAATCAGCAGGAGCCCGGGAGGAAGGACATTTTACATGCTGTTATGATAAGGTCAGTACATTTGTTAGGGGGATGTTGTGTAATTATTGTGCTAGGGGACAGACTGCTGCTCCCCCCCATGTAATGTGCTCTCTTGTGCCCACCATGTCATGTGCTGTACATTGCAGTGCCCTCCATGTAATGTGCAGTGCCCACCATGTGCTGTACATTGCATTGCCCTTCATGTGATGTGCAGTGTCCCCTATGTCGTGCTGTGCCTTGCAGTGCCCACCATGTAATGTGAAGTGCCCACCATGTAATGTGCAGTGCCCACCATGTCATGTGATGTGCCATGCAGTGCCCACCATGTCATGCACTGTGCCCGCCATGTAATGTGCAGTGCCCACCATGTCATGTGCAATGCCCACCGTGTCATGGGCTGTGCCATTCAGTGCCCCCCATGTCATGTGCAGTGCCCACCATGTCATGTGCTGTGCCTTGCAATGCCCGCTATGTAATTTGCAGTGTCCACCATGTCATGTGCTGTGCCATGCAGTGATCCCACCATGTAATGTGCAGTGCCCACCATGTAATGCGCTGTGCCATGCAGTGATCCCACCATGTCATGTGCAGTTCCCACCATGTAATGCGCTGTGCCATGCAGTGCCCACCATGTCATGTGCAGTTCCCACCATGTCATGTGCTGTGCCCACCCTGCCATGTGTTGTGCCCAGCATGCAGTGTGTTGTGTCCACTGTGTAATGTACTGTGCTGTTCAGCAGTGCCCACCATGTCATGTGCAGTTCCTAACAAGTAATTTGCAGTTGCATTGCCCACCATGAAATCTGCTATGCCATGCAGTGCCCACCATGTAATGTGTTGTGCCCACCATGTAATGTGCTGTGCCATGCAGTGCCCCCCATGTAATGTGCTGTGTCCAGTATGTCATATGCTGTACATTGCAGTGCCCACCATGTCATGTGCTGTACATTGCAGTGCTCACTATGTAATGTGCAGTGCCCACCATGTCATGTGCTGGGCATTGCATTGCCCTTCATGTGATGTGCAGTGCCCCCTATGTTGTGCTGTGCCTTGCAGTGCCCACCATGTAATTTGAAGTGCCCACCATGTCATGTGATGTGCCATGCAGTGCCCACCATGTCATGCACTGTGCCCGCCATGTAATGTGCAGTGCCCACCATGTCATGTGATGTGCCATCCAGTGCCCACCATGTCATGTGCAATGCCCACCATGTCATGGGCTGTGCCATTCAGTGCCCCCCATGTAATGTGCAGTGCCCACCATGTCATGTGCTGTGCCTTGCAATGCCCGCTATGTAATTTTGCAGTGTCCACCATGTCATGTGCTGTGCCATGCAGTGATCCCACCATGTAATGTGCAGTTCCCACCATGTTATGCGCTGTGCCATGCAGTGCCCACCATGTCATGTGCAGTTCCCACCATGTCATGTGCTGTGCTGTGCCCACCCTGCCATGTGTTGTGCCCAGCATGTAGTGTGTTGTGCCCACTGTGTAATGTACTGTGCTGTTCAGCAGTGCCCACTATGTCATGTGCAGTTCCTAACATGTAATGTGCAGTTGCATTGCCCACCATGAAATCTGCTATGCCATGCAGTGCCCACCATGTAATGTGCTGTGCCCACCATGTAATGCGCTGTGCCCACCACGTCATGTGCTGTGCCATGCAGTGCCCACCATGTAATGCGCTGTACCCACCATGTAATGTACTGTGCCATGCAGTGCCCACCATGTAATGCGCTGTACCCACCATGTAATGTGCTGTGCCATGCAGTACCCACCATGTCATGTGCAGTGCCCACCATGTAAATTGCTGTGCAGTGTCCACCATGTCATGTGCTGTGTTGTGTCCACCATGTCATGTGCTGTGTTGTGCCCACCATGTCATGTGCTGTGTTATGCCCACCATGTCATGTGCTGCACCATGCAGTGCCTACCATCTAATGTGCTGTACTCACCATGTAAGGTGCTGTACATTGTCCACCATGGCATGTGCCGTGCAGTACCCACAATGGAATGGGCTGTGTGGGGCTCACCATGTCATGTGCTGTGTCCACCATTTAATAGGCTGTGCTCACAATGTAATGTGCTGTGTCGTGCAGTGCCCACCAATGTGCCCAATGGAATGTGGTGTGCAGGGCTCACCATGTCATGTGTGGTGTCCACCATTTAATGTGCTGTGCTCCCAATGTAATGTGCTGTGTCGTGCAGTGCCCACCATGTCATGTGGTGTCATGCAGTACCCACCTTGTTATGTGCTGTGCAGCGCCCACCATGCCATGTGCAGTACCCACCATATAATATGCTGTGCCCACCATATAATGTGCTGTTCAGTGCCCACTTGTAATGTGCAGTGCCCACCATGTAATGTGCTCAGCTGTGCCCGCGATGTCATGTGCTGTGCCCATCATATAAGGTCCTGTGCCCACCCTGTGCATGTGCTGTGTTGTGCCCACCATGCAATGTGCTGTGTTGTGCAGTACCAACCATGTCATGTGCTGTGCCCACCATATAATGAACTGTGCCTACCTTGTAATGTGCTGTATTAGGCAGTGCCAACTGTGTAACGTGCTGTGCCCACCATGTAATGTACTGTGCTTTGCTTACTATTAAATGTGCTGTATCCATGTATCCACCATGTAATGTGTTGTGCCAACCATGTAATGTACTGTGCTATCCCCCCCCCCCCCCGGTGTTATGTACTATGCTGTGCCTTCCACAGACTCACCCCCTCACTCCCACCCCCCTGTCTCCCTCTCTCTCTCATCCCCTCTCTTTCACCCTGTTCTCTCTCTCACCCCCTTCACCCCTTACCACCCTCTCTCTCTTTCACCCTCTCTCTATTCCCCTTTTTCTCACCCCCTCTCTCTTGTCCCCTCTCTCTCTCACCCCCTCTCTCTCTCTCTCATTCACCCCCTTTCTCTCTCTTTCCCCCTCCCTCTCATCCCCTCTCTTTCAACCCCCCATCTCGCTATCACCCCCCCCCCCCCTCTCTCTCTCTCTCTTAACCACTCTCTCACACCCCTCTCTCTCTCTTTAATTTAAATTTAACAAAAATTGTTTGCGTTTTCATTTTATTTATTTCCATAAAAAGGCCCACCAAAATCCTTAGCACCAGGCCCATGTTGCTCTTAATCTGGCCCTGCCCCTCCTCTAGAGATGCCACTGATTGTGGGGAAGCCCCCAATGTACAGGAGGCTGTGTAAGCAGTATGACAGCCGCTTAAACAGCCGCTTGTGTCCCATGGTCCCCCCCGGGACCCATGGTAGGGCCGGCCCTGTCTGGAACACCGCAGCACTGAAGGGAAGGTGAGTATACTGTAGTTCCATGTTAAGGCACAGAGTGCAGGGGTGAGATCTATGCAGTGCACTGAGCACAGGGGACAGAAGTACAAAATGCAGAAAGCACAGGGGGAAGCAGTATGTAATGTTCAAGTGCCGGGGGCAGGTTTACAAAATACAGCCTGTACACATTCCAGACATGTAACAATGTGTGTATTACTAAAACTGAATTGAATTCCAGAAAAGCAGCTGTGACTAGGTACATGGAGAAACCTGGGAGAATTTCAGCATTTCCTCAGTCTCCACTCCCTAGTGATTGCTCAGAATTTAAAACTGTAACTTTTTCTAAGACCGCAGCAGGCCCAAAACAAAATTACCACTGCACTTACACCAGGGTTTACATAAGTATCATGTCTAGCCTAGGGGAAGAATGTTGTTCCTTTTTTTTATATGGAGAAAGGAAGATGAAGGCATTGTCAGGAGTTTTAAGGCATTTTTCGTGATTTTTTTTTTTTTTTTATGTTGCATTTACATGCATTTTTGGAACATTCTTGTGTGTTCAAATGGGTTCCAGTACATTTACAAGCAAAAAAATGCAGTGTGCTGTACTTTTTTTGCACATGGAAACACAGCAATGATGTGAACTAGGCTTAATAAAATACATTCATTTTTCTTGCATATGTGTTTGAATTGCATTTAAAAATGCATTTGACTGCTTCTGGTTCATCTTAAATAATCAGTTAAGGGTAAAGTATGCCCTATAAAAGTATCAAAGCTGAATAAGCTTATCTCGTGCAGAAATAACTGTATCAAAATAAATACCTGTCTATTGGAGAATTTCTTTCCAGTCCTCCAGCAGACAAATCAGGGATATCCACTCTCCAACGGTCCTGAACATGAGGAATTCTAGCGAGTTTCCCTAGAGATAGCATACAATAATGTCAAGAATACAGCTGGGTATTTACAGGTTTGGAAGGAGGCTTTATCTAGAAAAGACGGATGAAAAACCACATTTTGCATACCAAATTTTGCTGCTGTCATATGTCTATGAAAATTCTCCTTGGTGGGGCTGACCAATCAGAATCGCTTGGATCTGTCCTGGAACCCCTGCAGAAAGAAGGGGGAGAGGAGTGGGGATTTCAAATTGCTGGATCGCTACACTGGTATTTTGGGACTGACTTTAAGGATTTTAAGGATACAGCGGGGATAGAGGTTCCATCAACGTTTGCAAGGGATTGCCTGTAGATGGGATTAGTAGGGGCTTAAAGGGGAAAACAAAGGCTACTTCCATAGCTGTCACTGTCAGCTGTGGAAATAACCACAAGTGTATGTATAGTAATTGTGAGGCAAAATAATATCTGCACAGGTCAGTGAGTAGGAATAAAGCAACATTTACTGTAACTGGAATGTGCCTAATACAGCCTTAAGGTAGCTGGCCTTTTTTACCATTACTGTTGTAAAAGTGTCAGCTCAAAATAACACCAAGAATATCTGGAAGCTAAAGTGCAGGATTTTTCCTAAATTGATAATGAGCTAAGAGGGATTATCTATTGTTGTGCATTCAGTGTGTCAGAACATGCTTATGAAGTGACTTTCGGGATTTTGTTAAAGGCTATGACTGGCTGACTACAGCAGACATACACAATTCAGAAAGAATCCGTTAGCAAATATGTTTAATCTGCTTGTAACATCTGAAAAACCTCTACTTATTTCTGCTCTTAACACAAATTATACAATGATAATAAGAATCGAATTCCAAGCTGAGAACATCTTTTTACAGCTAGCATCAAGCTCATACAGAAAATAATCATGCACCATGCTGTGACTCTCTACTTTTGCATATTACTACTTTTTCTATATTATTCCATTTGGTGAAATTTGAGAATAACATAACAAGGCATCCTGTGTAAGGATCCACATTTAGACTACGTTCACATTGCTTTGTTTCCCAGCAGGGTTCATGTTGAAGGATGTTAGTTTCCTTCATTTTTATTTTTATTTCCATTTTTATTTTCATGTTTATTTTCATTTTTATTGTTATTTTATTTTAATTTATGTATTTATTTTGATTTCATTTTTATTTTTATTTATTTTGTATTATTTTTTATTTATTTTTTATTATTTTTTAATTTATTTTAATTTAATTTTTATTTTAACACATTTTTTATGTAAACAATTAATCTTTAATGAATTATCCATTGTTGCCTTCTTTTTTGTGTAGTTTTAATGTAATGAATTTTATTTCTTTGTACGTTTTTCAACATAAGTACTATATGTATAGAACATTAGGCAATAAAGTTTTTTGTTATCACTTGGCAATAACAGGAAGTGATGTTATATAGAGGAAGTTGGTGTTTGATTACACCAGATATATTTGGTTGTCCACGATTGGCTAATTGGAGAGGAGGCAGCCGCTCCTTTGTATATAAATTGCACCATCCGAAACCGGAAGTGATGTCCTTGATGACGCCCTGGATGAGTGGTGAAACACGTTGACATATTTCCGGTTTCTCGAACCAGTGACGCAACTTCCGTCATATTTGGAACACACGCTGTCCTAGTGGCGGACCCGGAACATTCACTGATGCCTATTTAACACAGATGTTCCATGAGTGGAGTTGTTTGATTGCGCAGCACACACAGTACTAGCGGTACTTCACTATTGGCTTTTTTCATTTTTTTCCCATTATGATTGATCTACCTTGGTCCATCCAAGTGAACACCTCTATGAAAGCTTCTCTGAGAGTCCATTCCTCATACACCAGATCTTGTAGATCACAGCTTTTTTGACCCCAGACTGCAAAGCTGAGGGTCCATTAACTCTGGTGAGTGGGGTCAAAAGAGGAAAGTGTGGCACTTGAACACTTTACCCTGGATCACAGAAGCACTTTATTTTGGAGCACTCAGCACTTTACTATATATATATATGTTTTGATGATATTATCACGGTTAATGTTTTTGAGCACATAATTTGTTGTTCAATATTCTGCTAGCATATAGAATATCGCTATAGACAAGCACAGACAGCAGTACAATGGAAATCAGACTGTGCATAAACAATGATCTATCTGGCATTACCAAGCTCTTCTTGAGCCACTGGCCAGGGTGAAGCTAGCTACAGTCCTCTCGGCACTGGGGCCCTTGTATATGCTTGCAATGGAATGCCCTTCCAAATGGAAGATTTGTAATCCAGTGAGTAACAGCACTGTCCCTTGCTGGTAGAACCCTTTGGCAAACAGTGTCAATAAGACTTTGGAACAATAGATTTTGAATGGTAGCAACTCTGGAACAGCAAATATTCCCAGAAGACGTACATAAACTATGTGGTCTAGATGCAGATTCCATGGGGCCTCTACCTTCCCTGCAGCACAGTTCACACCGCAGTAGTCCAGCACTTGGCCCTGCACAGACAATCTCGAGCTTGTGGTCTTTGCAGCACCTGTCTTGCAGTGAAGCCTGTTCCAGCTACAGCAACAACTCAAGTCCTTTCCTTCCCCAGATTTACTGTAAGGCTGTTCCAGCTCACAAAAAAAAACAGACCCACATGTACCGATTGCATTGGTTTAATTTCTGTTACTCTTTTCTGTAAACTTAAGAAAATTGAGTACTGTCCGTGATACTTTTTTTATTTGCACTAACATACAATTTTTCAGGACAAGCTTTCGAGGTATGTCCCCTTCAAAAATTTTTTGGGAAAAAAAAAAATAAATAAAAAACAGACCCTTCTTCATCTGGGCACACATCCACATTTCCCCCATATGGGTCCTGACTCAACTCTACCCATTTCCATTCCTTTCACGGTCTATCAAGCAATAGCACTCTTAAAGGCAACTGAAAGTGCCCTCTGACCCAGTGGGCGCTACCATGCTAAGCAATGTGCTTAAGCTGGCCATAGAAGGATCGAAAGTTGGCCAGTTCAGATTCTAATAGGCGTCTTCTCTCGAACTGGAATGCAGTGCTCTGCCCTGGTAAGGATAAATTTTGTTTTGAGCTGTGCTATACTTGGTGGAGTAGCAATCCCTTTCTAGGCCTGGTCAAGTTTCCTTAAGCTTGATGGTTGATTGCTCCTGTCTGCCTCTGGAAGAAGCTTCCAGAGCTACAGTGGGAGGGTCAGCCACTGAAGTTATGAATATTTATCTGCCATCAGCCAATCCTTAGGTGGGGGCACCCTGAAGATGGCTGGAAAGAAGATGAGTGTTTGGGAGGCCTGTTCAGTGGGGTAAATTCTCCTGGGCTGTTACTCCACATAGCAGTTGGTGTGTGTTACTGAGAAGAGATACTGTTGGGTCTCAGCATGTGAATAGCTGAGGGCTCAAAGGAAGTTTATAGGATATTTTGCTGGAGGGTATAATCAGAATGCAATATCACAGTGGGGAGGATTCCTTCATTTACTTTGAATGTGTGGATGGGGGAATACATTTTTTTTTTTTTATCAGCCAACCAGCTTATTAAAAACAATGCGATCCATCTATGCTCCTCCAGCCCGGTATTCTGCCAGGTGGAGAAGCAGGCTGTGTACTCCTGTACCCGCTCTCCCTTTTCTTCTGCCCCTGTGTTACAGAACGACTGTGCTGTAGACTGCCTGAGATCCCCTGCTCACCCTCCTCCCTCCTGTCAGCAGGGGTGAAGTCTGTGAGGAGAAAGAGGACTAGGAAGTGCAGCCCCTCCCTACTGGATGATGCTGCCATAGTGGATGATTGGAGATATAGTCCCAGGGACGGGTGCTGTACAATGGAGTGTACAGGCTGCAAAATTTAACTCCTAGGATACCTTGCAGTAAAGGAGGAGAAGACACTGACTTTTTCCAGGCAAATGTCCAGAGGTCTGGGCAGTGCAGGGAATGAACAAGTGCAGATCTGTTCCTGTATGGTTCTGCCATCCCCACAGAGAAAGAGAGAAATTGTAGAGCTGGGCCAGAGCCACTGAGGACCTGCATGAGGACTGGGACCAGAACTGGAGGGACCTGTCACTGGGGTACCTGTGCCTACAACAGAAAGAGCTGAGACTGTGCCTATGCAGAGCGGATCAAATTCCTGGGGACACAGGTATATATTACCTATTACACAGGCCCCAGTACTTTCTTAACTATACCTTAACTAGCTTTTTTCTCCATAAGGAAGTTGTCAGATCACCTGTATCCAGGTGACAGATGCACCCCGTAGGGATCAGGAGTGCACCACAAGGTAGTGGACCCTACGGCCGACTGCTGCGGATTGAACCCTGGGAGGTTGAGGAAGCAGGTCTACTGGATCACTGACACAGATCCCACTGGGAGCTAGAGCATAGATTCCCCAGGGCGCGGAGTCTAAGAGCCAGAAGGTGTTCACCAGAGCCTTTAATGGTAAGGATGGACTGAGCTGCAGTCTGGCTCCAGGTCGCGGCCCCCAGGGTCTCACAGCTCACGCTCACGGTAGACTACAGGAGAAGAGGAAGGAGGCAGCAGGCTGGAACAACATGGAAAGTAAGGGACAAGCCAAGGTCGGGGCCACAAGCAGACAAGGACAACAGAGTACACGCCAAGGTGCAGGGTCACAGGCAAACAGGGATGGTCAGGAACACGCCAAAGGTCAGGGTCACGAGCAAACAGGAATAGTTAAGAACAGGCCAAAGTCGGTAACAGGAATCAGACGTAGGAAACACAGCAAGTACACACAGAGGCTAACACACAATGGTTGATCAGCACTGCTGGTTTGCAGTGCACAGTTTAATATAGGGTTCCCTGATAGGGCCTGGGGTGGGGCCATGCTTAGAGGAGAGGTTACAAAAGCAGTCAGGTGAGGGTCAGCTGGTCTCTAGAGATGAACACATGGAGACAGGTATGCTGATCGACAAACTATTGCATAACCACGACAGTACCCCCCCTCTTAAGACCTCCCCCTCCTATGCCCAGGCCTTAAGGGAAACTCCAGATGGAACCTCCTCAATAGACGAGGAGCAAAGACCTCAGATGCAGTGATCCAAGACCTCTCCTCAGGACCAAACCCTTTCCAATGTACAAGGTACTGAAGAATGCCTCTAGGGCGCCGGGAATCGAGAACTTGACTAACCTCATACTTAAGATTATCCTCAGAGACTGAAACCGAGGTAGGGAGAGGGCGAGAGGACTTATTGAGGGCTAAAGGCTTCTTAGGAATGGGTAAAGGCATAAGAAGACCATCAGGAGTCTGAGCAGGGTCCCCCAGACCCTTAAAGATGAGCTGGACATCCAACACAGGATCATCAGACTGGGCAGAAGTCAGTGGATCCCTGAGACCAGGTTGTTTAGAAAGTGATGTGTCACAGCAGTCAAGCTGGATAGCTTCACTGGGCATAGTCTGAACTGGTGCAGAGGCCGACTGAACAGCATTGCCAGGTGCAGCGACCACCAGAATCGCATCACAGGGTGTAGCGACTGTGGAACTGGTAGACGAGTCAGCCTGGGTGTGCGTCCAAGGGGGTCCAGGAACAGGCAAAGGTAAATGACCATGCAAACTGGAGTGAATGATCGGCTTAAGTTTACAGGTGGGCTCCTCATCCAGAGTGCCACATGACCCAGAGAGTGCCTCAGCCCGACTATTGCAGGAGACATTCCAGAAATCGCTATATGTAGCGGAAAGAGCAGAAGATACTGGGATGGTGGCAACAGGAAGTTTCTCTTTTGGGGTAACCTTGAGTAGGCAGGAAGAGGAACAGGAGGCACCCCAAGCCAAGATCCGTCCAGCAGTCCAGTCAATGTGTGGAGAATGGAACCGTAACCAAGGAAGACCTAATATGATAGGAGATGAAGCTTTAGGCAAGACAAGGAAGGATATCCACTCCTGGTGGAGTGTCCCTACCGACATCTTAACAGGAAGGGTCTGGAAGCGGATAGGACCCCCTGGGAGAACAGTGCCATCAATCGCCAAGACCACCAATGGCGTTGAAAGGGGCAAAAGGGTAAGTCTCATGGAAGATGCAGCTTCCCAATCCATGAAATTGCCAGCGGCTCCAGAATCCAGATATGCCGAGACCGAACGAGAGGAAGCGCCGACATGAAGGAACACAGAAAGAAGAAGACAAGAAGGTGAAGGTGATACTTCAGGGTCTAATACTCCACCTTCCAGATGTATTAGCCCCGATCGTTTTTCCGGACGAAGAGAACAAGTGTCACGAAAATGACCTTTGGCCCCACAATAGAGGCACAGGCCCAGAGTTCTGCGCCTAGCATGTTCTTCAGGAGACAACTTGGTCCAGCCCAGCTGCATAGGTTCCTCAGCGGGCAGGGGGTGCTCCTCGGACCGAGGGAGAAGGGACTGGGAGCTCAAGCTGCCTAAGGAACGGGGAGTGCTGGCGTCTTTTTTCCAGGGCCCTCTCCTGAAAGCGAATATCGATCTGGTTACACAAGGTGATGACACCGTCCAGATCAGCAGGAAGGGATCTTCCTGCTAATTCATCCTTCACTCTATCATAGAGGCCATGTAAAAAGGTTGCAACTAGGGCCTCATTATTCCAGCTCAATTCAGCTGTGAGGATACGGAACTGAAGAGCATACTGTCCCACAGAAGCGGACTCTTGACGGAGACATAAAAGAGCGCTAGCTGCTGAGGAGACACGACCCGGTTCCTCGAAGATATTCCGAAAAAGTTTCAGGAAATCAGACAGGCTAGAAACCACTGGATCATTCTGTTCCCACAGAGGGGCAGCCCAAGCCAGCACCTCGACGGACAGAAGGGATATAATATAGGCTACTTTCGCCCAATCGGACAGGAAGTTTTGGGGCTGAAGTTCAAAATGAACTAAGCCCGGCAACGGATCATGTGCGGGTAGCGGCACATCAGCCGGGTCCATGGCTGATCAAACTGTCAGGTCACCTGTATCCAGGTGACAGATGCACCCCGTTGGGATCAGGAGTGCACCGCAAGGTAGTGGACCCTACGGCCAACTGCTGCGGATTGAACCCTGGGAGGTTCAGGAAGCAGGTCTACTGGATCACTAACACAGATCCCACTGGGAGCTAGAGCATAGATTCCCCAGGGCGCGGTGTCTAAGAGCCAGCAGGTGTTCACCAGAGCCTTTAATGGTAAGGATGGACTGAGCTGCAGTCTGGCTCCAGGTCGCGGCCCCCAGGGTCTCACAGTTCACGCTCACGGTAGACTACAGGAGAAGAGGAAGGGGGCAGCAGGCTGGAACAACAAGGAAAGTAAGGAAAAAGCCAAGGTCGGGGCCACAAGCAGACAAGGACAACAGAGTACACGCCAAGGTTCAGGGTCACAGGCAAATAGGGATGGTCAGGAACACGCCAAAGGTCAGGGTCAGGAGCAGACAGGAATAGTTAAGAACAGGCCAAAGTCGGTAACAGGAATCAGACGTAGGAAACACAGCAAGTACACACAGAGGCTAACACACAGTGGTTGATCAGCACTGCTGGTTTGCAGTACACAGGTTAATATAGGGTTCCCTGATAGGGCCTGGGGTGGGGCCATGCTTAGAGGGGAGGTTACAAAAGCAGTCAGGTGAGGGTCAGCTTGTCTCTAGAGATCAACACATGGAGACAGGTATTCTGATTGACAAACTATTGCATAACCATGACAGAAGTTGTCATCCTCGTTGAGGCATCATGCGGGATCAGCATCTACGTCTTGGACTGAGATGCTAGCTCCGAGATAACACAAACATATAAATCCTGGTGCATGTGCAGCTCTGGGTTCTGTATAAAATGATTGACACATGATTGGACCCCTACTGCAGCCTTTCACTTTATGATATGCTTCAAAATTAGAACTTTGCGGTCTGATCATTTAGGGAGAGGAGACTTACTTGGCTTGAACTCAATAGCTGCTTTTAACAATAAAAGTTAGAGTTTTTTTGTAACTTGTAAAGTTACTGAAAGGTCCACTTTAATAAGGAAGGTCCCATCATCTATGATGTTGCTCACCCTCAGCAAAATAGAAAAGAGTAAAGCTGAGGGGTCTTAGGGTGAGATTAGTGAACAGGGTACATAACAAATGAACCAGCTGAAGCTTTAAATGGACAAGCAAAAGGTAATCACTTATAAATAATTGTGTCTTTTGTGACTGCCAACTAATATGCATCGTACCTTTGAAGACTAAACACCCACCACATTAAATTCAAATTAAATGTAATTTGACTTCTTTACTTTAGAAATAATTCCTTGCCCATTATTCCACTGAATGTGTTCTAGATTAGGTTTGAGGGAAGCCATCCCTTCATCACACAAAATAACGTAATACCCACCTAGCAAAATTACAGTGATGGGGATTTTGTGTTTAACTCCTTCATTACAGAGATAAAACAACTCTTAACGCCTAATACCAGTTTTCAACTTTGACATATGTTAGTAAAACTGTACATATCTGATTCTTCAACCAAGCCTACCTCTGTACTTTATAACCATATGTATGTATGAATACTCTTACGAATATGCCCTCTCTCTGGCATTTCAGATTTGGATAATGATGACTGGTCTGATGTTTGGGACTTTCCCTTTAAGCAATTGGTTTCTCTCCGCAACAGGCTTATCAAATTTAAAATAGTCCACAGGGCATACTTCACCCCTTACTGAATACACAAAATGGACCCAATAGTTTCTCAATGTTGGAGGTACCTCCCATTCACCTGGGAATTACATCCATATCTTCTGGTCCTGCCCCATCATTTTGGGAGTCAGTTCTTCAGATCGTTCAGTCTGTCTCTGGAGTGGTTGTTTCCTCCTCTCCACGTGTCTGTCCCTGGGTCTGGTGGAAGAGCTGGCTTCTACAAGAGCAGCACGGACTCTGATGGGACTGTTTTTATTTTATGCTGTAAAATCCATCACATTTGCCTGTAAAAAGCCCACTCCGCCCATGGTGGCATTCTGGAAGCAATTGGTTAACTTCACCCTTCCCCTCTACAAAGACACCTATTGTAACCGAGGATGTCCAAAACATTTTTTTTCTCAAATAAAGTTGTATTAATTAGATTGTGCCAGCATTACATAATCCATAACATGTACAACATTTTAAACATACTGTTCTGGAATCACCAATGCATCTCAACAGCAAAATTGCAGAGTGTTTATAATCAACCCTCACAGAAAGAGAAAATAGAAATCAACAAACCGGTACATAGAAAGGCAAATACATGTACTCCACTGCCCTTGGGTTCTTTTCTACCAGAGATATTATCATGCCCTGCCAATTATCAGACGATTCAAAATAAGGTCTGCCGGTGCAAGGCCTGGTGTATCCAACCAGGGAGCCCACAACTTATCAAATTTGCTGAAGCTACCCTATGCTGAAAGATGTATTTTTCTAACCAAAGAGTATCTCCTATTTGGGCAATCTATTACTTCGAGGGTGGGGGTGGGGGGTCAGTGAAAGTCCAGTGCCAAAGTATCACCTTGGGGGTCTAAAACAGAACCTTAGCTATGGCCTGTTTAGGTACTTCGTCCACCGGGAGATCACACAGAATCCCCAATAAACAAGATTTTGGTTCCTCTGGTACATGGACCTGCAACACCTGACTGATAGTAGTGATAACACCCTTCCAATATCGGTGTAGCCCGGCAAAAAAAAATTGACAAAGTATGGTCACCATGGCTACGTGAAGACTCAACACCTATGATGCCAGCTACTTCCTAATCAATAGGTTCCCCCCCCCCCTTTTTTTCCTGTTCTAAATCTACTGTCTTTTGGTATTTGGAGGGGATGTAAACATTTTTAGTGTCTCCTCTGTTAATTGGGAGCAGACCTGCATTTGATTCTACTTCTAGAATTTGGCACAGGTGGCACAGATAGACTTGAAACCAGTGCACGCCACTTCTGTCAGTTTCCGCATAATGGTGCAGTAAGCTTAGTTCATTGTGTCTATTCCTTTACCCTCACTACATCATACTAGTTCCAGCACAGAACCCAAAAATATGATGGAAACTATGTTTTTTTTTTTTTTTTTTTCACAGGTTTAGACCTATTAAGCTGTGTCCTGCAAGGGTGGATAGGTCACACCAAGGAACAAAATCATTTTCATGTTTTGTGACACAGTCAATTGAAGACCATTAACAATAAATTTCTTTCTCAGAAATGGTTGAAGATTATATTATGTAATTATAGAAACACTACAGGGTGGTAACAAATTTAGCAAGTATTGTTTCATTCTTAATGTGTTGATGAGCTGCCGTTTTGAAAATGAGTTTTTCTACCTCAGGGAGACAGCTAAGATGGCCTAAAATGACATAACTAGAAAGAGACAGTCAAATAGATATTTCATATAACAACCAAACAGGGTCACTGTCCTCTGTGCCGACAAATACAGTTTCAGCTGCCGCCCAGAAGAAAAGGTTGATTTTTTTCAGAGCAAGAAACTTGACACTGAACATTGTCATCTTAAAGGTCAGACAAGACATTCATTTAGTAGAGTCAATATAATTATACACCTCTCAAACTTTTCTTTTTTTTCTATTTTATGTCCATGTGCCATAAGAATTTTGAACTTACTGTATTGAATTTCTTGTATTTTGTCGATTTGTCGACCAGATTTGTTGTCCTTAGAAGCACAAATAGTACAAGTAATGTACTAAACTTTATTATGAGCTTTTGGAAACTTTCTACATGATGAATTATTTTTCTATACCTATGTGTGCATGGGGAAACTAGAGGGAGAAAATTGAAGAGTCTGCTTCCTATTGTGACACATGTGCGGGCTCAATCACGAGCCGTGCTGCCTGCTTACATAGACACAGACAGCATGGCTTGGCCCTGATCCCCGCTCCCTCATCACAGGATTTGATTGACAGGACTGCCAATGGCTCCCACTTCCTCAGCAAAGCCTGTGAGAGCCACTACAGATGGGCACAGCTCTGGTTCAAGTGAGAGCTCAGGTAAGTATAAGGAAGGGGGTGAGGGGGCGATACTGTTACCCAAACATTTTTTACCTTAAAGTCGAGTTCCACCCAAAAATAGAACTTCTGCTTTAAGTGATGGTGACCCCCTGACATGCCACATTTGGCATGTCATTTTTTTTTGGGGGGGGGGCAGATACCCTCTTTTTAGAGGCATCCAGCTCTCACTTCCTCCCGGGGCTCGGAAGGAAATTCACCTCTCCCCCCTCCCTCCCTGCAATCTTCTGGGACATGTCACAGGTCCCAGTAGATTGCCCGGCCATTCACAGCGCGCGGCTCGCGCATGCAGTACAGTAAGAATGCCAGCACGGTGGAGAGGAGGGGCAGAGGAGCGGGGGGTTCATAGGCCCGCATCGCTGGACGTGAGTGTCCGATTATTAAAAGTCAGCAGCTACACTTTTTGTAGCTGTTAACTTTTAATTTTTTTTTTTCCGGGGAACTCCGCTTTAATGCAGGGAATACGTTAAGGTAAAAATGTTTAGGATTTAGAACAACTGTAACCCCAATCTATCCAGTCCTGCTCATGAAACTAAATTTTGACATTTCCTCAAAAAATCTAAAATGTTAAATACTCTCACAAAGTACAATGTGATCAAAAAATGAGGAGATTAAAATAAATTCTTCAGAATAAAGTAAAGCGAGGCTTGTCTCTTGATGGCTTTGTTTTTGTCTCAGTAACCTGGTGATCTGGAAATTTTTGTTTACCTGTGTGTAATCAAGAACCATACAAGCTTTGGGTGCCACTAAAAGCAGTTATCCCATAATACTCTGGTGACTCACCTTGAAGGCAGGTGCCAGCGTTAAGAAAGCCTGTCCTGGCTCTGTATACACGTGTGGAGAAGGAAGGATGGAACACCGCACTCCAAAGAAACAGACCAACTCCTCCCAGGACTTGCCCCCGACATGTTTCATCCTGTCCACAGGGCTTATTCATAGGGGTTCCTATGACTAAGCCCCTACAACTAAGCCCAGTGGGCGTGGTGAAACATGTCAGGGGCAAGTCCTGGAAGGAATTGAGCTGAAGCCCCTTTTACCTTTTCTTACCTGGGCTGTTTCTTTGGAATGTGGCATTCTGTCTTTCCTTCTACCTGTGTATAATGCTGGAATTGACCATAGATATACAGTATCTCACAAAAGTGAGTACACCCTCAAATTTTTGTAAATATTTTATTATATCTTTTCATGTGACAACACTGAAGAAATTACACTTTGCTACAATGTAAAGTAGTGAGTATACAGTTTGTATAACAGTGTAAATTTGCTGTCCCCTCAAAATAACTCAACACAGCCATTAATGTCTAAACCGCTGGCAACAAAAAGTGAGTACACCCCTAAGTGAAAATGTCCAAATTGGGCCCAAAGTGTCAATATTTTGTGTGGCCACCATTATTTTCCAGCACTGCCTTAACCCTCTTGGGCATGGAGTTCACCAGAGCTTCACAGGTTGCCACTGGAGTCCTCTTCCACTCCTCCATGACAACATCACGGAGCTGTTGGATGTTAGAGACGTTGTGCTCCTCCACCTTCTGTTTGAGGATGCCCCACAGATGCTGAATAGGGTTTAGGTCTGAAGACATGCTAGGCCAGTCCATCACCTTTACCCTCAGCTTATTTAGCAAGGCAGCGGTCGTCTTGGAGGTGTGTTTGGGGTCGTTATGTTGGAATACTGCCCTGCCCAAGTGGGAAATCAGGACAATATAATGGTAAAAAACAGGCACCTGTGACAATACACAGGCAGCAAACAGGTAATTCTGACTATACACTGCAAAAAATTGTCAATCCTTAAAATACACAGGCAACACATAGATAATCATTACAATATGCCCAGTCCAGGATAGCTTAAAGGCAAATTCACACCAGTGTGTTGATCTGCATTTTAGCGCAGCGCTAAAATGCAGATCAACAGAAGAACATCTGAAAAACACTAATTTTCAAGGTGTCATATTCACACCATACTGCTGCGTATGCATGTCAATGGACATCAAAATGTATGTCAACGGACATCAGCGTGTGTTAAAATGTGACTAAAATGGATGGCAATGTACATGCATTTTCCATACCTTTTAGAGTAAGTCAGTGTGAATTTGCCCTAATGGAACTTCCCTAACAAATTTAAGGCCGATTACATTCTTATGCCCCATACACACGGTCGGATTTTCAGACGGAAAATGTTTGATGGGAGCTTTTTGTCGGAAATTCAGACTGTGTGTAGACTCCATCGGACATTGTCCATCGGAATTTCCATCACACAAAATTTGAGAGCTGGTTCTCAAATTCTCAAAATCAGTTGTCGAAAATTCAGATCTTGTGTGTACAGAATTCCGACGCACAAAGTTCCACGCATGCTCGGAATCAAGCAGAAGAGCAGCACTGGCTGTCGAACTTAATTTTTCTCGGCTCGTCGTACGTCACCGCGTTCTTGACGTTCGTAATTTCCGTCCAACTTTGTGTGACCGTGTGTATGCAAGAAAAGTTTAAGCCAACATCCGTCGGAAAAAAAACATGGATTTTGTTGTCGGAATGTGCGATCGTGTGTACGCGGCATTAGTAAGCTCCATTGACCACCTAAATTCCACCCTCTCATTTGACTCCAATGCATTTTGCCAAATTGTGCTGAAATGTCTCACCACTGCTTCCTTAATGTGAGTTTTACACCTTTGGCCTCACCCTGCACAGAGATTTTCCAGCTCTCAGGACTACTGTCTAAGTGCCAGCAGAATAATTGTGATCATTACTTGGTAAGCCAATTGAGCAGTTTACCCTTTTACCCTTAACACACACAAACACACATAAGGTAGCAGCCCACACATGTTTTAATAGTAACATGCACTGTTCACAGCAACTGCTGTTGCAATACTGACCTTTAAATTGAATGTCTGTATCACTTGCTACTATGCACAGAGAGGAATGTAATAGAGTTTACACTATGGGCGTTATTTACAGAAGCAAGATTTCTTTATTTTCTAATTAGGATATTTAAAGATTCAGCCTAATAATTAAAAAATATTATTTTATTGAAAATAAATAAAAACAGTGCAAGAAATATTACAGAAAAAACATTACAAAACAGACATACTGTAAGCAAAGGCAAAATAAAAGAAATTTTAAGTGTGAAAAATAATTATGCAAAGTTCACCTGGTCTTTGAGTTTGATTCGCTTGCGGAGTAAGTCCAATCTGCTATGGTAGGTCACTGGCCCTCATAAATTACTCTTAGCATTCCTTTATAGTTTCCATGGTAAACTAGAGCTGCAAATGCAGCCATACTTCTTGTCCCCTCAATGAGTGTAGTCAGGGCTTTTTTTTTAGCGGGAACGCGGGGGAACGCAGTTCCGGCACCTCCAGCACTGAATGTTTGTAATGGCTAGGAGTGCTGGGTTGTGCTACAGTGTCTATTGATACTGGCTTCTGGTGGATCTATTGTTGCTAGAGGGGATCTATTTCTGCAGAAGGGTTGATTGCTGCTGGGGAGGTCTATTGTTGCTGGTGGGGCCATCTATTGTTGCTGGTGGGGGCATCTATTGTTGCTGTGGTGGGTCTTATGTTGCTGGGGGGTCTGTTGTCGCTGGGAGGGATCTACTGTTGAGGGAGCAGTCTATTATAGCTGGCTGCTAGAGGGTCTATTGTTGCTGGGGGTATTTTGTTGTAGGTGGTCCATTGTTGCAGGGAGGGATCTATTGTTGCTGGTGGGTCTATTGTTATTGGCTGTGGGGGGTCTATTTTAATATTTTTCTTGTTATCAATAAAAAATTTCATACAAATTACTTAGTACCACAAATGTTACTTGGTTCTGTATTCTCTAAAAGAGGCAGTTCTGGTAGGTGGGTAGGGGGTGGAACCAAGGACTGGTGCTCAGAGGTAGGTAGGGGAAAAAAAAAAGGGGTAACTCCCAAAAGGGGGAGTTCCTGCACCTATTCTCTGAGAAAAAAAGCCCTGAGTGTAGTAGAACAGTCCTACCCAATCAAATAGTCATCGGTAAATGGGAGCCAAGAGCAGCAAATGCAGCCTTCTTTTTTTGTCCCTTCAATAGGTGTTGCAGAATGACTCCACTATGTGCCCTGTATGAGTCAAGGATAGGGCATGCTATCCCCCTTTTCTGGCCAGCTCAGATAAATCAGGTATGGATTTTGGGGGTTGGGGACCCTATACTTTGTAAGTCAATATCCCTGCCCATTTGTTTATATTCAGCAGTTAGATGAAAATCCCTGGCTGAGAGTTGAATGGGCCAGGCAGGAGTGACTCACTGGTTGTTAGGTTGCTGGCCCAGATAGCAAGCAATTGTGCTGCAAGTTTGAAAATGACTTGCTAAGCTATTGCTAGACTTGCCAGGCTGCACAAGTTTGTTGCACAATTGCTGCAAGTCGACACTGCATAACTCCAGATCAACTTTCTTTGCAAACATTCTGCAAGTGTGCTGCAAGTTCTGGTTCAGTCATGTTGTGCGATAGTCATTCCACCACATGGGTCACTGTGGCTGGGTTTTCATGCTGTAGACTTGCAGAACTCTTGTTGTAAACTCAACCATTGCAACTTTACTCTTGCTAGAGACTTGCCACGCAAACTTGCTACAAACTGGAAAAGTATCAACTAGAACTTGTGCTTCAACTGTTTAGCACGTGTACAACTTCCCAGTGAAAATATGCAGCAAGTTAACAGTCTTACAATTCAACACTGCCACAAATTTGTGGCAAGTTATCCTTCCTCTCTGGGTGGCAAGCAACCACTCTGAGCAGGAAGCTGCCACATTTAGCACTTGTAGTAATCCTGTTGCTAAATGCAGTGGCGGCTGGTGCTCAAAAATGTTGGGGGGTGCAAACAAACTGAAAAATTCTGAAAAGTACTAAAAAAAAAATCAAATGCAGCCACTGTGCCATCAAATGCAGCCACTGTGCCCATCAAATGCAGCCACTGTGTCCATCAAATGCAGCCACTGTGCCCATCAAATGCAGCCACTGTGCCCATCAAATGCAGCCACTGTGGCCATCAATTGCAGCCACTGTGCCCATCATATGCAGCCACTGTGCCCATCATATGCAGCCACTGTGCCCATCATATGCAGCCACTGTGCCCATCAATTGCAGCCACTGTGCCCATTAAATGCAGCCACTGCACCATTAAATGCAGCCATTGTGTTATTAAATGCAGCCACTGTGCCATCAATTGTAGCGCCTGTGCCATTAAATTCAGCCACTGTGCCATCAATTACAGCCACTATGCCATCAATTGCAGCCACTGTGCCCATCAATTGCAGCCACTGTGCCATCATATGCAGCCACTGTGCCCATCAAATGCAGCCACTGTGCCCATTAAATGGAGCCACTGTGCCATCAATTACAGTCAGAGGTTAAGTTCAATCAAACACCAATTTCTTTCAGCAGTTTGCCTAGCTGTACAAAACTTGTACATTTTGAAACAAACATGGGTTCAGTTGAAACCTAAAGCTTATCCCTAGGTGTGATGTGGTGTGCTGGAGTGTTTTTTTTATGCTTCAGTGGACACAACTTTAATGCCAAATCCTAAATACATCTATATTTTCACCTGTTAAGGTTTCACAATCCAAAAACCACATATTATTTAGCAGTATGAAAATACGAATTGCTATCGAACATGAGATTTATATGATGTATTTTTCTCCTTAGATATCTGGCATGTCCTATTAGCCTTCTGGACCTTGTAATTGCACATAGGATAATATGCATGGTGTCTAAAAGTTATCTTCTTCTACATTAATGTGATCACTTTTTAGGAAGTTAATTCTATTACCAAAGGAGTTAGGGAATATGTAATGGAGCTGAAAGATAGAGATATAGGAATGTTAATTTTTAGGTAAAAAAAACAAGATCACAGATGTGTAATGCTCCACTTCTCTCTTAGACTGTTTATGACAGGAACCTCATTAGAAGTCTTTTGAAAACTTTTCTAGTGGAGGGTTTTGACAGGTTTGCATTCTTTCCTAGCTGGCCTGTGTTATGTCAAATGTATCTTAGACTGGTTTAAGCGTGGCTGCTTAAATTTAAATCTGTCCTTTTTAGTTAGTAACGTACACATTTTAGAAAACTTTAGAGTAGCACAGTGTTCAGTATGACTTATCAATTCTCTCCACACTGACTTCACTATCAATGCATCCCTATTCTGATTAAAATTTTGATTAAAATTTTGTCAAAAATGGCAACTCTCTTTCCTAGTCACATGACCCCCTAAGGGACTGCTTGGAATTACCTGCTTATCTGCACTGCCATGACTTGGTGAACATTCCAACCAACCCGACACTCTGGGTTCCGACATCCTTGTACCTCTGTAGAGTAATAAGTCAGACAACTCTGTGTGTTTATGTTCTGAAAATATTTACTTGAACCAAT
Organism: Lithobates clamitans; assembly: GCA_037952925.1. NCBI lineage: Eukaryota > Metazoa > Chordata > Amphibia > Anura > Ranidae > Lithobates > Lithobates clamitans. The sequence continues at coordinate 110,078 of JBBGZY010001180.1, forward strand.
TAAAGGGATGTTGTCACAAAGAGGAGGTAATAGATCTGCTGAGTTTTAGGCAACAGCGCCAACTCAGCAGATTAATTCCTCCGAACGACACAAGATAAGATATTAGAAAATAAATAGTATGTTATATACACGTCCTCAAAGAAATAATGCTAGCCCCTGAAATACAGCTAACAGATTATACTGAAACACTGCAGAAGATGGAACCTGACCGGCCTATAACTGTTACCCTAATGAGAAATTGGGATGGAAGTAATACTATAATGGCCCTTGTGTCAGTAATAACAGTAATGTCCCTGTTGCAGATCTGATGGTATTCACTGGTACATAGGAGCTCATTAACTATAATCCGATAAGGTGTAGTAGGAAGCAATAGGTTTCTTGAAGTGAAGAAAGCTAAAGATGTCTAAGCACAGTGTTCAAAATAGGTTCAGTAAAGTATTCCTAAGGTAACGATGTCTGTGCAAAGTGTCCCAGTGAAACCGTGACAAAGGATGGGTAAAGGTTGGGCGATTGCCCTCTCACCAATGACCAGGCCGATATGATGCCTTCCGGACAATATCTCATGTAGCGACACTCCTGCAGCAGATCCACTGTCTCAGTCTCCCAATGTGAAGCTTGGTACACCGACTGGCAGGCAACCAGAGTGGTGCTGGATAGACGTCAGATGACAAGTAGCGGAGCTAGGCCCCTCCGGTATGGGTTAGAGTGTGTTATACCGCATCGTAGGCCACGACCCCCTCTCCATGCATGGAGAGGTCTGTCTCACGTCAGGCCCAGGAGGAAGAGAGCTCAGCGCGGGCTTTTGCTTCTTTTATAGCTACTCCCAGAAATCTTCCTGATGGTAGCATAGATCCCTGGGATATGAAGTTCAGGCGCATAATCATGTAAAGTAATTATCATGCTGTGGAAATACTCATCCCACAATCCCTTTTGTTTGGCTCACAAATATGATGTCACCTGATAACACTGATCACTAGAGGGACATGTGATGTATGGAAAACCCGGAGGATCACTGTACTTTACGGTTGTATTCCATATTGCTACATCCTCCCCCCACTTGAAAGTCTTTGGTCCCTAAAGACAGAACACAACCTGTGGAATCACTTTACTGCATTATGAGAGCTAAATAATCAATCATCTAACAAACTAAAAGTTGCAACAGCTAATAACCGACCTAATGAAGGGTCTTCTAATAGAAAATTATATACATCAGCAACAAGTTAATGGCCCACCAAGTATCAGAAGGTGGATCGAGGTCATCCTTTACTAGGGATTCAGTAAAAGAGGCAAGTGCTTGACTGGAACGTTGAGCAGAGGGTATAAGTTCGTCAGAATGTTCTCCAAGAGTATCGTAAGTCACTCTTTTTGGAGGGCATACCCTCTGTCTCAACCTGGAATGGATGTCTTCCAGTGACTCTGGTTCCTGTTCTGCTTCCCAAAAAATGCATCCAGCTTCCATTTCAGGTTCCATTTCTGTCTCAGACTCCACTTCGGGCTCAGGTTCCCCCCAGGCTCTAATCCTGGTTCAGGGACCGTCTCTGTCCATGTGACACCAGTAGGAGGGATGAGAGTATCAGTCACACATGACATTTTGCGAGATTCCAGCTTGACTTCCTCATTTCCCCTAGGTGAGTGAGAATCTAATGCCTTAGTGTCGGGCAAATGGAAACCTGTCCTTCAGTATTAGAGATGATGGAATCATCTTCCAAAGGAGGAACCCACAACTAATCAAGAGTTAATTCCTCATCATCACTTTCCTCCTCCGCAGAGGCGTAACTAGAATCTTCAGGGCCCCAATGCAAGAAACCATTAAGGGCCCCCCTGACAGGGCTCTTTTCTCCGAGCCCGATGGCGGAACACCAGGGTCCGGTCGCAAGTGGGTGGCTGCATGTAAAGGAATAGATTTCTCCTCCTCCCCCCCCGCTTCTCCTCTCCCTCCCACATGCATTCAGCGGTTGCAAGAGGAAAATGGAGAGATGGGTTCCTCTATATCAGTGTTTCCCAATCTTTTTCTAGTCAGGGCACCCTTGAAGTGGCTGCACTGCAACCACCCTGCAACTGTGTGCATTGCATGCAGTTGCAGCATAGTGATGATGCATTTAAGGGGTTAAAACAGGCGGTCAGGAGGCAACATATTGCCTCTTTACCGGCTGTCAAATGCCTCTGAAAAGCGATCTGAGCATGGATCACTTTTCAGAGGAACAGCATTTTTTTTTGCTGGTACTATGAACAAGCAAAAAAAAAAAATTGGTTCTAATGGGACACATATAGGGGGTCAGGATAAAAAGCGCATACATAAAATGTGCATATATACATGTAAACACACATACACACACACACACATACACATACATAAATACACACACATATAAACCAGTGGCAGATGGTGCTTAAAATTTTTTGGGGGGTGCAAGCAAACTGAAAAATTCTTTAAAAAACGCATCAATTGCAGCCTCACTGTGCTCATCAAACGCAGCCACTGTGCCCTGAAACGCAGCCACTGTGCCATCAAATGCTGCCACTGTGACCCCCCTGCCCGCTCGCAGTCTGCCCGGCACTTACCCTGTCTCGGTGGGGCAGCGGGTGACGTCGACGAGCGGGGTCCTCCATGCGTCTCCTCCCATCCTCTCCTCCTGATAGGCATCCAATAGTGGCGCCTGTTGTTTCAGCCAATCAGGTGATGGGTAACAGACCCGAGCACCTGATTGATGGAGAGGCAGTTCAGTGTTAGAAAAGCGAATATTTATTCGCTTTTCTAACACACCTGGGTGGACTGTGAGCGCCAAGCATGGCACTCGCAGTTCACCTATTTTGAAGCCTATTAGTGCTTTAAAAACACCCCCGCCGGTGTAATTCAGGCGCCCGGCGTCCAAAAAGGGGCCGGGCGTCTGAATAGGGGGGGCAGTGGCGGCCATAGATAGATTCATGCATAGCGTGAATCTATTTGTGATAGAGGGGTGCCTAGAGAGAGAGGGCGGTGCCCATGCGCCCGTATGGACGCACCGCTACTGACACATACATACATACACACACATGCACATATACATACATGCACACACACATGCACATACACACACACATACATATTTACACACACATGCACATATACATACATACACACACACACACACACACATATACACACATGCACATGCACATACACATAAAGTAGATAAAAAAACGGCAGACCTTTGCCTTAGCTCTTCCTGTCGGGTACTGCACTGTAGGGGGAGACAAAGAGCACAGCACACACTGCTTTCACTTTGTAATCAATGTGAGCAGCTCCCTGCACATTGCCGAATACAGTTCGGCTTAGGATCGGGGAGCTTGTCTCTGCTCCCCCTATCAAAGTACTGTATACAGGGGGCCCTCAAGGGCCCCCTGCAGCAAGGGGCCCAGTCGCCATGGCAACCTCAGCGACCCCTATAATTCCGCCACTGCTCCTCCGGGAGTGTGGGTCGACAAGTTTTCCTGGCCCTAGGCCTCAACGTTGGCGACAGATATACCTCTAAGCAAGGGGTTGAGGGTACTCGAACAGCCTCTGATATGGGCAGCAAATGGTTTTAATGCCAAATCTTGAGAGGGCCAGTCTTCCCTTTAGGCCGGATCTGATACACAGGGAGTCCAGGTAGTTGTTCGCAAACAATGCAGGGTTGGGAACACCATCGATCAGCCAGCTTATGTTTTCCTGGCACTCCTAGATTGCACAACAACACCTGATCCCCAGGTTGCAAATCCTGAACCCTCACTCCAATATCAAAGTTTTTCTTGTTCCCTTGTTCTCTGATGGTAGAGGCCTCCTTGGCTTTCTCATAAGCCACTTTGAAATTCTTCCCGAGTCTGTCGATATATATCGCCTAAAAGAAGCTTGGGAGGTGCAATCTAGTGATGTTCCGAAAGCCAGAGCCACAGGTAGGTGAGATTCTCTCCCGAACATTAATCTGTAACAGGAGTATCAAGTAGAATCATTTGAGGTGCTATTGTAGGCATGAACTACTGCAGTGATTTGATCCCCCCAATGCTGTTTCTTCTTTAATGGGAGGGTTCCCAGCATTTTCAACAGAGTACAGTTGAAACGTTCAGGTTGTGCATCCCCTTGGGGATGGTAGGGAGTAGTCCTGGATTTCTTTATGTTTAAGAGTTCACATAGTTTTTTGATCAGTTTGCTCTCAAAGTCTCGACCTTGATGCGAATGTAGGCGCTGAGGCGGCCCGCAATGGACAAAGAACTTCTCCACTAGAGTCTTGGCCACCGTACTAGCTTGATCCCTAGTGGGGAAAGCTTGAGCATATGGGTTGAAATGATCTGTCACAACCAGGACATTACTCCTTCCACTCAGATCAGGTTCCAGACACAAGAAATCAATGCACACCAACTCCATTGGTCCTTGACTCTGTAGATGGCCCATCAGGGCTGCCCTGCCTGGTAAAGTTTTTCTCTGGATGCACCTGACACAAGAGTGGCAGTAATTTTCCACCTCCGTTCTCAAGAATGGCCAGTAAAATCGATTCCTGACCAGCTTGAAAGTTCTATCTGGGCTTAAGTGACCATGATGGAGTGCGGTTAGCACACTTAGACAATGTTTTCCAGGGAGGAACAGCTGGCTCACACCTTCTGCTTCTTCCTCTTTTGATATATGATCCCCTCTTCCAGCTTCATTCGCTCCCATTCTCTATGAATCACCTTTGTCCCTTCAATGGGGCTATTCACCAATATTTGAGGGTCGTGGGCAGAGAACGATTTTCTTATCAGACTTCCTAACGGATCTTCCCCTTTATCCCTTCTCATGTCCTCTTTAGTCAGCTGAGGCAGTTTTTGGCTACGTACTTGGGTCAAATTACAGTAGTACTTCCGTACTCCCGCAGGGGTGACTCCCACAGCTTCAGTCCCTATGGCTCCTCTCTGCTGATATTCTACTTCCTGACACACAGCCTGTACTCTTCTGGCCAGCCTGGATGGAGTGAGGTCTTCGGGATAGAGTGTCAGCATCTCTATTTCTCACTCCCGGTCAATATTTTAGGCAGATATAAACTCAGACAGGGCTGTCAACCATTGATGTCCGGAGGCGTCCAACTTTGCAGTGGATAGTAAATAAATCAAGGAATTGTTGTCAGTCTTTACCATAAAGGTAGCCGCGTACAGATAATCAAGTAGCTAATGTACCACAGCTCACCTGAAGAACAAGAACTTCAACTTATGTACAGGATGGTTCTTTTCGGGGGGTGAGGCTGCGACTCAAATAGGCCACTGGGCGAAGTTTCCCTTCTGACTCTTGGTACAACACCCCTCAATACCATCTCTGCTGACAACCACATGTAATTCATATGGTTTTGATGGATCAGCGTAGGCCAACACCGGTGCTTCAACCAGGCTTTCCTTCAGCCGTTCGAAAGACCTTTCACATTTCACTGTCCATTGTTCTTGGATGGATTCACAAGGCTTCCTGGGACCTCACCTCTGAGATTTCTGCTGTTCCCCTTCCATTTGCTTCTGTAACAGCCGGTTCAACGGCTGGGAAATCTGCGAGAAGTTCTTCACAAATCTTCTATAAGAGCAGAAACCCAAGAATGACCTCAACTCAGTGACGGTATTTGGGTGGAGCCAGGAAGTGATATCCTCCAGCTTTTGAGGGTCAGTTTCTATCCCTTCGACGGACTGAAGTGACTGAAGTCTGGTAGAACTGGCACTTCTCTAATGACAGCTTCAACCCCTCTTAATGTAGTCGCTGGCTAGGACCTTCTTCCGCAGGCTGGAGGGTCTGCTGATACAATTCGTCTGGGCCGGGAGACCACAGAGTGGCCAAGCAGATCCTATATCTCCCACTTTTGGGGGGAGGTCTGGCGCTGCCGAATTTTCAAATCTACTACTGGGCAGCTGTTCTGGTCATGATTCGGTGGTGGTTCTCCCAGCCCACACAGAATCCGGCGGTCACTCTAGAGGCGGCTATTCTGGGCTCCTTTGCTGCCCTGAGCAATCTCCAGTTTCGCGGTCTCAGGGCCAATTCATCCATGACGACTCTGATGCGAACCACTGTGAGGGTCTGGCAAGACGCCAGGAAAATATACCGGAGGCCCAATCACATTTCACCTCACATGCCCCTATGGGGTAACCCTATGCTCCCCCACTTTTATAGTATACCGGGCCCCTCTCTCTGGGCAAAGAAGGGAATCCTCACATTAAAACATGTGGTTAAGGATGGTAGGCTCATGACTTTCCAAGCCCTGAGGCAATCCTTCGGTATTCCACTCTCCTTCCAATTCAGATACTGGCAGTTGAAACATGCCTTTGAAGCTCAGTTCTCAGCCCCCCTCGTCCTGGAGCCGGATTCTGTTGAACGGCTCCTGACTTCCAGTGTGATGGAGAAGCCTCTTTCAACTCTATATCTATATCTCACAGTTGAGTATGACGCCAAATTAACTAAAATCTGGGGAGAGTGGAAGGCTGATATTCCCTTTTTGGACGAGGAAGAATGGAAGGAGTGTTTAATTTCCTACATTCCCTCTATGATCGCTGCAAAAGACAGGTTCATACAATTTAAGTTCCTACACAAAGCATATTTCACCCCGCACAGACTGGCACGCATTTACCATGACAGAGATCCCAACTGTCCGAGATGCAGGCAGGAGGTGGGTACGTTCTGGCACATGGTCTGGTCTTGTCCCAAAATCCGACCCTTTTGGTCGGCAGTTGCCCCCACACTGAGTGAAGTCACGGGCTCAAATCTACCGGTGGATCCCCAAATAATGTTGCTTAGTCATCTGGAGGATGTTGAGGGTGATAGGTATAGTAAACTGTGTCTAACCTTTACATTGTACTACGCTAGGCGAGAAATTTTGTTGAGATGGAAATTGGAAGAGCCTCCTACCCTTGCCTCGTGGAGAGGGTCGGTGAATAGAGTACTCCCCCTATATAGACTGACGTATGAAAGTAGACAATGCCCGGGGAAGTTCGATAAAATTTGGTCCTCCTGGGTGGACGCCTCTGGAAATCCTGAAGCCCCTACCCCATAACTAAGATGTGAAATACAGTAGAGGACATCCTACATTCCAGGTCTACTCTTCTTATGTCCATCCCCCTTCGTCTCCCTCCCCCCCCTCCCCTCTCCCTCCCCTCTCCCCCCCTCTCCCCCCCCCCTCCCCCCCTCAAACCCCCCCCCCCCTCGCCGCCCCCATTAGGCTTGATTAAATATTAGATATAGAATAATTCTGCGCTACCCCAAAAGAAAGACAAAGGAAGCAGCCAACACGACCAACAAAGTGTAAAATGGAAAAGCAACAAAAAGTGTGGCACTGGACAATGTCATATGCAAATGTAAACAAATCAATAGACAAAAAAGAGGACCATTAATATCTGTTTTAAACATATAGTCCTCATATGAACCTCAAAGATGCATAGTCTATATGGCAATATATTTAGGGAAAATTGTTGAAGAAATATATAAACATCTTGACTGAAAATCCGCTCACTACCACCAAGAGTTGAGGAGGCTTACCAGATAAGGTGGACCCAATGGGGCGTACGCCGGATTGGGTCGGACAAGGCTTAGGTGGTGAGTGGCTGTATGTACTCCAAGAAAGATGCGGTCTCACGGGTTGGTTAAATTTATCCGGTTAGTACCAGGAACTTGAGAGGTGTAGGCAATCTCCCGGATGTGGGAGGTCATGTAGATCTCAAGGGAGTGGTGGGGTGTTCCGTAAGTAAACCCCTCCAAACCAACATTCAGCGGACCAGGAATTGATACGGAAGGGTGAGAAAAGAAAAAGAGGGCCACATAGTGTAAATCCGAAAAAACTAAAAGTATTTATTTAGGATAAAATAGATGTACACTCACATGTAGATCCAAAAACTTAAAACAGCGCTGTTTGAGAAAAAGTGGCGACAATGGGGTCCTGCCCGACGCGTTTCTAAATATATTGCCATATAGACTATGCATCTTTGAGGTTCATATGAGGACTATATGTTTAAAACAGATATTAATGATCCTCTTTTTTGATTAAATACTGGCTACCTACTTTAAATTGTTTAAGGGTTTATAAGAATGTTATGCCATAGGAATACTGTTAAGTGAAATTCCTGAGATGTACATATCTGGAACATTTGATAAATAGTGGCTATCGTCTGAAGATAGATCGTAATATCATTGTTATCACCACAATGGTTATACTAAATTTTTTTTGTTTTGTAATGCTGATTTGTTTAATAAAATCTTCTGTTAAAAAAAAATGTAGTCGCTGGAAAACTTTCTCCAACCAAGCTTCATGCTCCTCTAGCGTTAGGCCAAACACGATGATGTCATTGAGATAAACTAGCACTTCCACCAAGTTTATGTCACCCACAGTGTTCTCCATCAGTCGCTGGAAAGTGGCAGGGGCCCCTGTTAATCCCTGTGGCATCCGATCAGACTCGAAAAACTGCAAAGGGCTGATAAAAGCTGTCTTCTCTCGGTCGTCTGGGTGCATGGGGATCTGGTAGTACCCACACTTTAGATCCAACACACTGAACCATTTGGCCTCTGATAAGCATTGTAGGGCTTCTCTTTTGCGAGGGGTCGCGTATTAATCTGGAATAGTCCTTCCGTTCAAGGTTCGGTAATCGATACACATCCAAAGGGACCCATTCTTCTTTCTTACTACCACAATCGGGGAGGCATAGGGGCTCCTGGACTCCTTAATGACCCCTGACTTCCTTAACTCAGCCAGTTGTTCTTGAAGATCCTCAAAATCACACAAGGGAAATTGCCCTGCCCTTTCTCGAAATTGACTCATCTTTGGTCAATTGAATTCGATGTTGAGCACTCTTGGCTCAAGCCAAATCAAAGTCATTTTTTGAGAACATTTACTCCCATCGAGCTATCTGAGCTTTAATCCTCTCCTCCCATGCAGGGGGTAGATTTGGGCAGTGGACAGTGGTTCTTCCAACTCCCTTCTGAGGTACCTCATTCCCAACTACCGGGGTGGCAGCACTCAATTTTCAGATCACCATCCGTGGCTTTAAGCTTATTGGGTGGCTAGTGACATTCTGCACACTGACAGGAATTCGCCCCCACTTCTTAGTAAGGCTTGAGTGGGGATGAGCTCCGGGACCAGTTCTGGTCCAACCTCTTCTTCTGCTGAATCAGCTTCTACCACTACGTACCCGGCTGGTCCCATGACAGCTTGACCGTGGCTTTCAGGCAAGTCCTCTCTCCAGGCTGCAACACTTTTTCCTGGGTATCCAGTCGCCACAATCTTCCCATTCCTTCAGCAGGTGCCTTCTTCTCTTGCAACACTCTGAAATGCCTGCCTCGCTCTTTCTCGTACTTCCCTTATCAATTCAGGATATGTGGGTACCACCTGAGTTCTCTTCAGCAATAACTTTATTACGATGGGGTGATTTAGCGGAGCCCCATGCAGAACCCGGTTCAAGCGAGCCTGGTCAACATCTTTAGGGTCAATACCCCTCTCGAAGATAATTTGATGCAGCATCTTGTCTACTCAGGAGATGTATTCAGACAGACTCTCTCCCTTCTGTTGGTGAGTTGGTTGAATTTATAAATCAGATCAGCAATAGTTTCAACCCTCCCAAATACAGCATACAGGGCATCTATGTAGTCCATGGCAACGCAAGTCTTCTTGCCCATCCTCAGATGACGGATCACATCAACCACCGGGCCTCTAAGGCTCTAACTAAGCCATTGTCGTTTTACAGCCACTGGAACACTCCACTCTTCCATGGCCTGCAGAGCCTGACTAATCCATGTCTCAAACTCATCTTCTCCCATGGGGGTTGGCAATTGCCCTGAGAAAAACCTAAGTCATTGATAGCTCTGATTGGCATTTCCAGATCCATTCTTCACCAAGTTATCGACTAATTGGCTCATATCAATGTAGAAAGAGAGGGGTGGAGCACTGGCCCCTTTGGAGTTGGCTCCCACAGGTACAGGTCCCCGCTCCTGAGTTATTTTCAAAGGCTGCTTCTTAGTCTGTTCTCTTTTCATCTTGAGTGGGAACACTCTTGCAGTCATCCTTCAGTCAGATGTACCTCTTCCTCCTGGAAGCACACAGGCACCACCTCCTGCCATTCTATTAGTGCCCTGGCTTGATCCAACTCCTCTGTGGCTTCTGTTTCCACAATGTAGGTCCAGGCTCCTGGTACCAGGGCTCTCAGCCACCTTCTGATCTCTCTCTCGGTGTGCTCATTTCCTGAGATCTCCAGAACAGTGCTTTTGTCTATTAGAGCTCCATGGCTTCTGCCTCAAGCAACCATGCCATTGAGGCGGCCTCCCACGCAGATTGTGGCTCTTGTCTAGGTCGGCTAGGGCCAGCTGCAGATAGCAGACCCGGACGAGCCCCCAAATGTAGCACAACCCCCTAAGGGACTGCTTGGAATTACCTGCTCATCTGCACTGCCATGACCTAGTGAACATTCCAACCCACCTTACACTCTGGGTACCACTGTAGAGTAAAAAAATCAGATAACTCTGTGTTTATGTTCTGATAATATTTACTTGAACCAATTAATAGGATGTTGTCACAAAGAGGAGGTAATAGATCTGCTGAGTTTTAGGCAACAGCGCCAACTCAGCAGAGGAATTCCTCCGAACGACACAAGATAAGATATTAGCAAATAAACAGTATATTATATACACTTCCTCAAAGAAATAATGCTAGACCCTGAAAGGATAAATACAGCTAACAGATTATACTGACACATTGCAAAAGATGGAACCTGACTGGCCTATAACTGTTACCCTAATGAGAAATCAGGCTTAGAAGTAATAGTATAATGACCCTTGTATCAGTAATAGCAGTAATGTCCCCATTGCAGATCTGATGGTCTTCACAGGTAGGTAGAAGCTCATTAACTGTAATCAGATAAGGGGTAGTGGGAAGCAATAGGTTTCTTGAAGTGAAAAAGTCTAAAGATGTCTAAGCACAGTGTTCAAAATAGGTTCAGTAAAGTACTCCTAAGGTAACGATGTCTGTGCAAAGTGTCCTAGTAAAACCGTGACAAAGGATGGGTAAAGATTGGGCGACTGCCCTCTCACCAACGACCAGGCTGATATGATGCCTTCCAGATAGTATCTCGTGTAGCGACACTCGAGCAGCGGATCTGCCGTTTCAGTCTCCCGATGTGAAGCTAGGTACACTGACTGGCAGGCGACTGGCGTGGTGCTGGATGGATGTCAGATGACAAGCAGCGGAGCTATGCCCCTCCGGTACGGCTTGAAGTGTGGTAGGCCGCGACCCCTCTCTCCATGCACTGAGATGTCCGTCTCACATCAGGCCTAGTAGGAAGAGAGCTCCAGGCTGGTTTTTGCTTCTTTTATAGCTACTCCCAGCAATCTTCCTGATGGTAGCAAAGATCCCTGAGATATGTAATCCAGGCGCATAGTCATGTGAAGCAATTATCAGTCTGAGAAACTACTCATCCCACAATCCCTTTTGTTGGGCTCACAAATATGATGTCACCTGATAACACTGATCACTGGAGGGACATGCGATGTATGGCAATACCGGAGAATCACTGTACTTTACGGTTGTAGTCCATATGGCCACAAGAGGTCTGGTGTTATGTTTTGGCATTAGATGAGGGAGGTGAGAAGAGTCATATGGGACAGTAGTTACTGGAAACTGTATTTATCCTTTAATAAGGCCCGGAATATAGTGTGTAATTATCTAGTATGTATGTGCTTGCTGATGCTAAAGTTTTTTAGTAAATAATAGCTCAAATTGTATCTGATTTATGCTTTTGATTAAATATGACTGCTATCTACTTGTGGTTTCCACAGCATAATATTTTTTGGCTTATTTTTCCTGCATTGTTTGGGAGGTTTCTTTGACAGATAAGCTCTGACCACTAATGTTTTTTTCATTGATTATTTTGAGACCTTTGAAAGATAAAGTTCTTTAATCTTCGTACAAGTGTTTTGTAAGAAATTAAATTTTGTTCAAAGCAATTTTTGGCTTCTTTCCTGGCACAGACAGCTTGCAAATATAGATAAAGATTTGATCTATCATTGTCAACCTATAATGATTTTGTTGCTTGTCCAAGAGCAAGACCATCAACGTGCTCACATCATTTTCCTGGATCTGTGTTCAAGCTTCTTGGCACAATCATTAACATTCTTTCACAGAAATCTCATTGAAGTATTCAGGGTTAGCTGGAAATCCATAGCAGATCTTATCCGATGGTCCTCAATATGAATTTAATGTGTTACCGGGGAACTTGGAGAAACACCAAAATTAGATAATACTTCTGTATCTAAAATGCTTAGGATTAGAGTGTTATTTGAACTGCTATGTTAAGGAAAACAGCATTGATATCTATTGTTCTGGAAACTAAAGTTTATTACTTTAAAGGAAGTTCAAAGTTGTAGTGAATTATTAGGATCTCTAGAAAGTTTGGGTGAATACACTTCTATTGTTTTTAATTCTTGCTCTGAAGATATTGAAAGAGCTTTTTTTTCCTCTCCCCTCTGGCTTCCAGTCTAATATATCCCACATACCAAAAAGCATGCTTACCTTTATTCCAGACATCTTAGTGAAGCAATCTTTTTTGTAGCTTTTATCCCAAATGTTCCCAGACTAAAGGTTTTGAAGTCTACCCTGCCAGCACTACATTCATACCCTTCCTTCAATCCTCTGGCTCTTTCTCTTCAGCTGTTAGGAGCATGAAAAGTTGTCATGTCCCTCAAGTCTTATACGAATCTGTAAACTCTTCGCATGTGACAGCGCTGGTGTTTGCTTACTGGCCCAGTGCTGTCCCTAGGAGTCACACGGTCATTGATATCTAGGAAGTATGCTTTATTCTTCACTCCTGCCAGCTTGATTGGAACTCTAGGGAGGCCAGGTAAAGGTGACTATGTGCTGCTGAGAAGATAAACTAAAGTCAACCTTGTGCTTTGCTCTGCATGGGTAAAGTGCTGATTTGTTTGAAGCTGATCTTTACCACTCATGACTAAAGGATGTGCCATATCCTGAGGCTCCCTTAATTAACATTACACTACCTACCATCCTTTTCTCGCAAATGACCAGACGACACAATACTTTCTTTTTTGGAGTCGAATGGCCATTGCAGCCTTTTTATTACAACAAAATAAAATTACCAACATTTTCCGAACATATAACTTAATGCATATAAAACATTTTAATAACATTAACCAAATACACATCTTTATCAACTTTTTGATCTAGAGGTCTTTGAAGGCCAAGTATAAATTCCACCAACTAGTTGTATCGGTACACCCATGAAAAGGCCCCACGCTTGCATTACGCAAGCTTAGGGACAACCAGCTACTTCCTTCCAGATACAACCATTAACCACTTAAGGACTAGCCTCGTTTTGGATTTTAGGTGTTTACATGTTTAAAACAGGTTTTTTTGCTAGAAAATTACTTAGAACCCCCAAACATTATATATTGGTTTTTTTTCTAACACCCTAGAGAATAAAATGGCGGTCATTGAAATACTTTTTTTTGCACCGTATTTGCTCAGCGGTCTTCTAAGCGCACTTTTTTTGGAAAAAATTTTGAATAAAAAAATAAGACAACAGTAAAGTTAGCCCAAATTTTTTTTTATACTGTGAAATATAATGTTACGCCAAGTAAATTCATACCCAACATGTCACGCTTCAAAATTGCGCCGCTCGTGGAATGGTGTCAAACTTTTACCCTTAAAAATCTCCATAGGTGACGTTTAAAAAATTCTACAGGTTGCATGTTTTGCGCTACAGAGGAGGTCTAGGGCTAGAATTTTCTGCTCTCGCTCTACCGGTCGCGGCGATACCTCACATGTGGGGTTTGACCACCGTTTTCATATGCGGGTGCTACTCACGTATGCGTTCGCTTCTGCGCGCGAGCTCGTCGGGACAGGGCGCTTTAAAATTATTTTTTTTTAATTTTCTTATTCATTTTACTTTATTATATTTATGTTTGCACGGTTTTTAAAAAAAAAAAAATTGGATCACTTTTATTCCTATTACAAGGAATGTAAACATCCCGTGTAATAGAAAAAAGCATGACAGGTCCTCTTAAATATGAGATCTGGGGTCAAAAAGTCCTCAGATCTCATATTTGGACTAAAATGCAAAAAAAAAAAAAAAAATGACAAAAAAAAATATATGCCTTTAAGACATATGGGCCGAGTTGACGTCATGACGTCGCTTCCGCAATCCTATGGTATGGAGACGGGTGGGGGCCATCTTAGCCTCACTCGTCTCCTTACCTCAGCAGTGACAGGTCCTGATCTCCTCTGCCGCTACCGACGGCTTCGGTAAGCGGCGGAGGGCGTGGGAGAGCGGCGGGAGGGGGGGTGGCACCTCTCCCGCCGCCGATAACGGTGATCTCGCGGCGAACCCACCGCAGAGACCACCATTATCATACACAGAACCAGCTCCTGTAAAGATGGATACCTCGGTTGTGGCAGCAGCTGCTGCCGTTACCGAGATATCCATCTTCAAAGTGCCGACGTATATGTACAGGAGCCATTGTGAGGGAAAGGTCACCCATACCTCCGTATGGGCCCAACTCCCTTCCAAAACTCCATTATTTTCAGCACCACCTTCAAAGACCCCATAGACCTCCCGCCACAGCACACCCACGTGACACCTTACGTGCATGTCGCCCTCCACACCCGAACCGCCCACTGCACACCATCCTGCAAACCCAGCTGCCATAGGTCAATACCGATAGCATTCAGATGCACACCATCTGAGCATAAAAAACGCCACGTTTCCTCCTCCAATTCCTGGTGACGAACCTCCAAACCCCCATTCCTTATAAAAAACTTAGCGACCGCTTTGTTAACTTTGACCCGGGCTCTGTTCAAACCTGCAACAGAGCGAGCCAAACGCCACGCCGTTCTGGCCACGATATCCCACCATATAAAAATAGTTTCCGGGAAAAATGATTGGAGCAATCGAATTTGATGTCCCTGATCAATTCCCTGGCACACCGTAAACTCAGATCATTACCCCCCACATGTAACAAAACCACATCAGGGGGGTGGTCCAATCTAGCGAACCTTTGCATTTCTGGTACCACCCTGGACCACAGCATGCCCGGGAATCCAATCCATCGCATCTCCTCCTCCCCCGACAAACCCAACAACCTGCGATCCTTCCTAACATCTGCCCTCCTGGCACCCCAATACACATACGAGTGTCCGTGTATCCACACTAGGCAGGTTGCTGAATCTGAAAGAGAAGAAACAGAAAAAAGAGGGATAGGGAAAGATGAACACATAACCCCGTTCCCCAACAACTGACCCACTCGAACACCTAACATGTAATAGAAGAAAATGGGGAGAGAGAGAGAGAGGAGCCACAACCGTAACCCCCCAGCTCCCCCAGCCCGGGACGCAGAAAACGGGATGCAGCTGTCCCATCCTCATGACGGAAGAAAATCCCCCCACCGTTCGGCCTAATTTTGCAAAACTCCCCCACAGCCGCAACCGGACATATCAGGGAACCTGGAACGGACCTCAACTCCACCCAAGCCCCTTTTCCCAATTGATCCATCTTGGATCTTCTTAGGAACACCCCCAGAGCATCCCCCTGCACCCACACTTCATGAAAATCTAGACCACCGTCCCCTTTTTTATTCCTGCTCACCAGCTCACCCACCCGAAAAGCCCCCGAAAAAGGCCAAGGTAAACACGGCCCGAAAAAACACCCACTCAAAACAAGACACACAAACTCTTCCCAACTGTTCCACCACCTCCCCCAAAACCACGAAAGACACTGGGCGTCTGGTATCAGCTGCCGTTCGACCAGCGCGACATCCACGCATAGCACGCCGAACCATAAAAGCCTTAGTAGTGTCTCGTTGACCTGCCAACTGAAATATAAAGGCCAACCCAGCCAACTTACGGGACATATAAGAAGCCGATACCCCGCTCTCAAAATTCCTTCATCATTCTCACATTCTCCTACCTCTAGCACTAAATCATCCCATTCCAACCAAACCTTGCTGTATGCTTGCCAGGTAGCCGCAGAAACCGAACGACGGATCAATAATTGGGCAGTGGCAATACGACGCTCCATAACCTCTCGGGGCAAGGACTCCCATGCGCATTCGCTTCCGGCGCCAGTTGACGAAATCTGTCCCACTGGAAACGAGAACGCATCAGCCACTGAGTTATCAATGCCCGGAACATGCACAGCAGTCACAAAACAGTTAGTACATAAACAAAGCAGAACCAAATGCCGCAGTAACCGTACAACCGGTGGGGAAGACGCAGTATTATTATTGATGGCCTGTACCACCCCCAGATTATCACAATGAAAATGCACACGGCGATTCCGAATTTCTTCCCCCCACAGCTCCACTGCCAGCACTATGGGAAACAACTCCAACACCGCCAAATTGCGAACTAATCCATCCTCCCTCCAGGACTCCGGCCATTCCCCGGCACTCCACTTACCTTGGTAAAAAAAAAAAAAACCTCCAGAACCTGCCGCGTCCGTAAACAACTCCATGTCAAAATTGGACACAACCCTTTCCAACCACAGAGAGCGTCTATTATAAAACGCTAAGAAAGAATCCCACACCTTCAAATCCTCCTTTAGATCCAGCCCTAGACGAATGTAATGATGCGGAGCATGGACACAGGCCATGGCCGCCGCCAGGCGCCTGCGGAAAACATGCCCCATGGGCATGATGCGGCAGGCAAAATTCAACTTGCCAAGCAGGGATTGTAAAGCTCGAAGCTGAATCTTCCGAACCCGGAATTGTGGCCAACAGCGACGCACATACCTTGCTCCCCGCAGGCCCTATACACAAAAAATCATCCAAATAATGGATGACGGATGACAAGCCAGACACATCCCGCACCGCCCATTCCAAAAAGGAGCTAAACTGCTCGAACTAAGAACATTGGATAGCACACCCCATGGGCAAACACCGATCAACAAAATATTGTCCCTGCCACCGACATCCCAACAAACAGCAGCAATCAGGGTGAACCGGCAAGAGGCGAAAAGCAGCCTCTATATCCGTTTTTGCTAATAAGGCCCCTTTTCCCAAACGCTGGACCCAGGCGACTGCCGTATCAAACAACATATAAGACACAGTACAGAGGCCCGGATTAATGGAATCATTCACTGATCCCCCCGCGGGTGTGACAAATGATAAATAAGCCGAAACTTGTTCGGCTCCTTCTTAGGAACAACACCCAAAGGGGATATAACCAAATCTGGTATCAGCGGCAACTCAAACGGGCCGTCCATCCGACACAACGAAACTTCTTTTAACAATTTTTCCGTAACTACCCCAGGGTGTTCCCTAGCCGACTTTAGATTATCCGCCATCAGTGGAATCACCTGGAGCCGGCTATTTAATTTGAACCCCTCCGTAAACCCTAACTCCAAAAGCTCAGCCGCATTCCGATCAGGATATCGCCTTAGAAAGGGGACCATCCTTTTTACCATCACCGGCGTCCTCCCTTTTTCCAACATCCCCACCTTTTCCACATCCCTGTTTAAAGCACCGGGACTGGGAATGTGAACCCCCACATGTGGAACACTCATGCCGGAAATGACACTTGGCTCCGAACTTACATGTGCCTGCATTAAATTGCCAGCAGAAACCCATTCGACTACAGGCCGGTTGTCTGGCATCGCCCGAACCCCCGGCCCCACCTTGAAAGGGAGGTGCCGCACTTCTCGGAGAGGACATAAGCTTCATCCAAAGACTAATGTCCTTATGGTCCCACCGTAAAGAAGGGCGGACTGCCTTCCTCTGCCTGAACATAGCGCAAGGTAGCAAAAGAGCGGCGAGCAGTTTTCCGGCGCTTTTTCCCCAGTCACGCTCGCCAAAATCGCAAACGCTTGCAACCAGTTTGTAAACGTGCGCGGAATCAATCTGTAACGCCGCTTTTCCTCCTCCTCTTTTTTGCTCTCGTCAGGTTTAACTTTGTCCAAGTTAAACTTTTACAAGGGGAGCAGAGAGAAAATTACAACATATACACCTTTCCAAATGCGCTCCTTCACATCTATCTTTAAATGAGCGCCCAAAGGCCCCTCAAAACAGATGTACACTTTGCACTTGGCGGCATCCGCCAAGCGCACCCCATCCACGCCCAATGTCCCTTTTCCAACCGCCACGGCATCACCGGCCCCCGCCGTTGCACCTGCCACCACCACCGGCACCGCCGGCAGGACCACCGGATTGGCTACCCCTACAGCACCCGTACTCGGACCCCCTACCAGCCCCGTACTTCCAGCCGACACCACAGGGGCCGGCCCAGCCTTCCCAGATCCAAGACCCAGGGAAACATGGGCTGCAGCCCACGCCGCCATCGGTGAAGCATCCACTACCGGCTGTGTACCAGCCTCACAGCGCGCCAACACCTCACGCAACCCCGCCAACAAAGTTTGCACCACCCCCACTTCTCGCTCACCCATTACTCCCACGGACAAAGAACCACTAACCTGACCTAACCCACCAGAGCCAACCCCTGGACCCATGGCTACCCTCGTACCCCCGTCCCTGCACCCAGAAGCCCCCTTGCTAAGGACAGGAGAGGAAAAAGAAACAGAAAGGTTCTCACCTGGCTGTCGCTGCCGCACCAGACATCCAGCCATTCCACGTGGCGCCTCTTGGATCATGCTCTCCTCCCGTTCGTCCAATTCTCCCTCCGACAGACTGTCTTGGGAACTCCCAGCTCTTCCGTGAGCAGTGTCAGTAGGCCGCAGCGTCGGATTCCTCGTCGTGGTGACGACCTCACCACGCGCCGCACCAATCTGCATCTCACGTTCCTCATGGCTGCCATGCAGAGCTGCAGGCCGGGCAGGAGAAGCCCGCTTAGCCGCCGATCTGGACCGCACATCGCCCGGGTCCCCACGATGCCGCGGTGCTATATCTCCTCCTCCCTCTCCCTTCAGGATTACAGGCCCCGGCCGTTCCATGTGGCAGGCCAGCACCTGTCGAGGCATCTTTTCCCCGCCGAGCTGCCCTCCGCTCAGGCGGAGAACCCTGAGAGGCGGCCGCCCTCCTTCTGGTATCCACCGTAGGGGGGGCGGGAGCAGGGCCAGCCGACAGGCTCCCCCCTGAGGCCGCCGTGATCGAGGATTCCCCCCAGCCGCCCCACCATCCACTGCATGTTTCTTCCTGGCAGGCAGCGCCATGTTCTGTACCGCGCCGCCGCTCCGATCCCGGGCACCATCCAGCGGCGGACTAAAACTCTCAGGAGGCCTAGACCTCCTAGCACGTGGCCGCTCCGTAGGAGGGGGGCTGACGGGCGCGCTGGAGGGTGCCTGGCTGGGGGCCTGCAGCAAACTGGAAACTGTAGCATGCAGCCAGTCAGCACCTTTCGCCGCCGTCTCTTCCCGCAAACGCTCGAATAGCCGGTTCCAAGTGCCCCATGGTCAGTTCCTATCTAAACTCGGGACCGCAAGCCGAAATTACCTATCCCCCAGGACTTTCTCTCCCAAATGCGTACCTCACTGCGTAAACTCCCCCACTGTCCTACCTCCTAAACCTCTGCCTCCACCTCACTGTCCCCACCCCAGTCATGCTGGCCCTACCCTAAGTTTCACATGTCTCCGAGCCATTACTTTCTGAGACTGTATATTAAAAGGTTTTGGAAACAGATATAGTACATAGTTATTCAAGTACTTGATCAATCATCTACAACTCTGGGCTCACCACAGGTAGTTTTTACGACAAAGCTTTGGTGCTGACAGAGATGTTCTTCCCTCAGCTCTCTTCACAAGAAAACTCTTTGAAACTCTGACAACTCCAACCCTCACATGATCCCTCTCTAATGTATATGTAAAGGAGATCTTAAGGTCCAACTTACACTTTAATTTTTAACATCAACCTTGTAATTGCAATACAAACAAAAGTTCTTTTTGACAATCCTATGTAGGATCACTTGAAAAATCTCCTTGCATGTTGTGATTGCTGCCTGTCTGCTGCCCATCTATTTCTACAACTTTCTGGACTTCCTACATCAGGGGTCCTAAAACTACGGCCCGCGGGCCACATGCGGCCCGCCGAAGACATTTATCCGGCCCACCCCACCCAGGGCCAGATTCCCGACAGGCCAGGCTCGGGCCAGGGCCAGGTCGGCTCGGCTTGGGCAGGTCCACTCTGCTTCGGCGGGGAGCATGTCCACTCCGCTCAGTCAAGCTACACAAGCCCCCTCCCCCACCCCAGTCATCTCGATGGAGGGCTCCGTGTGCCGCGCTGCACGCTGGGAAGTGTAGTTTCCAGCACAGTCCCGCGCGGATTCACTTCTAACCCACGTGGCAGACAGGAGGCGCAGAGGGGACACTCGCCTTGTCCCAGGACAGTGAGGAGGAAGAAGAGTCTGACAGGGAGAGCGCAGGCTTCAGGGAACAGCCTACTACTAGGAACAAGTGAGGACCAAGAGGTCGGGGAGACAGTCAGAGGTAAGTCCGTATGTGTAAGTGTCCCCCTGTCCATCCCACTGTCCCCCTGTCCATCCCTCTGTCCCCCTGTTCATCCCTGTGTCCCCCTGTCCATTCCTCTGTCCCCCTGTCCATCCCTCTGTCCCCCTGTCCATCCCACTGTCCCCCTGTCCATCCCACTGTCCACCCCTCTGTCCCCCTGTCCACCCCTCTGTCCCCCTGTCCACCCCACTGTCCCCCTGTCCATCCCTCTGTCCCCCTGTCCATCCCTCTGTCCCCCTGTCCACCCCTCTGTCCCCCTGTCCACCCCACTGCCCCCCTGTCTACCCCACTGCCCCCCTGTCCATCCCACTGTCCCCCTGTCCATCCCACTGTCCCCCTGTCCATCCCTCTGTCCCCCTGTCCATCCCTCTGTCCCCCTGTCCATCCCTCTGTCCCCCTGTCCATCCCTCTGTCCCCCTATCCATCTCTCTGTCCCCCTATCCATCTCTCTGTCCCCCTGTCCATCCCTCTGTCCCCCTGTCCACCCCTCTGTCCCCCTGTCCACCCCACAGTCCCCCTGTCCACCCCACAGTCCCCCTGTCCACCCCACTGTCCCCCTGTCCATCCCACTGTCCCCCTGTCCATCCCTCTGTCCCACTGTCCCCCTGTCCCTCTGTCCCCCTGTCCATCCCTCTGTCCCCCTGTCCATCCCATTGTCCATCCCACTGTCCCCCTGTCCATCCCTCTGTCCCCCTGTCCATCCCTCTGTCCCCCTGTCCTCCCCCCTATCCATCCCACTGTCCCCCTGTCCATCCCACTGTCCCCCTGTCCATCCCACTGTCCCCCTGTCCACCCCTCTGTCCTCCTGTCCATCCCACTGTCCCCCTGTCCATCCCACTGTCCCCCTGTCCATCCCACTGTCCCCCTCTCCATCCCACTGTCCCCCTCTCCATCCCACTGTTCTCCTGTGCATCCTACTGTCCTTCTGACCACTCTGCAGCCCCCCCCCCCCTTCACCCCACTGCCTCCCCCTGTGTATCCCGCTGGTGTGGGGTTCTTTGGGGTGCTGTGGTTAGGGTGGTCCACTTTGGGGTGCCTTAGATATGATGGACTGATTTGGAGTGTTGAGATAGAATGGGCCACAAGCTGGTCTAGGTAGGAGGAGGGCGGGACTTTTATCACAGCACACCCGAACTTTTCACAGTGAGCCGTGACACAGCAGCAGGAGATGCCCGATGTGCACACACACTGACTGGTGAGACATTGTTTGACACAGTAAGGCTGAGAGGGGGGCTTGCAATGATGGGGATGGGGAGCTTGCACTGATGGTGAGGCGGGCACTGATTTGGCTGCGCTGGCGGGCACTGATTGGGTTGTGCTAGCGGGCACTGATTGGGCTGCGTTGGCGAGCATTGATGGGCACTGATCAGACTGCATTGATTGTCTCTGTGTGGGCAAAGTTATTGCTGGTATATTGTTTTTGTAGCGATATATATATATATATATATATATATATATATATATATATTGGTATTTTACTAATAACAATTTGGAATCCCTAGGAAAGAATGATGTCAAGAAAAAAAAAAATTGACTCGGAGTGTAGGATATTCAAAGAACAGTGGACTTATGATTACTTTTTCATGCAGTACAAGGAAAGAGCTGTGTGTCTCATATGCCAGAATATAGTGTCTGTGTTCAAAGAATACAATTTGCGTCGACACTATCAAACTCAACATAAAGATAAATATGATTGTTTGGTCGGAGAAGTGAGAAAAGATAAAATATTAAAACTGAAAAATACATTGACAACTCAGCAAAATACTTTTGTGAACCAGAAGCAGCTAAATATTTCATCACTGCGAGCAAGTTTTCAAGTTGCCAAGCTAATAGCGTGCACTGGCAGACCATTCGTGGAGGGAGAATTTGTTAAAGAATGCCTTCTTTCTGTTGCCAAAGAGATGTGTCCAGAGAAGACCGATTTATTTAGTACAGTGAGTCTTTCAGAACCTACAATTACACGAAGGATTGAAGAAATGGGAGACAATTTGCATCAGCATTTGCAAAAATCTGCAAAAAAAACGTTCCTATTTTTCCTTGGCACTCGACGAAAACAATGATGTTTGTGATTCTGCACAACTTCTAATTTTTATTCGTGGGACAAATGACTATTTCAAAGTCACAGAAGAGCTTGCTGCACTGCAAACCATTAAAGGAACAACTACAGGAGAAGATATCTATGAAAAGGTTTGCCAAACTGTGAATGGTTTGGAGCTGGACTGGGCTAAACTAGCCAGTGTGACAACTGATGGTGCTCCTAGCATGGTGGGGTCTAAGAAAGGAGTAATTGCTCGCATTAACCAAGAGATGGACAAACATAACCATTCTCATCCAATAGCCATACACTGCCTCATCCACCAACAAGCGCTGTGTAATAAATCATTGAAGTGGGACTCTGTTATGAAAATTTTGGGATCTTGTGTTAACTTCATTAGAGCTCATGCACTAAACCACAGATAATTTCAGGAATTTCTGTCTGAGCTAAATGTTGCCTATGAAGATGTTCTGTACCACACAGAAGTCCGTTGGCTGAGTCGAGGGAGAGTTTTAAAACGTTTCTATGACTTACTTCCACAGATTACAGCTTTTCTGCTTTCAAAAAACAAAGAAGTACCAGAGCTCAATGATGCAGAGTGGAAATGGCACCTTGCTTTCTGACAGATGTAACAGAGCTACTCAATAGTTTCAATGTGCAACTTCAAGGAAAGGGGAAGCTCATCTGTGATATGCAATCACATGTGAAAGCATTTGAAGTAAAATTAGGCCTCCTCATCAAACAAGTGAAGGAGGAAAACTTCTGCCATCTCCCCACAACTCAAAACTTGTTAGCGGAAAAACCATTTGTTGCATTCCCAAACAAAACATGTGTGGATTCACTGGAAAAGTTGCAAAAGGAGTTCCAATGTAGATTTAAAGATCTTCATCTCCATGAACAGGACATACAACTTTTCCGTAACCCATTTTCTATTGACATTGAAAATGTGGAAACAATTTACCAAATGGAACTGGCTGAACTGCAGACTTGTGACTCTCTGAAAGACGCATTCAAGACAAGCAGCCTTCCTAATTTTTATGCATCTCTCCCCTCTGAGACATATCCTATTCTCAGAAACCATGCACTCAAAATGGCAACCATCTTTGGCAGCACTTATGTCTGTGAACAGACTTTTTCCAGAATGAAACATCTGAAATCTCCAACCAGATCTAGACTAACTGATGCACACTTGCATCACTTGTTACGACTAGCAGTGACGAATATGGAACCGAACATTGACCATCTCATTAGCCTAAAGCAGGCCCATAGTTCCCATTGAATCGAATACTGGTAAGTTTGTTGATTTAACTTTACTTTTTCTTCATTTTAAATATTGTATTTGTTCCCGTTTTGTTTTTTCACTTCAAAATAAGATATGTGCAGTGTGCATAGGAATTTGTTCATAGTTTTTTTTTTTTTTTAAACTATAGTCCGGCCCTCTAACGGTCTGAGGGATAGTGAACTGGCCCCCTGTTTAAAAAGTTTGAGGACCCCTGCCCTACATGCTTTGCAGCATATCATCTGCCCATGTCTTTGATTTACCTTTGATTTCTGTGGACTACATATCCTATTGTACCTTGCTTTTGCAAGCAGAGATTCCTGTACTGACTCCACCTCCTGAAACTCCTCTCACCACCACTGTAGTTTAAAAGGCAGGCGCCGTAAAATGTGTGGCACAGCAGTGCCTACTTACAGGGCACAATAAACGTGTCACTGCATTCAAGGATGCAAATGTGTGGGGATCTTTAAAAAGTATTTTTTCATACTTCAAAATTGTTCGAATTAATAATAGTAGGCTTGAAATAATTGAAACGTGGAAATTAATATATGATTTTAAATTTTGACCATAGATAAACTTTTAAAAACCTTGTTTACATATTCACCTTCACTGGAATCCTCTACACAACTCTCTCCTGAAAGATACCGGTATCTGCAATCCATATGCCAGAATCTACTATTCCAACTATGTAGCACGGCAGGGAATAGAATGTTATTGAATTAAAATCACCAATCATTATATACTTTTTAAAAATTGTTAACTATATACAGTAACTTACTATAAAATACTGTGATGATTATAAGAATGGAATTTAGACTATCACTAAACAATTCTCCTGAGCTTGGGTGCTGGGTCTAGGGATGTGTGATGCAATCAACTCTTATAGTAGGGAATGTCAATGGCCTTGCTGGCCTCCTTAGAACAATGGGTGGCCTTGGAACTGTAACATATAAAGAAAAAAGGAGGGCGCACCAACTTTGTGCTTTACCAAAAATAATTTAATAAAAAGGTAAAAACAGCAATGGTTATACTCACATACAAACATGGTATACAGGCATTCAAAGCAACAGCAATAACAAACGGTTCCTCTTAGGTCAATAGTGGGAACCAAAGATCCTGGAGGACCAGACAGTATTGTAGGGTGGCTAACACGTTTCAAGGGAGGACCCTCTTCCTCAAAGCCAAAGAGATGAACCTCACTTTGGCTCCGAGGAAAAGGGTCTTCCCTTGAAACGCATTAGCCACCCTACAATACGTCTGGTCCTCTCGCATCTTTTTTTTTATTACTATTTTTGGTACTGCGAAAGGTTGGTGCACCCTCCTTTTTTCTTTATATGTTAAAGGTTAGACTATGTCAGGTCAGCACAATAGGATGATTCTGCAAATACAGCACTGCCAGAGAGGGCACACTTTTGCTATTATAGTATAGTATATATAGAGGGGTCTGTCTGGAGGTTACATCACACTATACTCATAATCATTCTTGTGAGAAGGGGTGGGCAGAGCTAGATCTCACTCTAAATTTTAAAAGTTTCTCCTTGAAGTGAACCTCTGCCCAAGTCATGCACACTATGACTAATGAATTTACATATTCATAAAAATCTGTAAAAACATGTTTAGCCACTTCCGGACTGCCCACCGTCGTTATAGGTCGGTACTTTGAAGGAGGGTATCGTTGTTATGGCAGCAGCTAGCTGCCATAACCCCGGTATCCTCGTCTTCAGCGGGCAATCCGGTTTAAGACAAAAGTGGTTTCTGAGGAAGATTCGCCGCAAGATCACTTTTATCGGTGGCGGAAGAGGGCCCCCCCGCCGCGATCCGGTGCCCTCTGCCACTTTGCTGTCGGCAGCGGCGGAGGCGATCGCGTCTGTCCCCTTGCTGGGTATTGAGACGAGTGAGGGGAAGATGGACCCCACCCGTCTCCGTATCACTGCAGGGTGGAAGCGACGTCAAAACGTCACTTCCACCAATAGCTCTTAAAGGGACATTTTTTTTTCTTCATTCTTTTAAATTACAAATTTTTTTTTTTATTATTGCATTTTACTGTAGATATGAGATCTGAGGTCTTTTTGACCCCAGATCTCATATTTAAGAGGTCCTGTCATGCTTTTTTCTATTACAAGTGTTTACATTCCTTGTAATAGGAATAAAAGTGACACTTTTTTTAAAAAAAAAAAGTGTAAAAATGTAAAAAAAAAAAGGTAAAGTAAATAAGAAAAACATTTTTTTTAAATTGCGCCCCGTCCCGACGAGCTCGCGTGCAGAAGCAAACGCATACGTGACTAGCGCCCGCATATGAAAACGTTTTTTAAACCACACATGTGAGGTATTGCTGCGATCGGTAGAACGAGAGCAATAATTCTAGCCCTAGACCTCCTCTGTAACTTAAAATATGCAACCTGTAGAATTTTTTAAACGTCGGCTATGGAGATTTTTAAGGGTAAAAGTTTGTCGCCATTCCACGAGCTAGCGCAATTTTGAAGCCTGACATGTTGGGTATCAATGTACTCGGCGTAACATTAACTTTCACAATATAAAAAAACTGGGCCAATTTTACTGTTTTAGTAATAGAGAGAAGTTTCTGCGCTCACGGACCCAGGCTTGCAGCCCCCCCTTATTTAAAACCACCCTCACACGGGTGGATTAAATTTAGAATGAGTTAATGAATAGGGGTAGGTAGCGCTACCTGTATTGGATACCTAATAAATATATGATCTCTACTGGGTGCCCAAATGTGCACTCTGAACATAAAATAAAACAGATTGCATATTGAATATGTGCCAGTAATGATTAATGTGCCATCCCAGTGTAAGCAAACAGGTAAGTCCTTAATGTGTAAGAGGGTGTAAATATGCCCACCCCCCTATATATGTGCTAGAGGGGTTAAATGAGTAAGTGAATAGAAATCCTCTTTAAACTGACGTGATCATTCCCATCAATCAATTACCAATTAGTTATTTATATAACACCTAATGTAAGTGTTACCAATTTATCCCCCAGCAAGCAGCTGGGCAGCTAGATATAGCCTAAATACAGTGCATCTGCATTAAAAACCTTATTTACACCTACAAAAATGTGAAATTGGTTATTTGCAACCACATTAAAATAAATAAACGTGTGTTACAAGAAAAAAAAAACGTGAAAAAAATGAGTAAATCAAACATCAAAAATCAAAAAATCAAAAAAGTCAAAGTCAAAAAACTATTATTGAAAGTCCCAGCTTGCAGAGTCCCATATGATTCCACCAAATCCAAATAATCTGTGTAGGGTGACTTTTGTGACAGCAGCAGTTGATATCCAGTGACTCCAGTGATCCCCCTCAAGGATCCCCACTCACCAGCTCCATGCACCCCTACAGGGGTAAACAGCATATAGTATCTGGCTCCCGATAGCCTCTAGGATTCCAGTGGGGTTCTCCCTGGGGTAATCCACTCCAGTTAAGTATGCCTTCAGAGCTCCGGGTTCCCCTCACATGAAAGAGACAGGGCTCCCATAGTGTGATACCGTATTTAAAAAGTTTTATTTAAAAAATGTTAATTACAGCAAACAGATACATAAAAATAAAAATAAACTATAAAAAGTTTGTACTCCTATGAGGAGTCAGGCTATCACACTAAATAATTGGGAAGTCAAGCATAGAGAGAAGGTCGTGGACGTAGACTGGCAGCCGAGCGGCGTGCGCCTCAGCTGCGTTCCACACTCTCTCTAACTTCCGCGTGTGACGTAGGTACGTAGCTCCGCCTTACGCGTTTCGTCATCAACGTTGTCAAAGGCTGCCAGTCTACTTCCACGACCTTCTCTCTATGCTTGACTTCCCAATTATTTAGTGTGATAGCCTGACTCCTCATAGGAGTACGAACTTTTTATAGTTTATTTTTATTTTTATTTTTATGTATCTGTTTGCTGTAATTAACATTTTTTAAATAAAACTTTTTAAATACGGTATCACACTATGGGAGCCCTGTCTCTTTCATGTGAGGGGAACCCGGAGCTCTGAAGGCATACTTAACTGGAGTGGATTACCCCAGGGAGAACCCCACTGGAATCCTAGAGGCTATCGGGAGCCGGATACTATATGCTGTTTACCCCTGTAGGGGTGCATGGAGCTGGTGAGTGGGGATCCTTGAGGGGGAGCACTGGAGTCACTGGATATCAACTGCTGCTGTCACAAAAGTCACCCTACACAGATTATTTGGATTTGGTGGAATCATATGGGACTCTGCAAGCTGGGACTTTCAATAACAGTTTTTTGACTTTGACTTTTTTGATTTTTTGATTTTTGATGTTTGATTTACTCATTTTTTTCATGTTTTTTTTTCTTGTAACACACATGTTTGCACATTTAATGTGCTTGCAAATAACCAATTTCACATTTTTGTAGGTGTAAATAAGGTTTTTAATGCTGATGCACTGTATTTAGGCTATATCTAGCTGCCCAGCTGCTTGCTGGGGGATAAATTGGTAACACTTACATTAGGTGTTATATAAATAACTAATTGGTAATTGATTGATGGGAATGATCACGTCAGTTTAAAGAGGATTTCTATTCACTTACTCATTTAACCCCTCTAGCACATATATAGGGGGGTGGGCATATTTACACCCTCTTACACATTAAGGACTTACCTGTTTGCTTACACTGGGATGGCACATTAATCATTACTGGCACATATTCAATATGCAATTTGTTTTATTTTATGTTCAGAGTGCACATTTGGGCACCCAGTAGAGATCATATATTTAATTAGGTATCCAATACAGGTAGCGCCACCTACCCCTATTCATAAACCTAATTTTACTGTTGTCTTATTTTTTAATTCAAAAAAGTGATTTTTTTTCCCAAAAAAAGTGCGCTTGTAAGACCGCCGAGCAAATATGGTGTGACAGAAAGTATTGCAACGACTGCCATTTTATTCTCTAGGGTGTTAGAAACAAAAATGTATAATGTTTGGGGGTTCTAAGTAATTTTCTAGCAAAAAAAATGTTTTTAACTTGTAAAAAAAAATCTCAGAAAGAGGCTCGGTCCTTAAGTGGTTAGACAAGCCCTCATTCATTTATATGTCTACAAGCATTTTAGAAAAATAATTTTAAAATTTCACAAGACAAGGCACAGAAATCTTAACTATTTCCCTATTAGGTCTTACTACACCAGTAAATATGAAGGAAATGGCTACACCCCGACATAACGAAAGTCCTTTTTATTGTGCAATCCCAACAAAATGCATAACACACACCATAAGAACAGCAGCCGGTACAGAGGTTGACGCGTTTCACACAACTACATTGTGCTTACTTATGAAGTATTACACTGGCTTTCTTTAAATAGCTCCCCCCCCACCTGCATGGACAGGTGTGGTTGGGTGTCAGTGAACACACTTCCTGACTAGGCTGTATAAAGTGTTATGTTTTGAAACTAATGGTGTTGGGGATGCCTCAGCATGTCACATAACATTAATAAATGCCAAGTATAAAATATAAATACAAATCAATATACTATAATAATTACTGCACCAGTACAGTGGCAGCCTGCCAGCCCTCTGATGAAAAGAACCAGCAAGTGTTTCTAAGCTGTTGACTAAAACTGACTGTGAATAAATTCACAATAACGTCAGCTACCGAGGTCACAGGGGGGCTTGTTTTAAAGCTCTTTCATTGCTTGGTTAGAATATGTAAATAGTTTAAAGTGGAAGTAAACCCTTTTTTTTGGCAATTGTACCTAGGTAAGCCTATAATAAGGCTTACCTGTACAGCCGTGGCCAAAAGTTTTGAGAATGGCACAAATATTAATTTTCGCAAAGTCTGCTGCCTCAGTTTTTATGATGACAATTTGCATATATCCCAGAATGTTAAGAAGAGTGATCAAATTAATTTAAATTAATTGCAAAGTCCCTCTTTGCCATGAAAATGAACTCAATTCCATAAAAAACATTTCAACTGCATTTTTGAAGAAGGCTTCAGGGCGCCCAATAAAGTCCAGCAAGCGCCTCGACCGTCTCCTACAGTTGATTCAGTTGTGGGATCGGGGCACCACCAGTGCTGAGCTTGCTCAGGAATGGCAGGAGGCAGGTGTGAGTGCATCTGCATGCACAGTGAGTAGAAGATTTTTGGAGGATGGCCTGGTTTCAAGAATGGCAGCAAAGAAGCCAATTCTCTCCAGAAAAAAACATCAGGGAAAGACTGATATTCTGCAAAAGGTACAGGGATTGGACTGCTTTGGACTGGGGTAAAGTCATTTTCTCTGATGAATCCCCTTTCCGATTGTTTGGGGCGTCCAGAAAAAACCTTGTCCAGAGAAGTAAAGGTGAGTGCTACCATAAGTCCTTTGTCATGCCAACAATAAAGCATCCTGAGACCATTTATGCGTGGGGTTGCTTGTCAGCCAAGGGAGTGGGCTCACTCACAATTTTGCATAAGAACACAGCCATGAATAAAGAATGGTACAAAAACATCCGAGAGAAAATCCGAGAGGCAAAAGTGATAACTAAGTGGCTTGGGGACAAAACATCAAAATTTTGGGTCTATGGCCAGGAAACTCCCCAGACCTTGATCCAATTGTGGTCAATCCTCATGAGGTGGGTGAACAAAAATCCCCCACACATTCTGACAAACTCCAAGCATTAATTATGCAAGAATGGGCTGCCATCAGTCAGGATGTGGCCCAGAAGTTGATTAACCACATGCCAGGGCGAATTGCCGAGGTCTTGAAAAAGAAGGGTTAACACTGCAAATATTAACTCTTTGCATAAACTTCATGTAATTGTCAATAAAAGCCTTTAACACTTATGAAATGCTTGCAATTATACTTCAGTATACCATAGCAACATCTGACAAAAAGATCTAAAAACACTGAAGCAGCAGACTTTTGTGAAATAATAGTAGTAATATTTGTGTCGATCTCAAAACTTTTGGCCACAGCTGTAGGTACAGTGAATATCTCCGAAACCTATATGGTTTAGGAGATATTCACACTGCATGCAGCCGGTAACGTCAACGGCACATGCGCGAGCGCTCTGAAGGGACGGCATACCTGCAATGCATACTAGCACATTATGCCTTTACCTTGTAAAAAAAAAATTGGTGCAGTTTACAACCGCTTTTAATGTCTATAGTCTGGTCACCCATGCACTTTAACCACTTCAATACAGGGCATTTTTACCCCCTTCCTGCCCAAGCCAATTTTCAGTTTTCAGTGCTGTTGCAATTTGAATGACAATTGCGTGGTCGTGCTACACTGTACCCAAATTAAAGTTTTATCATTTTTTTCCCCACAAATAGAGCTTTCTTTTGGTGGTATTTGATCATCTCCGCAGTTTTAATTTTTTGCGCTATAAACAAAAGAAGAGCAACAAGTTTGAAAAAAAAACACAATATTTTTTACTTTTTGCTATAATAAATATCCCATTTAAAAAAAAAAAAAAAATGTTTTCCCTCAGTTTAGGCCGATATGTATTCTTCTATATATTTTTGGTAAAAAAAATCGCAATAAGCGTATATTTATTGGTTTGAGCAAAAGTTATAGCGTCTACAAAATAGGGGATAGTTTTATGGCATTTGTATTATTTTTTTTTTTCCTAGTAATGGCGGCGATCTGCAAT
Source organism: Lithobates clamitans (assembly GCA_037952925.1). NCBI lineage: Eukaryota > Metazoa > Chordata > Amphibia > Anura > Ranidae > Lithobates > Lithobates clamitans. The sequence continues at coordinate 141,384 of JBBGZY010001180.1, forward strand.
TTTTATCGTGACTGTGACATTGCGGCAGACAGATCGGACACTTTTGACACCATTCACATTTATACAGCGATCAGTGCTATACAAATGCATTGATTACTGAATAAATGTCACTGGCAGTGAAGGGGTTAACAGTAGGGGGCGGTGAAGGGGTTAACTGTGTTACCTAGGGAATGATTCTAACTGTAGGGGGAGGGGACTCACAAGGGGAGGAGACCCATCGGTGTTCCTCTGTACTGGGAACTAGGGATGAGCTTCGAGTTCGAGTTGAACTCATGTTCTACTTGAACATTGGCTGTTCGCAAGTTCGCCGAACAGCGAACAATTTGGGGTGTTCGCGGCAAATTCGAATGCCGCGGAACACCCTTCAAAAGTCTATGGGAGAAATCAAAAGTGCTCATTTTAAAGGCTTATATGCAAGTTATTGTCATAAAAAGTGTTTGGGGACCTGGGTCCTGCCCCAGGGGACATGGATCAATGCAAAAAAAAGTTTTAAAAACGGACGTTTTTTCAGGAGCAGTGATTTTATTAATGCTTAAAGTCAAACAATAAAAGTGTAATATCCCTTTAAATTTCGTACCTGGGGGGTGTCTATAGTATGCCTGTAAAGGGGCGCATGTTTCCTGTGTTTAGAACAGTCTGACAGCAAAATGACATTTTGAGGAAAAAAACACATTTAAAACTACCCGCGGCTATTGCATTGCCGACAATACACATAGAAGTTCATTGATAAAAACGGCATGGGAATTCCCCACAGGGCAACCCCGAACCAAAATAAAAAAATAAAAAAATGATGTGGGGGTCCCCCTAAATTCCATACAAGGCCCTTCAGGTCTGGTATGGATATTAAGGGGAACCCCAGCCAAAATTTAAAAAAAAAATTGACGTGGGGTTCCCCCTAAATTCCATACCAGACCCTTATCCGAGCACGCAACCTGGCAGGCCGCAGGAAAAGAGGGGGGACAAGAGTGCGGCCCCCCCCCCTCCTGAACCGTACCAGGCCACATGCCCTCAACATTGGGAGGGTGCTTTGGGGTAGCCCCCCAAAACACCTTGTCCCCATGTTGATGAAGACAAGGGCCTCATCCCCACAACCCTGGCCGGTGGTTGTGGGGGTCTGCGGGCGGGGGGCTTATCGGAATCTGGAAGCCCCCTTTAACAAGGGGACCCCCAGATCCCGGCCCCCCCCTGTGTGAAATGGTAAGGGGGTACTTACCCCTACCATTTCACTAAAAAACTGTCAAAAATGTTAAAAATGACAAGAGACAGTTTTTGACAATTCCTTTATTTAAATACTTCTTCTTTCTTCTATCTTCCTTCATCTTCTGGTTCTTCTGGCCCTTCTGGTTCTTCCTCCGGCGTTCTCGTCCAGCATCTCCTCCGCGGCGTCTTCTATCTTCTTCTCCTCGGGCCGCTCCGCACCCATGGCATGAGGGGGGAGGCTCCCGCTCTTCTCTTCATCTTCTTCTTCTTCATCATCTCTTCTTCCTTCTTCTCGTCTTCATTTCTTCTCCGGGCCGCTCCGCAGCCATGCTGGCATGGTGGGAGGCTCCCGCTGTGTGACGGCGTCTCTTCGTCTGACGGTTCTTAAATAACGGGGGCGGGGCCACCCGGTGACCCCGCCCCCCTCTGACGCACGGTGACTTGACGGGACTTCCCTGTGACGTCACGGGGAATGCCACAGGGAAGTCCCATCATGTCACGTGCGTCAGAGGGGGCGGGGTCACCGGGTGGCCCCGCCCCCCGTTATTTAAGAACCGTCAGACGAAGAGACGCCGTCACACAGCGGGAGCCTCCCTCCATGCCAGCATGGCTGCGGAGCGGCCCGGAGAAGAAATGAAGAAGAGAAGAAGGAAGAAGAGAAGAAGAAGAAGAAGAAGATGAAGAAGAGAAGAAGATGAAGAGAAGAGCGGGAGCCTCCCCCCCCATGCCATGGGTGCGGAGCGGCCCGAGGAGAAGAAGATAGAAGACGCCGCGGAGGAGATGCTGGACGAGAACGCCGGAGGAAGAACCAAAAGAGCCAGAAGAACCAGAAGAAGATGAAGGAAGAAAGAAGAAGCATTTAAATAAAGGAATTGTCAAAAACTGTCTCTTGTCATTTTTAACATTTTTGACAGTTTTTTAGTGAAATGGTAGGGGTAAGTACCCCCTTACCATTTCACACGGGGGGCGGGCCGGGATCTGGGGGTCCCCTTGTTAAAGGGGGCTTCCAGATTCCGATAAGCCCCCCGCCCGCAGACCCCCACAACCACCGGCCAGGGTTGTGGGGATGAGGCCCTTGTCTTCATCAACATGGGGACAAGGTGTTTTGGGGGGCTACCCCAAAGCACCCTCCCAATGTTGAGGGCATGTGGCCTGGTACGGTTCAGGAGGGGGGGGGCCGCACTCTCGTCCCCCCCTCTTTTCCTGCGGCTTGCCAGGTTGCGTGCTCGGATAAGGAATCTGGTATGGATTTTTGGGGGGACCCCACGCCGTTTTTTTTTTTTTTTTTGGCGCGGGGTTCCCCTTAAAATCCATACCAGACCTGAAGGGTCTGGTATGGAATTTAGGGGGAACCCCACGTCAATTTTTTTTTTAAATTTTGGCTGGGGTTCCCCTTAATATCCATACTAGACCTGAAGGGCCTTGTATGGAATTTAGGGGGACTCCCACATCATTTTTTTTTTTTAATTTTGGTTCGGGGTTGCCCTGTGGGGAATTCCCATGCCGTTTTTATCAATGAACTTCTATGTGTATTGTCGGCAATGCAATAGCCGCGGTAGTTTTAAATGAGTTTTTTCCTTCAAAATGTCATTTTGCTGTCAGACTCTTCTAAACACAGGAAACATGCGCCCCTTTACAGGCATACTATAGACACCCCCCAGGTATGAAATTTAAAGGGATATTACACTTTTATTGTTTGACTTTAAGCATTATTAAAATCACTGCTCCTGGAAAAACGGCTGTTTTTAAAACTTTTTTTTGCATTGATTCATGTCCCCTGGGGCAGGACCCAGGTCCCCAAACACTTTTATTGACAATAACTTGCATATTAGCCTTTAAAATTAGCACTTTTGATTATTCATGTTCGTGTCCCATAGACTTTAACAGTGTTCGCGTGTTCGAACGAATTTTTTTCCTGTTCGCATGTTCTGGTGCGAACCGAACAGGGGGGTGTTCGGCTCATCCCTGCTGGGAACACATGATCGGTCTCCTCTCACCTGACAGGACGTGGATCTGTGTGTTTACACACACACGGATCCACGGTCCTGCTCAGTTAATGGGCAATCGTGGGTGCCTGGCGGACATCGCTGCTGCCGGGCACGCGTATCGGATCCCGAGAGACGCGGCAGGGGCGCAAGCACGCCCCCCAGATGGCCAGGAAGCCCAGGACGTCATATGACGCCCACCCAGGATGGAAGATCCCTCCTGTGGACGACATATGTACATGGGCGGGATGTGAAGTGGTTAAAAATAATTTCAGGTATGGATATTTTATACATAGTTACATTGCTCCAGGTTAGACCAATGTAACCATGTACACTATATTGCCAAAATATTGGGACACCTGCCTTTATACGCACATGAACTTTAATGGCATCCCAGTCTTAGTCAGTAGGGTTCAATATTGAGTTGGCCCACCCTTTGCAGCTACAACAGCTTCAACTCTTCTGGGAAGGCTGTCCACAAGGTTTAGAAGTGTGTCTATGGGAATGTTTGACCATTCTTTCAGAAGTGCATTTGTGAGGTCAGGCACTGATGTTGGACAAGAAGGCCTTGCTTGCAGTCTCCACTCTAATTCATTCCAAAGGTGGTCTATATGGTTGAGGTCAGGACTCTGTGCAGGCCAGTCAAGTTCCTCCACCCCAAACTCGCTCATCCATGTCTTTATGGACCTTGCTTTGTGCACTGGTGCGCAGTCATGTTGGAACAGGAAGGGGCCATCCCCAAACTATTCCCACAAAGTTGGGAGCATGAAATTGTCCAAAATGTCTTGGCATGGTGACGCCTTAAGAGTTCCCTTCACTGGAACTAAGGGGCCAACCCCAACCCCTGAAAAACCACCCCTCACTATAATCCCCCCTCCACCAAATGATTTGGAGGTGTGGCCCAATCATTTTGGCAATATAATGTGATAGAGCGAGTTTGGGGTGGAGGAACTTGACAGGCCTGCACAGAGTCCTGACCTCAACCCAATAGAACACCTTTGGGATGAATTAGAGCAGAGACTGGGAGCCAGGCTTTCTCGTCAACATTAACATTAGTGCCTGACCTTACAAATGCGCTTCTGGAAGAATGGTCAAACATTCCCATAGACACTCTCCTAAACCTTGTGGACAGCCTTCCAGGAAGAGTTGAAGCTGTTATAGCTGCAAAGGGTGGGCCAACTCAATATTGAACCCCATGGACTAAGACTGGGATGCCATTAAAGTTAATGTGTGAGTAAAGGCAGGCGTCCCAATACTTTTGGCAATATAGTGTATGTAACAGTGTTGTCATGCAACCAGTAAAAAACAGGCACTTTTCTCCTGCCAGTAAATGTGACAGGAAAAGGTTGCCAGTAAAAAATATGGCTGTGGCGCTCAGCTCATCTGAGTGCCTGCTACAGTGCTCTCGGGCTACACCGGCAGGTCTGGCGCATGTTGTGTATCGTGTGATGTCTTGGTGCAAGCAGGCCCGTCGCAACAGGACAAGCAAAACAAGCAATTGCTTGGGGCCCCGAGCTGGCCTGGGGCCCCAGCCGCGCCGCCGGCTGCCGCTTCCTATAAGCTGCAGCCTGTAGCATAGCCGAGCTCCTCTTCCTTCCTCTTGCAGTCCGCGCGGTACAGGAGATTCAGTTTCCCGTTCCCAGCCAGACTGACAGGAAGTGCACACACTGAGTGCTCACTTCCTTTCAGTCCGGCCGGCCGGGAGCAGAAAAATGAATCTCCTGCTGCGCGGTACACGGTACGGAGGGGGGTTAAAAAGAACACGGGGGGGGGGGAGTAGTAAGGGGGGGAGGCAGTCATCAAGACCCATTTAGTAATAAAAATATGGTAGCTTGCTGACCATAATAAAAACAATTACCATAGCTTTCTTTCCATTTTCTTCTTTTTTTACCATCCCATTTCCACCTTATTGCTTTTTTTGAATCAATGGTACAGTGGTGTTTTTTTGCAAATGTTCAATTGTTGAAAATGTTCAAATTTTATGCACATTATATGCAACAGCAGTATTTGCACTGTAAACCTTTTTTATTTATATAACGTGTTGGTGAACTTAAACTGTATCGCTATGCTGTGATTCCTGTAGGCTTTGCGTGCGTGCAGGGGGGGGGCCTCCATGTCCATTTTGCTTGGGGCCCCCAAATTCCTTCAAATGGCCCTGGGTGCAAGGGAGCCAAGCTGAGCGTCCAGAGCATCATGTGCAGGTCTGTGGGATCGGAGCAAGGCAAGCCGGGAGCGGGACTGTCAGTGCTGTTTGGATTAGAGTGGACTGAAGGGACCACCTAGCATGGTGAGAGAGTCTTACTGTGAAGTGTTGCCGTACCTATTTCGGTCACAATCGCACTGTCAGGTACTAGGTATGAGGCCGAGATGCTGGGAGGGCTCCCCTTGTGGCCGAGTGCAGCACACCCCTGGAGATGGTACAGGGAGTGCGGTGCCCACAGAAGCACGAGTTGCCTAATTGCTGAAGGCTGGTTGCCATGGGTTTGCTGGAACAGGCAAGCTATACCATAAGGTAGGCGTGCTTGGATGGTCCTGGAAGGGCAGACCAATGGAGCAGACCGCATAGCTGAATCAGGAGCAAGGCCAGGGGTCATTCACAGTAAGACAGTCCGAGATAAGCGTAAACAGGAGCAAGCAGGGTCGGTACACAGGAGACAGATAATGACAGAGTCCGTAAGCCAAGCCGGGATCAGATGTAATGGAGCAAGCAGAAGCAGAGTCAGGTTACAAGCCAAAGGATCAAGCCGGGGATCAGGATGAGCAGGTCAAGGCAGGCCGGGTCGGTACACAGGAAGTCTGATAAGCAGGATACACAAGGCACAGGAACACAGAGGGGAGCTGACAATAAACCAGCAATGCACTATATCCAGCAGCAGGTTTAAATAGGCAGTGGCACCACTATCACCCTGTTGCACATGTGTGTTTGCCTGTTTGCGGCGCCGCGCATACTTGTGCGTTGAATCACTCCTGTGTGCCTCTGTATGCGCCGATTCCCGATTCCCACACCATGGCACCTGGGAATGTGCCTGCTTCCCTGACACACAGCCACATATTCTTTGCATTTACCAGCTCCATCCCGTTACTCTGGGGACACCAAGGCCTACAGGGGGTTCCTTAGCCAGAGCACCATTGATTTTGAACTCCAGCCCCAAAACTTCCCATCTGAGCGGGCAAAGGTAGCCTATATCGTTTCCCTCCTGTCCGGTGAGGCTTTAGCCTGGGCTGCCCCTCTGTGGAAGAAGAATGATCCAGTGGTTTCTAGCCTGTCTAATTTCTTTAAACTCTTTTTCGTAATATTTTCGAGTAACCGGGTCGTGTCTCTTCAGCGGCCAGCGCCCTTTTACATCTCTGCGTAGAGTCTGTCTCGTTGGGACAGTAGGCTGTTCATTTTCGTATACTAACTGATGAGCTGTGCTGTAATAATGAGGTCTTAGTTGCAACTTTTTTACATTGTCTCTCTGACAGAGCAAAGTACGAATTAGCGGGAAGAACCATACCCGCTGATCTGGGCGATGTCATCTTCCTGTGTAACCAGATCGATATTCCCTTTCAGGAGAGGACCCTAGAAAAAAGATGTCAGCACTCCTTGGTCCTTAGTCAGCCTGAGATCCCCTCTCTTCGACCCGTGGAGCATCCCCTGCCAGCCGAGGAATCCTTTGCAGCTGGGCTGGACAAAGCTTACTCCCAAGGAACGTGCTAGGCTCAGAACTCTGGGCCTATGTCTCTATTGTGGGGGCAAAGGTAGATTTTGTGACTCCTGCTCAGTTCATCTGGGAAACGCTTGGATCTATTACATCTCGTAGGTGGAGTATTGGACCCAGAAATATCACCTTCTCATCTCCTTCTTTCTGTGATCCTTCATGTTGGCACTTCCTCTCATTCAGTCTTGACTTATCTGGATTCCGGAGCCTCTGGCAATTTTATGCACCGGGGAACTGCATCTTCCATGAAACTTACCCCTTCGCAGCTCACCACTCCACTGATGGTCTCGACGATTGATGGCACTGTTCTTCCAGAGTGCCCTAACCGCTTCCAGACCCTCCCTGTTAAGATGTCGGTAGGGATACTCCACCAGGAGTGGACACCTTCGTTATCCTACCTAAGGCCACAACCCCTATCGTATTTGGCCTTCCTTGGTTACAGCTCCATTCTCCATGCGTTGACTGGACTTCTGGGCAGATCCTGGCTTAGGGTTCCTCCTGTTTCTGGTCCTGCCTACTCAAGGTGACCCCAAAGGAGAGACTTCCTGTTGCCATCACATCAGTATCTTCTGCTCTTTCAACTGCATATAGCGATTTCCGGGATGTTGTCTGCAAAAAATAAGCTGAGGTGCTTCCTCCTTACAGGTCCTTTGACCATGCTATTGACCTTGTTCCCAGAACAACTCTGCCCAGGGGTCGTACCTACACTCTGTCCATCCCAGAGACCCAGGCCATGTCAGAGTATGTCGCTGACAATCTAGAGAAAGGATTCATCCTGAAATCCTCGTCGCCTGTGAGAGCAGGGTTCTTTTTTGTTGCCAAAAAAGATGGTACTTTAAGACCCTGCATTGACTATCAAGGCTTAAACGTGGTGACAATCAAAAATCGATACCTTACCCTTAATATCTGAACTATTTGACAGATTGAAAGGTACCTCCATTTTCGCAAAGTTGGATCTCAGGGGTGCATACAATCTGCTTCGGATATGGGAAGCTGACGAATGGAAAACTGCGTTTAACACTAGAGATGGACATTACAAATACTTGGTTATGACTTTCGGTTTGTGTGATGCCCCAGCTGTGTTCCAAAACTTTGTCAACAAAATCTTTAGGGATCTGCTTTACCAATTTATTTTCATCTATCTGGATTACATTCTCATCTTTTCGGAAAATCTGTTGTTCACAGAAACCATGTCAGGATTTTACTTCAGTGCCTTAGAGAAAATAATCTGTATGCCAAGCTGGAGAAATGTTCTTTTGAATGTTCTGTGGTCCTGTTTCTGGGATGCTTTGTCTCTAGTTTGGGTCTTCGTATGGATCCCGGAAAGGTCTCGTCCATTACCTACTGGCCTCTTCCTGCCAGCCTCAAGGCCACCCAGCACTTGTTTCTGAACCTTTGTTGATGCGTCGAGAGCTGTGCTTCTTCAATTCTTTGAGGAAAAATGTCCATGTGTGTTTTTCTCCAAAGAATTTTCTCAGGCAGAGAAAAATTGCATGTAGCACTAATTCTCTTGTTACCTTCACTCTCGACACCCCTGTTTTACCGGCACAGGGTCTAGGGTTCCGTTGAGTTTACCTCTGGACGATAAAAGCACCAACACCTGAGTACGTTTTCAATGCTTTATTGAACCAAGTAACAAAGGAAGTAGCAGGAAAGAGGCAGGAGGGAAGCTGCAGGGAAGCGCAAATATCTTTCTTTCCGATTCTTGAGAACGTCCTTTAAAGTTGAATATTGTAATAGGATGCAATCCCCTTGTGGGACACAATCTTTCCCCGCCTGCATAGGCCTCTCTCACTTGCCTAGCAGCCAGTACATAGCACGAACAAAAGTCTCTGCCACAGACTAGCTTGAAATAAACCCGTACGATCCTCTGCCACAGGATGTATTGATTTTTGCAGTGAATGTCAGACACAGTACTTGGACCTCTAAGCCAACCCGGCAGTACTATGCTGTAGAACTACTTTAGGATACATCCTCCAACCGAGTCACCAGGCCCCTCTCCAGACCAGCACTCTGCATGATCCTTCCATGACGGGTCCTCCCCTGGGATCTTCTCGGTTGTCCAGCTTCTTCACTCTGGATAGACAGCTCAGGACAATTCCTCGGCTGCTGTGGTAGGCCCCAGACATGCTTCTGGGCCCACCCACGTGCCGCAGCGGCGTTGGCCTCCGGAACGGAGGACCATGAGGTAGCTGTAAAACGAACCCCAAAACATGGCGTCTGTCCCATAAATACCCTCTCCCAGAATGCAACTCGGAGGACCACCTCCACCGAGTTGTCTCAGGGACAGAGGAGCACCCATACGCTTCGACACATTGCCCTTCCAACACCAGCCAATGGTAACAGCGACACCCACTGGCTCAGTGTGGAACCACACGCAACCTCAGCCAAGCTGGAACAGAGGCAAATCTAACTCTTCTAACGAGCAATTCACTAAATTCACAGATGGTAGATGATAAATCTACCAGCGCTACATACACTATTGGTGATCGGGAAATTCTTGCGACTAAATTGGCGTTAGAGGAGTGGCGTCATCTCTTGGAGGGTTCCCCGCATTCCATAACAATTTTAACTGACCATAAAAACAAAAAGACAGGCCAGGTGGAGTCTTTTCTTTTCCCGTTTTACGTACAAACCTGGTTCCTGCAACAGTCAGGCTGATGCACTCTCTAGGTCATTTGACATTCAGGATGAGGAGCCTATCTCTGAACCTGAGCCGATAATTCCTACCTCATGCATTCTTGTCCATTCTACCACCCTGGAGTCAAAAATTTCTCCTGGCAAGACCCTTGTCCCCACTGAGCTAAGAGAAGATCCTTCGTTGGGGACATGATTCAAAGGTAGCAGGTCATGCTGGGTTTCTCCGATCCTTCATTTTCATCGCACTACTGGTGGCCTACTCTCCGTTGAGATGTCAAGGACTACGTTGGGCTTGTCATGTCTGTGCCCTGTCTAAATCCTCCACTCATGCTCCTGCTGGTCTTCTCATGCCCTTGCCCATTCCTGAGGAGCCCTGGTCTCACATTGCCATGGACTTTATCACCAGTCTTCCACCATCTGAGAATAATACTGTCATTTGGGTGGTTATCGATCGGTTCCCCAGGATTGCTCATTTTGTTCCTCTTCCTGGTCTCCCTTCTGCTCCTGCTTTGGTTTCCATTTTTGTTTGAGAAGTATTCCGCCTCCATGGGGTTCCTTCCCATATTGTTTCGGACAGGGGTGTTCCGTTCACATCACGTTGTTGGAAAGCCTTTTGCAAATCCCTCAATATTATCTTGGATTTTTCCTCTTCTTACCATCCTCAATCCAATGGACAGACTGAGAGGGTTAATCAGGTTAATCAGGAGTTAGAGGTCTTTCTCTGCACTTTAGTCTCTGCTCATCATGATGATTGGTCCTCTCTACTCCCGTGGGCAGAATTCTCTCACAATAATCATGTTAACAGTTCTCAGAAGACACCCTTTCTCACAGTTTATGGAAGACACCCTCAGCTCTCTCTTCCTATGACCTGTCCTCCGGACATTTCAGCTTTGGCTATGGTTCAACAATCACTCAATTCTATATGGGGTGATGTTCATGATTCGCTCCGGGCAGCTGCTGATAAATTCAAAGGTTTTCCTGACTGTCGCAGGCGTAAGCCGCCTTTTCTACAGCCTGGAGACAAAGTCTGTCTTTCCAACAGGAACATTAATCTCCGGGTTCCTTCTCTGAATTTGCCCCAAGATTCATTGGCCTGTACACTATAATTTCTAAGTTAAATCCAATTTGTTTTAAACTTCAGATCCCTAAAAGCCTCAAGATCTCAAACTCCTTTCATGTTTCCCTTCTGAAGCCTTTAGTCCTTGATAAGTTCTCTCATCCTCTCCCTACCTTGGTTCCGGTCTCTGAGGATAATCAGGAGTATGAGGTAAGTCAAATTCTGGATTCTCGGCTCTGTAAAAGCATTCTTTAGTACCTCGTGCATTGGAAAGGTTTTGGTCCTGAGGAGAGGTCTTGGATCCCTGTATCTGATGTCTTTGCACCTCGTCTTTTGAGGAGGTTTCATCTGAGGTTCCTCTGGTGAAAACCTGCTGGCTCTTAGATTCTGCGCCCTAGGGAATCTTACGCTCTAGCTCCTTGTTTGGTCCATGTAGGTGTTCAGGTGGAGCTGCTTTCCTGAACTACCCAGAGCTCCATCCGCAGCAGTCAGCCAAAGAGTCCATGAACTTAGTGGTGCGCTCCTAACCCCAGCGGTGTGCATCTGTCACCTGGCCTCAGGTGACCTGACATTTGCACTGAAAAATGTAATTTTTTAACTTTTGGAAAGGCCAGTTAAAACTTGGCTGTGCCAGTAAATTTTGGGTGTTGTGTCAGTAAATTTCAATCTGGTAGGTTGGCAACTCTTGTATATACCATACCTGACCAATGCCCCTGGAAGCTGGAAATCACTGAAGAAGACACCACTGCTCCAGTGATCTTCAGGTCCTGCATTGTTCAGCTGCCCTGCTATATTCTACTCACAGGAGGTTGGCTGCACTGCACGGATGCCATTCAGAGAATGCTTTGCACTATCTGAATGAATGCAAAATGTTCTGATTGGATGAGGTGGAGCATGCAACATCACCGCCCTGCCTTCTCCATGCTTCATAACCAGTCCCCATAGCCTTTTCTTCCCTACACACTGGCAGTCGAAGATTCTGTGACATCAACAAGACTGATAAAGAACCCTTAGCCCTCTACTGGACGTGAGTATAACAAGGAACATTTCACTGCTAGAGCATAGAGAAGCACTGTCTGTTGAGGGAGCAGAATTCAGGTAGGTAAAGTCGCTTTTGCTGTCCGCTAAAACTAAACAAGAATAGACATTTCACCTGTGCAGTGGGGAGGCAGCCCCACCTGCAAGCAAGAAATTTTACTTTTGCTGGAGTTGAGCTCTAAACTCTAAAGGATCTATTTACCCAAAATAGACACTCCAGTAATTGATGCCCAAGAGCTAATTTATTCTCTGGCTTTTTAAATCTCTCCAGGAAATGTTATCTAGGTCTTGAAGTATACAATGCAACTTCAACATTACTACTAGAGGTGATACTATTGCTTTTCTTTGTGTACACTTAGGCTAGTTATGTCTATCTGTTTTCCCTATAAATATTGCAGTGAGCACAGCAACTGCATAGCAATGATTGATGTGAATCCAAATTATTTCCTCTCCACAAATCACTTGAATATTTATGGAAGATCTGTAAAGTGATTAGACTTTGTTTATGAACTTTTGATATTAAAAATAAGGCAGAATATATTTTTGCAGTAAGAACTTGAAGATTGTAGTCAGTTTGATTTACATATTGGTTATTAGACCCCAAAATGTCCTATTAACAAAATCATATTTTAGATATTTAGGGTGTAGAAAACAAGGACATTTACTTAAAGTGGAGCTACAGTATATTCAGTTTTGCCTTTTGCTAAATCATGTTGTGTTCAGGTTTAAAGTATATTTAAGTCGAAAGATTTTGGGGGTTTTGGATAGAGTGGAGAGAGATCGGAACACCTGTCAGGTTTCTATTGCTGTCTATACCCTTGTTAAGGATATCCACCCTCTCTAGTTGTCCTGTTTGCCATTATCACAGAAAATGAAAGAATATCCCAAATTTTGGTTTGTTACCAGAACATAATTAGAGGGGAAATCTTCCCATGTGCACACCTCCCAACTTGTTGAGATGGGAATGAGGAACACCTATCAGCAAAAGTATGCAGGCATAGGACACAACCCTTGCCACACCCCCTTAAAGGAGAATTGTACAAAAAACCAAGATTGATTAAACCCACAAGTGCTTTTTTTTGCCACTACTATTCCTTTATATAGAAGGAAAATATAGCAATTTAGAAATCAGATGAAAGATTTAGCACTGGGAAACACCTTTTGATAGATAAAAAAGTGCATTTTATATACATCTATATAGATCAGACCAAAATGAGGGACAAATGAGGAGGAATGAGGGACAGAGGGACATTGCTCCAAATCAGGGACAGTCCCTCCAAATCAGGGACAGTTGGGAGCTATGCATGTGGACACCAATTCTGGTGACCCAAATGACAACCAGGCATTCCCCAACTTGTTCTTGCTTCCTGTTTTGGCCTTGGGAGAGAAAGTGAAGGGAAATCTCTGCAACAAGACAAAGATGGCAAAAAACTGACAGGTTACAACCCTCCATTTCTCTATTCAAAATAAAAAAAGAAGCTTTTACACTTAGTTCTACTTCAAGGGAAAACTAAAATAGTTTATGCGTTTTTGTTTACTTCTTTTATATACAAGGTGCTTTTATTACTTTTAGAATGCAGAGTATGCAGGGGCATTTAACAAGAACTTTCTGCTCACTTGACTGCTTCTGTCTAAAGAAAAATTCATAATGCTCTTAAAGAAATGCCCCACTTCAGTAAAATCTACAAGAAGATAGCCTTTATTAAAAATGCATAAAATCCACACCAGAGGCTCATGATTAAAGTGATTGTAAGGGCAAGTTTTTTGTTTGTTTTTTAAAATAACAAACATGTTATACTTACCTGCTCTGTGCAAGGGTTTTGCACAGAGCGGCCCCGATCCTCCTTTTCTGGAGTCCCCCGGTGGTGCTCCTGGCTCCTCTTCTTCATCGTATGCCCCCACGGAGAGCCGCTTTCCATGGGGGCACTCGTGCAGGCAGACTCCCGAGTCCTGCTGCTGCGCCCATTGACACAGACAGCAGGACTCGTCCCCGCCCCCTGTGTCATTGGATTTGATTTACAGCCAATGGATCCCGCTTGCTGACCTTTGGGTTGTTTACTAACTATGCTTCTGTTTGATCCCTACCTGCTATATATTCTACTGGACCCCCCACTTGCTCACCTCTTGGTGGGACGATCCTGAGGACCACAACCTGGTCCTAACACACAGGTCGGTGGGAGCCTCTATACAGCGATAGCTACTGACCTCTAAACCTGATCCATGACTGTGACAGGATACCTTTTATATAGTATATGCAGATTTTGCTTCTGATTGTTCCTTGCTGATTATCTTACCCCTTTGCAAGTCTATTAGACAGGATCTGACTTGGAATGATCTCCAAGAATCTCTGCTTCATGTGTTTTGTAGCACCCTCTAGTGTGTGCTACTAGTGTTGGAGCAGGCAAAACATAGTTTGGCTCATGGTTAGAGTTGTTGTAAAGGCACAAGGTTTTTTACCTTCATGAATTCTATGCATGAAATTAAAAAACCTTCTGTGACCAGCAGCCACCCCAGACCCCCCTAAGATTTACCTGAGCCCCCTCTTGATCCAGCATTGTCCACAAGAGCCTTGCCTCTCCGGGGGCTCGCACTCCTGATTGGCTTTTGGCAGCAGCCAGTAAGTTAATCAAGAGACAGAGGGGGTCAGGGTTTATTTGAGTTCAGGGCTGGATGACTCATTCAGTCAGGTCTCTGTATGCCTCCCCCTGGTTCTGGAAAGTTGGAGAACATTCTGGAAACTGGAGGGCGGAGGCTAGGAGAGTTGTTCTGCATACTCAGGGGAGCTTGGCCAATCCCCAGGCAGTGGGCCCGGCAAGGTGGTTGAGCTAGCCCTTAACCACTTCCGGACCGCCCACTGTATATATACGTCATTTTTTTGAAGATGGATATCTCGGTAACGGCAGCAGCTGCTGCCACAACCGAGGTATCCATCTTTTCAGCGGGCGGTTCCGTACACGATAACGGTGGTCTCTGCAGTGGGTTCGCCGCGAGATCACCGTTATCGGCGGCGGGAGAGGTGCCACCCCCCCTCCCGCCGCTCTCCCGCACCCTCCGCCACTTACCGGAGCCGTCGGTAGCGGCGCAGGCGATCGGGTCCTTTCCCTGCTTAGGTATGGAGACGAGTGAGGCCAAGATGGCATCCACCTGTCTCCATACCATGTGACGGCCGGAGCGACGTCATTACGACGGCTCCGCCCACTTCTCTTAAAGGCACAATTTTTTTGTGTCATTTTTTTAAACGACTTTAAAATACGTGAGTAGCGCCCGCATATGAAAACGGTGGTCAAACCACACATGTGAGGTATCGCCGCGACCGGTAGAGTGAGAGCAATAATTCTAGCCCTAGACCTCCTCTGTAACGCAAAACATGCAATCTGTAGAATTTTTTAAACGTCACCTATGGAGATTTTTAAGGGTAAAAGTTTGACGCTATTTGACGCTATTCCACGAGCGGGCGCAATTTTGAAGCGTGACATGATGGGTATCAATTTACTTGGCGTAACATTATATTTCACAATATAAAAAAAAATTGGGCTAACTTTACTGTTGTCTTATTTTTTTTTTCAAAAAAGTGAATTTTTTCCAAAAAAAGTGCGCTTAGAAGACCGCTGCGCAAATACGGTTCAAAAAAAGGAATTGCAATGACCGCTATTGTATTCTCTAGGATGTTAGAAAAAAAACAATATATAATGTTTGGGGGTTCTAAGTAATTTTCTAGCAAAAAAACCTGTTTTAAACTTGTAAACACCTAAAATCCAAAATGAGGCTGGTCTTAAAGTGGTTAAGTATGGGTGAGTCATGCTGGTAGGGGGAGTTGGGTGGAAGATGGAGACGGAGTGCTGAGCAGTTAGTCGGTGGCCTTAAGGGGCTCTCTAGGTCTAGGGGGATCTCACAGGCTGGAGGCTCTGGCTGGCTCAGGAAGGATCCCATCTGCAGTGCGGTGTGACTGGGACCACCAACTGGGAGCAGTGGGAGCAAGGAGAGGACAGTGAGTACAAAAGCACACTCAGGGATACTACAAGAGGAAAGTCTGCCGTATGTAGTCAGCTTTCTGGAGTAACAGCGGTGTGCTTCATCCCTTCATCCTTCATCCTTACCCTGAGAGATCCCTGGAGCAGTCAGGAGGGCAGGTAGAATCTGCTGAGTAGTGGAGCTGGGACCACAGCCACAGAGGGAGGGGGGATACACTCCTGCAAGCAGTTACCTCAAGTTCATGCTACTTTTCAGAAGGGCTTAGGACCCTTAGTCTGTAATGGACTTTTGCTATTAACCTACAAAGGACTATGAGTTTTTACAGAAGGAAGCAGTTCAGGACTTTTGTACAGCGAGCGGAAGATTGTCCCCAGGTTTTGCTGTGTTCATCATCTGCTGGAAATCCCATAAATCCCTTCACCCTATCCAAGTTGTAATAAGTTGTAATAATATGAAAAACCATATGAAAAACTGATTACCAATCCATTCCCTGCAATAGACAGGTCAAACTAAAAACTTTTGCCTTTGAAACCATCGTTCTGACCAAGAAAGAGTATAAAGTAGCGGATTATAACCCTTCTACCATCTACATTATACCCAAAGTGCATAAATCCTTGCACAACCCACTAGGAAGGCTCATTATTTCTGCAATAAAAGTGCCCCTGGAGCACATTGGAGAGTAATGGTTGTGGAATTGACCTCTTACGTTCAGGATACAAGAGACGTGTTGGCCAAAATTCAGGGGATTGAGGTACCTCCTGTGGATAGATCTTGAGTCCCTATATACTTCTATACCCCATGAGTGGGGCCTGACTGCAACATAATACTTCCTTGACAAAAGTTTCCCTCATATGGGGACTCAGAATGAATCTTCACTAGACCTGTTATTGTTTGCACTCTCCAACAACTGCTTCGAATTTTTGGGAATGCACTATAGACAAATCAGGGCATGTCAATGGGTGCCCCATGGGCACCTGCGTATGCCTGCCTCCACCTGGAGTATTGGGAGGAAGAGGTGGTGTACTGTTCTGAGATGTACCTTGGCCACACTATGTTGTGGTTAAGGTACATCAACGATGTACTGGTAGTCTGGCAGGGATCTACTGACAGTCTAGAACTGTTCATGGCTGAATTAAATTGAAGCAATAGGAAAATTCCTTTAATGTTCAGTCATGATCAACACTAAATTTCCTTCTTGGACCTCCAGATTATAGTGGAAGATTGACGACTGGTATCAAAAACATATCGAAAGATGACAGCAGCCAACACACTGTTGGAGGCAACCAGCCATAATCCTATATCTCTAATCAATGGGATACCAACTGGACAGTTTTTAAGGATCCATCAGAACTGCACTTTAGAGTCGGACTATCAAACTGAAGCCACTCAACTCTATGGACGTTTTAGAGAGAGAAAATATCTGCACTGTTGCCTGAAAAAATTAAAAAGAAAAGCATTGCAGAAAAAACCTGAAAAACTCCTGACATTAAAGGATAGACGAACCCCTACACAGACCTCGTCAGATCCGGGGAGGATCATCACTCTTTCGGTATACAGTGGAGGAGGTCCGAGCCATTGTGGAAAAACACTGGCACATTTTGATACGATCTCCTCAAATGGTGGCCATAGTAGACTCTAGACCCTCTCTGGTTGCGAAAAGAGCCAGGAATTTCTCTAATTAACTGGTAAACTCTGAGTTTATCAAAACACCTCCACGTACCAGGCTCACTGATCTGCCACCCATAAAGGGAATGTATCAATGTGGAAGATGCCACATTTGTAAATTTGTAGACAAGACGGATACTTTCTCTGATGTGAGCCACCAAAACATCTATCAGATTAGACACTTTATTAACGGCAATACATCTCGGATCTTGTACATATTAGAATGCCCAGTCATATGCTGTATGTGGGTAAAACAAAACGCCCGCTAAAGGTACAGATAGGAGAACATCTATTGAGTATCCGAACCCCTGATGATGAAAGCCCATTAGCCAAACATTTTGCAAAATATCATCAGAGGTGCCCAGATGGATTAAAGGTTAAAGGCTTCTATGCATTGAAATTATCAAGCAGAAGAGGGGACTACAACACTGTATTACTCCAAAGAGAGAAGGAGTATATCTATTTACCTATGGGTAAAGAACAATGATGTATTTACCCCTCTCCACTATTTATCTTCTTCTCTTTGTAGCACTCCATTCTCCCCTCAAAAGTGTTCCTCTCCAGTGATCAAGCAAATGTAGCTGCTCTGTATACACAATCTGTGCCAGATGTATATATTCAAGCTGTATGTGTGTTCAATTGTAGATATTAGATGTGTAACTCAATGTGCCAAAGTGATCTCAAATTTGGCCACAAGATGGCAGTATACACCATTACCAAGCCAGATGTACATATTCAAGCTGTTCAATGGTAGATATTTGTGCAATTCATTGTGCCAAAGTGATCTTAAAATTGGCCACAAGATGGTAGTATGCACAATTATCAAGCCAAGACATCAGCCAGAACCCCAGTGAGGGTTAAGACTGTAAGCAAAATGGGCAGGAAGTGATGTCACAGGATATCCCCTGAGGAGGGCCATTTCTAAGCCTTTATAAGAGGCAGGGAATTTGGTGTCACCCCACCCTGATGAAACCCACGTGCTAGGTGGGTGAAACGCATTGGTGTAGTGCCCCACACACTCCCATTTATCCAACCATGCCCAGGCAATCTACCATCTGATTGCCCATATCCAATTATGACAAACAGGAAGTGAAAATCACGGAAGCCGGAAGTGAGCCACCGGCCGGAGATGGATGTACAATAAGCGTGCAACATGGGAACCCGAGTGACTGGCAGCACCAACATCAGCTGGCACCAGCGACAAGTGGATGTAGGAAGAAGGCTTCCCCTCACCACAGAAGATGGTGGACAACTACATGTGAGTCCTACTTCCTTGCTGAAGAAGAATATTGTCAGTATTGCTTATTTTTGCCGTCTTTGTCCCATTGGAGAAAGTTCTCTTCATTTCCGGTACAGTAAATACAACAGATAGGGAGGAAAAAAAATCCAAGTAAGTGATATCCCCTCTTAGTCAGTTATTTAAGGAAGTTTCTCCATCGGAAGATTTCCTTTCTATTCCAGTGCTGGTGACAGTTGAAAAATAATTTTACATTTTTCCTCACTTTCCAATCTGGTAAAAATACTTCCTAGGACAAATAGAGCATGTCATTTACCCTAGTGGGGGTCACAGATAGTAATAACATCTGACAAGGTTTATGAGCCATTGGCTCCATACCAGCCAAGTTGACCATAGCTTGTTCATTAGGACATCTTGAATATAATCCATAACCATGTAAACCATGCCCAAACTTACTTTCATACAGAAATTAATTTGATAATATATTGAAACGCATACTGCCTACAACAATGTAAGTGTATCCAAACCCAAGAACAAATTTTTTTTTATATAGCAAATTATCAGTCATTTTCTTTGTTTTAGGCTTTTTTCCTCTATTTTCAACTGGTGATTCAGCCAGTAACACTTTACTTGTCCTAGGATAACAGTGCTTGCCCACTATGCGGGAACTGTGGAGGAGAATTGTTGTCACACTAAGCTGCTAGCTCCTGATTTTGACTACATGGGACTTCAGAGGTGGAGTGCACTGAAAGTTAAGCCCCGTACACACGATCTAAAAATTGTACGGAAAATACCGCTTTCGAAGCAATCGTACGATAATCGGATCGTTAGTACAGAGCTTTCGAGAGCCGATCATGACAGTTCATCCGATATTCACCCGATACTATTCTATCGGACATACACGATAAAAAAATTTGTACGATGCCAGATCGTGCGATTTTCGTTTAATCAGTACACTTCTAAGATTCCTCAGTCGCAGGTATTGACGTCACCACCTGGGCTCCGTCCTTCCCCGGACCTCCGGGCCAGTAGGAGAGAGGAGCGGAGCCTAACGCGTACGCAGTAGGGTTCCCAGGGTGAAGGCGTAAGACTTCACTGCCGGGTTCCCTTACTCGCAATGGAGACGGCATGCACCCGACAGCTGATGGAAACATCAGCTGCATTGCCGGCGTCGCTGGACTCCAGGACAGGTAAGTGTCCAATTTTTAAAAGCACATACTGCAGCTGCTGACTTTTAATTTTTGCAGCACTTTAACAACCAGTGGAACTCCTCTTTAACACACATAAATGAGTAAACATTGCATCCCTGGTAAACAGCATGCAAACGATAAGGAGAATGCCTCACAAAGCTGTCCTTGCCAAATTTGTACCCAAGTACTGTATATCTGATCATTAAAAAAAACTAAAAAGCAGTGGGTAATAATTGGGCACTGATAATGAAATGTTGATGACTGGATTTTCTACATTGGTTGAATTATGTTCAGAAAGTGTTGGTGACAATCTTCAAGCCTATACCTGTTTTTATCATTTTCTGTGCATTTCAATAAAGATGTTAAAAACATTTATATTTATTGTCTGTGTAATTAGGAGCCCTCAACGTCCCGTACTCCCATAATTGCCTTTTCCATATATATTTTGGGATGTTGGCACAATGGGTATTCTCAAGTCGCACTCACAACAATATACTTCAGAAGAGGACTTGGTAGCAAAGAGGGAAAGTAGTGAAGAGGGTTACCCACTACCTGCTTGAGGCAACCAAAGCTGTATAAATACCCTCACAATTAATATTTCTACCCTGTTTCCCCCAAAATAAGCCTTAAAGAAGACCTAGCGTGAGTTTCTTGGATGGCTGCAATATAAGCCCTACTCTGAAAATAAGCCCTAGTTAAAGTCCTTGTAAAATCATGTAATCCATTCTGTAAAAAAATGATATAATGTGGAGTGTGTCTCCTTGTGTAACTTTATTGTGGAAAATACCTTATTTACAGCGCTCACGTGACCCACTGGAGATTTTCTCTTTTCCTCCGGACTGACATCAGCAGTCCCTCCCTCTGCAGTGCTCAGAGCGGGCTGATGTCACCAGGGATCTTGGCCCCTCCCTCTGCAGTATTCGGAGCGGGGTAGAAGAGCTCCAGCAGGTCACGTGAGCGCCCAGCGGCGCTGTAAATGACACAAACACAAGTTACACAAGGAGACACACTGCACATTATATAATCTTTTTACAAAACAGATTACATGATTTTACCGTAAAAACCTGAAAATAAGCCCTAGTGTGTTTTTTTGTAGCCAAAATTAATATAAGACCCAGTTTTATTTTCCGGGAAACACGGTAGGAGACCTTTTGTCAAAGATAGATGGGAGAAAGTGTTTGATCCAAGGGGCCAAGATCTTGTCAAAGGTGGCAGTTCTGTTCAACAGTTACGCTATTTTTTCATAAAGCATGATCTCTTTAAAACTGTATGCAAAACTAGGGGAAAGAACCTGACAAAAGAGGTACTCTATGAGATCCAGAGATTCATACTGGATATCGGAGTACCTTTTTTTTTCAGGTTCTTTCTCAGGGTTTGCATACAGTTAACATTTTTGGTACTTGATCCACACTACTTTTCAGTGAGTATGAGCCTGTTAACATCTTTTTTTCGAAAGCAAGGACATTTAGGGAACACGATTTGGTGGTATCCCATGTTTGTGACCATATTTCATCTAATGGCACAGCTAGGTCTGCTTCCCATTTCTGGACATATGTCAATAGAGGTGTTTGACGCAAGGTCAATAATATTAGGCAAAGAAGAAATGAGGCTTGGGCTGTGTGGGTAATTTCAACTCAAATTGTGTGAAGGTGTCACGGGCATGCTGTGTGTTAGTACGAATACATTTTTTAATTTGAAGGTATTAAAACAATTCCCTATGAGGAAGCTTGAGTTTGTCTTGAAAAAATGTAGAGTATGTTCTTTTTTTGCTTTGACATACACTTTAATCAGACCATTAATAATTTTAAAAAGTCAAAATACCATTAATATGTCCAATGTAGATACCTGACCCCTACAGGACTATGCAAATTCAATACACACATATCTTCCAAGTGTTGGAGAAATTGTGGCGCTCCTGGCACTTTATTACACATTCTCTGGAACTGCCCAGCTATAGTGTCATATTGGCAAACAATATTCCAAATGATCGATCAAATAACACATTTTCATATTGCACCCTCACCCAACTTAGCAATACTAAATCCCTCCCTTGGGGATATCCCCAGACAACTCCTGTTCTATTAGCTTCTATTACCAAACTTTGGAAAACATCGATTATACCGAACATCCCATCCCAGAAGTAATTAACATGGTTCAGAATCACTACACTTATGAGCTTCTCCTAGCAAAGGACCATCAAGTATACCTCAATCTAAGACATTTGTGGGAAACCTGGGCTAGCTGGTACCAATCTTATTCCTACCCGTGATACTCCCACTAACGCTAACACTCGTATGTATGTTTCCTACCCTATATATCAGCCTTTCCCTCCCTCTCCCTCCTATCCCCTCACCACACCCCAATATCCTTCTCTCCTAAAAGATAACCTTATCCCCACAGTACCACAAGTTTTATATGCTATCTGTACGTTAATGTACATATTGAATTCACACATTATACCGTGGATTAGTAATGTTGGTGTTATTCTGTTGCCACTTCTTATGTTTGTGGATTAATATTTCATGTTATGGTTGATAACTCATGTTGTCTTGACAAGAATCTAGTGTATCTCCATAATATTGGGGCATTTTGTCATGTACTCACTTGGTTCCTCATGTACCCTTTTCTGTATACTTTCCTTTGTATTAAAATCAATAAAATGTATTGAACTTAAATTTATTAATAATATGTTAGAAAAAAGTATGATGCTAAGTATGATGAGGTCCAGTCTTAAGTAATAATGTGATAATATTTGCTTGTCTACACATGGAATGCTTCAACTATTTTATGCACCACTTACATATGCTAAATGCCCCTTCAACATAATGATTGCCATGTGTCCTCTCTAGCCCAAAATAGCCTATAAGATCTGTATACCCTCAGGAAATTAGCCAACTATATTTCACCTGTCATTATTTTTGATAAGGTGTCACAAAAATGTCAGTTTGATACATTTCCTAAAACTTAGCAGTAAAACATCAGCGTAAAGGTAGCCATACGAATGAGCTAGAAATCTGGAATTCTGGAAACAATGTAAGACTTCAAATACGTACATAAATTTTTTCTGGTTCCATCAAATTTTGTTAGGAGCCAAGGTATACATGTGTACAGCAAAGCAGTTGAAACAACAATGTTCGTCACGCTAGGCACTTTCAGGTTGGAGCAGGGACACTAATAGAGAACAATCAACATTTTTTATAAACACAATAAATTTAAATGGAGATAATCATTAAAAAGATATATACAGCATAGGTAGGGAGTAGGGCAAAGGATAGGGAAAAGTTGGCTAGACGGTGGTGACTTTAGGAGTCCAGGGCAGCTTCAAGACAGCGTGGTTTCATCGTACTCGGTGGCGCCGTTGGCTTCCGGTGTCCCGGGCTGGATGTGGAGAGCACAGGAGGAAGTCGTCAGTCGGATGTCACATGGGTCAGACGGTCGATTACAGGATAATGCAGGATGATGCACGTGTTTGGAGTATGCGTGCTCCTTTCTCAGGCAATAACGTCGGCCATCTTTAATGTGGTTAAATAGGGCCGGCAGATAGTATGGGCCAGTGACATCACTAGGCCCTAGCACCAGCCATAGACAACCACAACAGAGAGGCTGAGGGGACGGGATGGAATAGGAAAATGTCTGTGTACTAAATGACCAAAGCAAAGCATGTTTTAGACATACATATTTTTTAGGAAACCGCATATTTATCAAAAAACGGAAGACATCTTATGAAGGCTCACTCCTTAACATGTATAGAAGATAAAATTAAAATTATGTAATGTCATATTATTAATTAGCTAATTCATTGATTGATTGCATCAGTTGATTGAGAATTAGAAAATTAATCTTTTTTTCCCTTTAATTAAAAAAATTCTAAAATCAATAAAAAAAATTAATTGAAAAAGGTGAGAATTAAAAAATAGGATTAAACGATATCTATCCTATCTATCCTATCTATGCTATCTATCCTATCTATCCTATCTATCCTATCTATCTCTCCATTGTTTCTATTGACATATAAGTATACACACATGCACATGTATACACATACATGCGGACATTCTGGACAATATATGAAATAATTGAGAAAAAATTAAGAAACAATGACTATACTATATCGGTTGTACTTACTTATAGATGATTCTATTATTATTCTATTATTCTAGAATATTCTATTCTAAAGTATAACTAAGCAGTATACCGTATTTGTTTTCATAGCTAACCTTATATCATTGTGCTTATCAGAGTTTTTTAATAGACTAGCTAACTATGGGAATAGACAAGTTAATACATATATGAAATAAATAGAGGGAATCCGTAACCACCCTTCGAATGATATTTATTGTACCAATTACTTCCTGAAGGAAGTTGATTTTGCAGTTAATTTTGTGTGAAAAATTAATATGGCACTGCTTAAAATTAACTGCAAGGTTACCATTTTAGATTTACAGAGGAGGTCTACTGCTAAAATTACTGTCCTCGCACTGACCTTTGCGGTGATACCTCACATGCATGGTGCAATGGCTGTTTACATATGACACCAGACCGACGCTTGCGTTCGCCTTTGCGCGTGAGCACAGGGGGACAGGGGTGCTTTTTTTTTTTTTTTTTTTTAAATGATATATTTAGCTTTCTTTTTTTATTATATTTTTAAACTGTTCCTTTCATTTTTTTTAATCATTTTTATTATCTCAGGGAATGCAAATATCACCTATGATAGCAATAGGTAGTGACAGGTACTCTTTTTTTTTTTTTTGAGATTTCTCCTCTGCCCTCAAAGCATCTGACCACACCAAGATCAGTGTCACAAAATGCTTTGCCATGAAAATGCTCGTAGCTTTTGGTTTCTTAGGCCATAGAGATGATTGGAGCCATACTGGTCTCTGATCAGCTCTATGGTCAGCTGGCTGAACCACCAGCTGCATTCTCGGGTTCCCTGTTGTGACAGGAGAGCCCGAGAAAACCATGGAAGAGGGTGGGTGGGGCACCGTCTGGAAATAAAAGGGCTCTGACGATCTCTTCCTGGAATTTAAGGAAGGATCCAGTCCGTCCTGAAGCTTTGTATAGCACAAAAGCGTTCGGCAAAGCCAATTGAAATAAATAAACAGACACTTTTTTTGTACCAGCGTCTGGCCTTATGGGCAATTAGGTACCGCGCCAACAACTGGTTGTTGAGGTCCACCCCTCCCATGTTAAGGTTGTATTCGTGGACACAGAGGGGTTTCTCCACAACACCAGTCGCCCTTGGAATTTGGACTGCCGTGTCTGCGTGAAGTGAGGACAGAACCAAAACATTCCGTGAATCCCTCCACTTCACTGCTAACAAATTATCAAGCAGGCTCTCTCCCCCGGTCCAAGTCAGGATTCTACAAGCCGTTGGGGGAAGCCCTGGCGATTAGATCGCACGGTGCCACATGTGCCAATTCCACAATCAAAAAGGTGACTAAAAAGTGGCACGCTTGTGTAATAATAATCCACGTACAAGTGGTACCCCTTTACGAATAAGGGTGACACTAAGTCCCACACTATCTTACCAGCGCTCCCTATGTAGTCTGGGCAGTTCTCCGGCTCTACGTGACTATCTCTTCCCTTGTAAACCATAAAACTATATGTATAGCCTGTGGCCCTGTCTCAGAGCTTATACATCTTGACCCCGTATCTGGCACGCTTGCTGGGAAGATACTGTTTGATAGACACGCGGCCAGAAAACTTAATCAGGGACTCATCAACGCAGACAACTTGATCGAGGTAAACAAGGCTGCAAAACGTTGGTTCAAGTGGTTTAGGAGGGGCCGAATTTTGTAGAGCAGATCAAATGCAGGGTCACCCCGAGGACGACAGTGTTTATTGTCATTGATCGTGCCCTGGTCATGGAGGCAGAGAACAAGGGCATATGATGAATTGGGTCAGTGGACCAATATGACAGCAACTCACTCTTTTTAGTTATGCCCATGAGGAGGGATAGGCCCAGAAAGGTCTTAAATTCGGAAAGCGTAATTGGTTTCCAATCTCTGGCAAGGGTCAGCTGGGGATTAGCGACGATTAATTGACCAGCATACAAATTGCTTTGGTCCACAATAGATCTATAGAGATCTTCCGGTGATCGATTGATACTGCACTTGGGTGGGCTGGGCGGAGGGGCTAAATGCAGGTGCTAGCAGGTATCTGGGCTGATCCCGCTAACACTGCATTTTTGGGAACCCTAAACTGCTGGGGACGCTAGTATAGATCTTATCAGATCAAAGATATCGATCCATTCAGACACTATACTACTAAGGGAGGCGTATGGTGCGTGCATGGGTGTTAGTGCTACTGGCACTAATTTGATGCTACCTGGGGTGACGCAGACCCTAGCTGACGCTAAAACCTAACTTTAATCACCTGCTGGGTGAGCAGGGGGTTAAGCCTTTATTGGGTAAAATACGGCGGATGCCCTGACACTATAAATAAAAATCTAGCTAAACTGCGTCACCCGTGACACTTATACAGTGATCATAGGTGACGGGGTAATCAAGGGGTTAAACCTTTATTGGGGAGGGGTTAGGGGTGTCCCTAGACCTATCTGGGGCTAATACTAATTGCCCTAATGCTGATTTGTGTCACTAATGACACCAGTACAGCTATTAAAAAAAAATCTGATTGCTGTACTGGGTGAAACAGTGACAGGTGGTAAAGGGGTTAACTGGGCGGGTGATCGGGGGGGGTGAATTGTGTGCCTACATGACCTGGTGTCAGTGTCACTCTGAGATGCCTTCTCTCCTCGGTCTGGAACGGAAAAGACAGACACGAGGAGAGGTGACATCAATTCCACTGTCAGTGTTTACACTTACCACCAGGTCCAGGCCGGATATCAATAGCCTGGGCCTGGGGATTGATCGGTTCCTGATCGAATCCGATGGTCGTGGCCGGTGGGGGGCTACGACGCTTCGTGCAGCCGGACCAACCTGACGCAGTATAACTGCGGCGGCTGGTCTGGAACCGGTTAAGGTAACATTTTGAAAATGTTCAGCAAATACAGAAAATACCTGTTGATCTTGCCAGAAATGCGGTGTCCTTGTCACTTTCTGTTAGCTGCACAGAATATCCCCCTTCCTAGCAATCTTCTGTAAACTACCAGTTACCTTGCCCTTCCATGTAATAGAGATGAAGAGATATAGACATGTTTGTAGTCTATAGCAGGAGAGCAGCCTAGGGAATGTGACTAGATAGTGAAATATGATAATCTCATATCTCTATCGCTCCGATCTCTCTTCCTATCAGTATGCTCTTTGCACTACAGCACAACTGAGTGTCTCCTTGTACTGCTTCGCCCTTTTTCATTTTGAGCTGTGCTATAGGACTGCACAAGGTGTATTGCAAATCAAATGTAGGTTCTTACACTGCTTCCATTGAAAATGAAAATCATTTTTAAGCAGTATTAAATTCAAAATTTTAAGAAAAAGCACTGACAGGCAGAGATTTTGACAGAAGAGACCATAAATGCTGCCACCTTTACACCTACCTGTCAGCGGTAATGTGC
Organism: Lithobates clamitans; assembly: GCA_037952925.1. Classification (NCBI taxonomy): domain Eukaryota; kingdom Metazoa; phylum Chordata; class Amphibia; order Anura; family Ranidae; genus Lithobates; species Lithobates clamitans. The sequence goes on from JBBGZY010001180.1 coordinate 168,582, forward strand.
ATGCACAGCTCAGAATACATTTACAGCACCCACACTGTGCCATAGGGTTGCCACCTGTCCAGGATTCACATGGACAGTCTGGGATTTGAATCATGTGTACGGTTTTCAGTTCGCCTAAAAAACTGGAAAGCTGGAGAGAGTATTAGGCATTTTCCCCCCTCCAGCCTACTGTGGGCAATGGAGAGCTGGCACTGAGAATTAGAACCCACCTTAGACTCAGCGTGGCACTGCAGGGGAGTCTGTCCTTCTTCCTCTCTTCCCTTGTCATGTAACTTATCACATGACTGGAGAGAAAAAGGGGGAGCTACCTTCTTTGCAGTTTTTGATCTACGAGTACCAGGGGAAAAAGTGGGGGGGGGAACTCTAATGTGTGGAGGGACACATGGGGACACCGGATGAAAGGAGGGACTCTCATGGGGACACTAGATGTAAGGAGGCACTTTACTGGGTACACCTGATTTTTAGGGGGACTCTTATGGAGACACCAGATGTAAGGATGCACTCTGTTGAGGACACCAGATGTCAGGAGGGACTCTGATGGGGACACCTGATGTAAAGGGGCACTCTGATGGGGACACAAGATGTAAGGAGGAACTCTGATGGGAATACCTTGTATAAGATAGTTTTATTTTGATTTGATTGGCCTACTTTTATGTTATATTAGAGAGCAATTTGGACCTTGGCTGGAAGAAAATTTTAGCAACCAGACCTTTTGAAATTATATTCATTACCCCTGCCCTAGGTGGACATTTTTATGTTGCAGGAATGTGCGCAAAATTGTGTGCATTCCTGCAATGCACAAAAACACACAGCCCTTTTACAGGTATGCAGTGTTGCCATTAAGTGCTTTAACGCTCATTCACCTGCAGTAAGAATGTATGGTATCATGCATTTTGGTGCAGCACAATTTAAAAAAAGTTATACAGGTTTTACATCTATTTGTACTGAATTTTGTTTTTCATTTGTTTTGTATACTACAAAAAAAAATTGCTGAGCGCCACTTAAGTGTTTCAGTTTAGCTTAAAGAAAAGATGGCAACCCTACTGTAGCATGATGAAGTTCTACTGTATGTGTGGGAGTTATATTTTCGCTAACCCAGGCCATTCAAGTGGCTGAACAGAGCATATCCGGAGGTAAGACTGGGAGAGGATGGAAACGCCTGAGCTTTCAGTGCAGTGCTTGAGGGCATCCTTTGACAGGTAAGTTGTCATAATGGCCTAATACAGGGCTCGACAAAACCCGGGCGCCAGGTCGCATTTGCGACTAGAATTAGTGACCTGGCGCCTGGGGCAGCACAGCTGGGGTGTCCTGTGTCCGTTCGACACCCCCCCTCCCGCCGCGATCGCGCTGGGCCGTGCCGGTAATTGAGGCCCCGGCTTTGCGGCCTACTGCAGTCCTATGGTTCCTGGTTCCTTCTGCAATCGGGCGCCCTCTGGTGGTGGCCGTTGGTATGACAAGACATCCACCAATGCTAATGGAGCTTTCCCTACCTGTTTTCACTGCCTGCTCATCTCCTTCCCTTTACTTAGAACCCCCAAACATTATATATATTTTTTATTCTAACACCCTAGAGAATAAAATGGCGGTCATTGCAATACTTTCTGTCACACCGTATTTGCGCAGCGGACTTTTTTGGGGAAAAAATACTTTTTTTAATTAAAAAATAAGAAAACAGTAAAGTTAGCACAATTTTTTTTATATTGTGAAAGATAATGTTACGCCGAGTAAATTGATTCCCAACATGTCACGCTTTAAAATTTCATCCACTCGTGGAATGGCGACAAACTTTTACCCTTTAAAATCTCCATAGGCGTCGTTTAAAAAATTCTACAGGTTACATGTTTTGAGTTACAGAGGAGGTCTAGGACTAGAATTATTGCTCTCGCTCTAACGATCGTGGCGATAGGGGGGGCCCTCTCCTGCCGCCGATAAAAGTGATCTCGCTGCTAATCTGCTGCAGAGACCACTTTTATCTGAAAGAGAACCGCCGGCTCTTGAAGAAGATACTGGGGTTATGGTAGCTAGCTGCTACCATAACTACGGTATTTCTCTTCAAAGACAGGACGTATATAGTCGTCCTGCGGGAAGGAAGTGGTTAATTAAAATGAATTTATTATTTGTCACCTCCCTGCTTGGCCCCTTTCACACGGGCTGTCTGATCAGGTTCGCCTGTCAGTTTTTCAGGCGGACCTGATTGGATCCTTAGCGGGAATATGGCGGTCTTATGTCCCTGCATGGCAGGAAATAAAAGCAGTCACATTAGTTCTAGTCGTCTCTGTGTAAATTTAAGATTGGTTAATTTTTATATTGAAAATAAAGCTTTGTCGGTCGTTTAAAAAAAAAAAAAAAACCTGGCTCCTAACTTTTTTAGCTGGCTCCTAGATTCCAAGCAAATTTGTCAAGCCCTGGCCTAATATGCAGTGAATTCTAGCACATAAACCTGCAGGAGAACTCTTACAAAAAAAATGTTCACAAAGTTTAATTCTGCTTTAAGGCTTTATAAAAAACAGATTGCTGCAATAATCTGTGTCTTCTATTTATTCCTGGAGTTCAGCTTTGAATATGGGTTAAACTATGGTGCACGGAAGAAGTCAGGAGGGTAGTGTATTGTCATTTTTTTTTCTCAAAACTTTATAAAAATCAATAACTACTGAGATCACAGATAACAAAATCTAGAACTCTAGGAATAAAACATGTAATATTTATAATTCACAATGAGCTGCTCTCTTTACCACAAATACCAATATTACAAGCTGTCCATATAGCAGGCATTGTGTGTTGCTTAAATAGATATAGAGCCTGTTCCTAAGCAAAAACAAAACTTGTATTACAAGGTACTAAAGAAAGCTGAAAAGTATTTTGGAACAAAGGTACCGCTAAGAAGTTAGTAAAATGTGAACTCTCAATGTTCCTTTGTTTAACCAAATTCTGAGGTTTCACAATCATGACAGATTTGTGTATCTATAGCATTATTGATTAGGGGCTCTTCTATGATTTTAATTTTGTCATTAATACAAAAAATACATATTTCAAAACTGAACTGCCATTGGGCACAACCACCTAATGTGAAAAGGAACCAAGTATAAAGTACCATCAAAAACATGTTCATTTTTTACTAGGTCTACACTGTCCTAACTTCTTGGGACTAAAAATCTCTGTACCACTGAGTCTACCTGGACATTTGATCTGGGAAAAATCAATAGTAGCCTAAGACCCCATTCACACAGGGGCAACACGACTTGCAGGTCGCCTCAGCGAGGCGACCTGCAAACGAATGCCCGGGCGACTTGCAAAACGACTTCTGCATAGAAGTCTATGCAAGTCGCCCCAAGTCGCCCCCGAAGTCGTACAGGAAGGCTCGGTTCACACAGGGGCAACACGACTTCAGCGCGACTTTGCACGGCGACTTCAACGCGGCTTCAGCGCGACTTTAGCAAATTACAACGCGACTTGAAGTCGCCTCCATGACAGGCGACTTCGGCTGTGGCCAATTACAGGACAATCAGCTCTCTGGGAGGGAGGGGTTTGCCTGGGCAAAGGAAAGTTTTTGCCTGCAAAGTCGCTTGACTTAAGAGAGAGATCCGACTTGGAGGCGACTTCCATTGATTTCTATGGTACAGGTCGCCTACCAAGTCGGATCCAAGTAGTACAGGGAGTACGCTCTGAAGTTGGAGCGACTTCAGTAGTGTCTATTAAGACGCTCTCATTCACTATAATGTGAATCTCTTTCTGGGGCGACTTGAGGGCGTACAAGTCGGATCCCAAGTCGTCCCAGTGTGAACCGAGCCTAACCTTTTTCTAAGTCGGAGCGACTTGCGTCGCTCCCCTTAGAACGGCTCCATAGTACAGAACGGGAGGCGACTTGTCAGGCGACTAGGTCGCCTGACAAGTCATCCCTGTGTGAATGGGGTCTAAAGCTCTTGCTAAAGTACATGTAAATTAACTTGAGCATGTTTCTGTAGGGCAACAAGCTATTGGCTTGTGTAAACTGCAGCTAATACACAGCTGGAGGGTGATTCTTAGCATTGCAAGCATCAGCAATTGTGGATTAAAAGGTTCAGTTGAGCTGTGGCTAAATCTGTCTTCATGTTTTATTTTGTATGATTATCAAAGTAGGTATAACACTAAATATCCCAAATCTACTGGCTTCAAAAGCATTTCATATTCTTTCAAAAATATTGATGCAGTATCTTTTTGTCTAGCTCAGCCTCCTCAACATGGATGAACCCTTGAAAAAACATTCCAGTCTAGGGGAACCCCTGCTTATTGTTACTGTATCTACAACTTAGGGTACATTAGAGTGATGTTTACTGGGAAGAAGGCTTCTTACGCTTATGGTCATTGGGAAGCATCCCTCATATACAGATATCTAAAAGAGAACTTTGTTGTTGGTGATTACTTATCTGAGAATCAAACAGTTCATTACTCGAGGAACCCCTATCAACCACTGGAGGAATACTAGAGTTCCACAGAACCCTGGTTGAGAAAGGCTTGTCTAGATGGCAGGGATACAAATGTGATACAAATGTCCTATTAATTTGAGTGAATCTATCATTTTAAATGTTTGCAATTGAATCCAAATAGGGGTACTATGAAGTATATATAGAATCTGTGGGGCTCAGATCATTTGATCATCAGTTCTGCTCACCACCCTTAAATGCTCGGTATAGAGACAGATCCTTAGACATTTTAATAACTACTTATGTGAACATTTCACCTGAACTGTACAACTGGACAACAGCTGAGGTAGAGGAACCAATGGCTATTTGTCAATTCTGAATGGGACACAAATTTGGATATCAGCACATAATGGTTTCAAGTGGGAAGGAGGTGTAATTGAGAAACAATAAAGCATCATCTGTGTATAAAGCATTTTTTTTCTGTAACCTCCCCTTTCTGGAAACCCACAATACCAGGGTCAGTGAGAATGAACAAAGCTTGATGGCCAGTACAAATAGTAGGGGGTGACTCACAACCCTGCTGGTACCTAGTAATTCATACAATAATACTTCCCCATGCTTTTCATAAATCTCATTTGGGAGACCATAGAGAGGCACATTGCAAAATTTAGGCAATGGTCCGATAAGTCCCTGGGGGCATAGGGTACTTTAATAGTTTTACATAAAAGGGGACCACTGCCCCCACCTATAGTTGGCCATTACAGTAAGCAGCATTGGAGGGCACATAAGATACAAACAAGGCCAAGGATAAACCCAAGGAAAAAACCAAGCTTACTTACCGACCAGCCCACAGACAACTGAATCAACCTGTCTAACAGTATGCCTTAAAAACAGGGGTTTAGTCTGCACGCATTTGCAAATGCATGCATAAGCTACAGAGCCTTGCCAAGGCACCCTGGTATCTGTAGGCCCTATCACTAACTAATGAATGACCCCCACAGTGGAGGCACATGCATTCTGCTGGATAGGTTGAGGGGAGATGGTCTGAAGGGGAGCCCCACCCCTTCTTTAAGGTGCAGGAGCACACTGAGCACCCAGCATATAGCTCCAAGTCTACGAAGGGGTCAGTGCGTTGCCTGACCAATACACAGTGATACAAAAAAGGGGACCACTGCCCCAACCTATAGCTGGCAATCAGAATGCATGTGCCTCCACTGTGGGATTACTCATTAGTTAGTCATAGGGACTACAGATACCACGGTGCCTTGGGGAGGCTCTGTAGCTAAAGCATTCATTTGCAAATGCATGCAGACTAAACCCCTGTTTTTATTGCATACTGTTAGACTGGTTGATTCGGTTGTCTGTGGGCTGGTCGGTAAGTAAGTTTGATTTTGTCCTTGGATTTATCATTGCTGCTTACTGTAATGGCCAGCTATAGGTGGGGGCAGTGGTCCCCTTTTTTGTACCACTGTGTAATGGTCAGGCAATGCACTGACACCTTCACAGCCATTGAGCTATATGCTAGAGAAGAAAAGAGAGAAAAGCGCCTCTGAGTGCAGGTATTTATTTCTGACAACAGGTTATCCACACTTACAGCTTAGTAAGGAGAAAACCGGCTACAAACGGGGTACGGCTCCAGTTTGGGTCCCAGCGTCCATGGCGTGGATACGGCAGTGATGAGCAGAAGAGATCGCCTCGATCCCCCACAGGAGAAAGCAGACCGCTGCGCTGGATGGAAGTCCCGTAATCCAAGACGAGGGCGTGTGACGTCACAGGAGTGAAGAGAACCACAACGTGTTTCTGAGCATGCGCGAAGTTCCCACTGGGCATGCGCACTCAAGTGTAGGGCAGATGGGGAAGAACACTACCTTTTATATAGCTCCGCACAGAAGGAAAAAACACTAACAGCTGATGGAGTAAACACAACTAACTGAAACAGAGTATTAAAAGGACATGTTGAAAAACAAAAATAAGATTAAAAACAAAGACTGCTGACAGGGAAGGAGGGGGAAAGGGGGAGCGGACTTAATGGTAAATATTAAAGAATGAAAAAATAATAATAAAAAACAAAAGATAATAAAAAATATATATATAAAAAAGGGGTGAAAGAGAGGGGGGAAGAAAATTAAACAGTATTGTGGGGAGTATGATTACAATAAAAATTATATATACATATATCATGGAAAAAACATATGTATATATGATAACAATTATATTGCTGAAGGGGAACCAAAAATGATTATATTACTGGAGGGGAACCAGAAATGAACCAAAAATGATATGTCACGTGACAGCGACTTCTATCTGAACATGGATAGTGGGTGGATAGGGATAAGACATTATTAGCTATTAGAAATATTTTAGAACAGTAAACTAAGGGTACATTGCAGCTAAGCTGGTGAATAACTAAAGGTAATAGGAACTCTTAATGACAATTATGTATACTGGGAATAATGGCTAAATAAAAATAAACGTAAAAAATGTATAATATACCGGTATGTGTATGCACTAAACAACATACATCATACATATATGCTTATAAAATACAGGTAATTCTATAGAGATGTATATATAAAAATATATCAAAAATACATATAAACAGATCCATACTGGGAAGGGAACAAGGAGATAATGGCTAAAAGGTTATATGATGGTGTTAACTTCTAATTCTTCATTTAACCCATTGGGCGCAAGAGTATGAGTAGGATTCGAGGGTGTATATCCAAAAAGTCTCGCGTTCGCATAACTTGGAGAACCGTTCAGCTTCAGACAAGTTACGGGGTATCGACTCTAGGACCCACACCTATAAGCCAGCAGTTGATTGATTGTGATGCTCCAAAAAGTGGCAAGGAACGCTATGTTCATCTCAACCTTTCTCGATAAATCTGCAATGTTTGCCAAAACGTTGTCGCAATGGGCGAATAGTGCGACTGACATATAATGATTTGTGGTTCTCTTCACACCTGTGACGTCACACGCCCTCGTCTTGGATTACGGGACTTCCATCCAGCGCAGCGGTCTGCTTTGTTCTGTGGGGGATCGAGGCCATCTCTTCTGCTCATCACTGCCGTATCCACGCCATGGACACTGGTACCCAAACTGGAGCCGTACCCCGTTTGTAGCCGGTTTTCTCCTTACTAAGCTGTAAGTGTGGATAACCTGTTGTTGTCAGAAATAAATACCTGCACTCAGAGGCGCTTTTCTCTCTTTTCTTGTCTTCCATGTTTACTAGAGAGCTGACTTCGGTCACTTGGAAAGCTTGCCCTCAGCGCTGGTTACATATTAGACAATTTAGCTGTTCTTGGAGACATTTCAGCTTTTTTTTAACCCTTCTTTTACCGCTTTTGTACAACTTTACTGCCATTCACTGGCTGTTCCCATGGACTAGTGATTATACTATTCTGCAGTTACAGCTATGCTGTTGCCATGGACTATTGTTTATATTACCCTGCAGTTGCTTTGTTCTTACTTGTTTTTAGCTTATTGATTGATTTTACACCTATCTATTTAATAGTGCATTTTCTAATCTTGTCTTGAGTGCTCGAAAATATTTGTATATTGAGCTATATGCTGAGTGCTCAGTGTGCTACTGCACCTTTAAGAAGGGGTGGGGCTCCCCTTCAAACCATCTGCCCTCCACCTATTCATCAGAATGCATGTGCCTCCACTGTGGGGTCACTCATTAGTTAGTGATAGGGACTACAGATACCAGGGTGCCTTGGCGAGGCTCTGTAGCTTACGCATGCATTTGCCAATGCGTGCGGACTAAACCCCTGTTTTTAACGCATATTGTTAGACAGGTTGATTTGGATGTCTGTGGGCTGGTCGGTAAGTAAGCTTGTTTTTTTCCTTGGATTTATCCTTGGCTTTGTTTGTACTTTTATAGTTTGCTGCAAAGCCTGATTCCCGATTCTGGATCAAACCACGAAAAACAGAAGAAGAAACATTCACAGGGGTGGTATTTCTTCCATATTACTAACAGGTGTAGGGATCTGCTGCCCTCTTTTTTCTGTATTTGTAATAGCTGCTTATCACAGAATGAATTGTGTGTAGCACTTCCTGTCCCTGGTAGGCTGGCTTTGAAACCCTGAAAGGAGGAAGTGGAGACAGACAGTCTCAGCTACATCAGCTAAATCCTGAACGAGAGGAGACCATTAAGGTAATATTATATTGAGTTTACCTGCAGCTGCTGAGTGCATATCTAAATACTTGTGACAGACAAAGTATCTCTACCCTGCCTTTGTTATTATTTCACACGCGCCATGCCAGATAGCAGGTCTGTGCTACTGTATGTGTTGTAGTCACCTTACCTTATATTGGTAAGCGAGCCTGTTTATTGCAACAGAATCTACATGCAGCTCCTGTTAATCTAGTTAAACCTGTCCCATTTGGTCTGGGATTCTATAGCTAGTTTTTGTTTAGGGCTCGATAACCAGCATAGGCTAGAGCCAGGTTAGGCTTCCAGTGGCCACGTCAAGATCATAGCCTTAGAGGTCTGGTTGCAGAAGGTAAAGTATTAGACAGATTAGAAAGTAGGGATGGGTCAAATACCCCCTGGTTCGGTTCGCACCAGAACACCTCGAACAGGCAAAAAGTTCTAGCTAACATGCAAACCCTATTAAAGTCTATGAGACTCGAACATAAAAAATCAAAAGTCCAAATTAGTGGCTATCATCCCACACCACTGAGGATTGCCTTTAATTGTAATCTAGACATGATCACTGTGTCACCAACGACTGCGTGATTAATCTTCCCATGGGACTCCCCATTGATCAATAATTAGCGGACAGCAATTTCAGATTGAGGAATATCCCCTTTAGGGATTAATTTCACTGCTAGCTGGTTTATGATTTGCATAAGGGTTGAGTGACTGTCTTAATAACATTATCATATTTTTAATTTATGTGGTGGAGGTGTTTTTTACTTGAAAAAATTTTTGGTGGAATCCTTTAATAAAGTCAATACATTTTTGTTATTACCAGTTTTCTTTTTGAAGAATCCTTTTTGAACTCTCTTGTCCTCCCCCTTTTTTCATATGCTGCTTTGATGCAGAGGAACACACCTTAGCGTTAATTATATGTATATAGGTGATGGGATTTGCTACTGGGTAGAGGAATTGTAATTATTAAATATTGTTTAATTATTCCTCCCCTTAAGCATTTAATTGGGTGATGCTCCTTTGACAATCTTTGTTTTTTGTTGTATGATATATACTACACTGACTGCACTATACTGTATACTCTCCACTGTATTTTATATACTACACGGACTGCACTATATACTCTGAACTGTATTATATATGTAGCGGTACCACCGTAGGGGCTGCTGAGTGATTGTGGCCCACCTGTCACCCTCCCCAGCCCGGTATTCACTTCCAGACACTCCAAGACAATAAACAAGTCTATCAGCTTTGTTTTTGTATTTTTATTTAAGGATTAGAACTTCGATGCGGTTAAGGAATTCATGAGATGCCCAGGAAAAAGATTCTTGTATTGTTTGGGACAATTTACTGTAGATACTCTCCTCCTGCACAACACTTGCTGCAGACTATCTCTCCTTCTCCCTCCAGCTCAATTCTTCAGGCGCAGCTAGCACATGGTTAAGCCTAGCTCTGGTTTCAGCCAGGCCTCAGCAAAAGCACCTTATTACAGACAGGGACCAAGTGCCCTCTGTTGTAGCCACAAAAGTTTGAATGCTAGTCACCCTCTTTGGTGGACTACTGATCCCAGTCAGCCCTTTGCAAACCCTGACAGCCCTCCTGGCAGCAGAGGCCCGACTTCACTGCCAGTAACATCAGTCTCTCCCGCTGGCTCTACATCCATCTCAGACTGCACACTCCCAGTCTGCTCCAGCATGCCTCTCCCAGCCCTCCCGACTCTGCCTGTCACTCACCTGACACCTGATGGATCCCTCCTGGAGACTTGGCCAGCAGTATTCCCCACTGTCCTCTCCTGCTCCTGTTCGGGACACCCCTTAGCTTGTGTGGGGTTCCTGCTTAGCTGAGCCCTTTAGCCCAAGGCTTCCTCTAGGCCCCAACAGCCTAATACTCGATCTTCAGTTCATCCACTAGAACAACTCCCCAGCTGGGATGACTCTAGGTATTTAAGGAGGCCTGCCCCCTGCAAATCCTGGTTGGGGATTGGTCAGGTATCTTTAAAACACCCCAGGCAGCTCCACCTTTCTTACACTCCTTCCTTCGAAAAGCAGAGGGGAGGTAACCAAAAGATGAGTCTAGCTGTGAATCATTAGCCTACTCTAGGCCACTTCTAACCCCACAGATCAAAACAAATAGGCCTGCCTAAATTTACCTGCTGTACAAAAACTCTATCTAGCACCTACCCTAGGTAGAGGGCATCCCATAAGATAAATTGGAAGGGGGAAAGGAAAATTCCTTGGATGGGGGAACACATGTACAAATAAATATCGGTAGAAAAATAGAGACATTTGTTTTTGTACAATATATACATTCCTGACAGGTCCCTGTAGCTAACAAACTTCACACAATGGACATATGGGCCAGAGCATTTCCCCCTAGGGAGAGATACTCTGCCCGCAAAGAATCTTGACTCCAGTCAGAGGGTATGGACAGCTGTGCCATCCCAGAGGAACCTAAGGGAGAACAAAAAATATAGTACATCCTACACTCAACACTGTACACCGTTTCTGTTGGAAGGGGGTTATAACCTGCCAAAAGAAATATAAACAAAAGACACATACATTTTTTCTTCTTGTTTTGTCAGGAGGGGGTTATAACCTGCTAACAGAAACAATAGGAAAAACAACATATATACATCATGGACAGTTCTCTTCTAAGGTTCCTGGTGGGAGAGGCCCATCCCTGGACAAACAGGCTACTTAAAAGAGTTAAATGCTTAAACAAACCTCATACAAATGTCCTTGCGACAGGAAAATTCTTCTATCGGGCACAGGGTGGCAGACTAGTCCATTCCTGCAAGTCAGGGAGAAAAGGAAGAACACATGCTGCAAACTTCCCAGCAATCTATGCGGCTCGTTCTATGTACTCTGTGGCTCCTCCCAGTCCTCGTATGCATAGAACCAAGAATCAGGCAACCTCTTCAGACTTCCTCTTTCTTCCTCCCTGGAGACTGAGCAACTCTGCTTGGGCCAACCTGTCCTGGACACAAGTATTTGGTCTCTATAGATCGATCTCCAAAGCTTCCATTCCTCCCGAATGTCTTTAAAGCGGGCCCAGGCCTCACTCCTCTGGCACCCGCAACGGCTTGGGGACGTGTAAGTAATCCCAGATTAGGTTTCCCAGGAGTTCTCCACAACGTCTATAATCTGGGGAGGGACATATGGAAAGTCCAGACCCCACTCCAGAGCCACCCTCCTCTGCACTTCTCGTTGAAACCGGGAGAATCTTTGTAGTTCTCTAGGATTCCCTGGAGAATGCAGGCATCTGGTGCCCTCACGAAGCACTGACGGTAGGTGGGTGCTCTGGTCTGGTCAGTGGAAGGCCTGTTCAGAAAGAGCTGCCTGCTACTTGTTAGGGTTCCTGCAGCTTGCTCAGATCCCACTGCGGGCTCTGGTCCATCTCCTCCCTCAAGGAATTGGGACTCCCCGCTCTCCAACTCCTCTTCGGAACGCTCACAAGGAGATGACCACTCTGCCAACCTTTCCAAGGGCTCGAACTTGGCCCGCACTCTGGGGGAACCCCAATCGATGACCCAGCCCTCGCTTACCTCATCCAGCTCACCTGGAGGCACACCTCCCTTTGGTAATGGCTCCTTCCGGACGGGTATAGCAAGGGACCTGGCCGGCTCTTTAGGGATGTCATCTGGCTCCTGCATAGCAGTTTTTACAGTTGCCAGGCCACAGGTCACGGCAGTCTCTCCTCCACTTATGTCCTCTGAATTCGCCAGGCCACAACTCTACTCCGCCTTTTAGGGGTTATTCTGGGCCCTCCCTGGCCCTCCGGTACCTCTGTGGCTGCGGACTACAAAGTCCTGAAAACAGGTCAATGGTGTAGTATATCGACTCTTGCTGGATGGGCTGAAGTCTGGTAAGTGGTTCCCCACAATGGCCGGACCGGGCCCAAGCAGTGACCACCACAGTCAGAACCTGGCATTCTAGGCAGAGCAGGCACAGTCGCTCCGCTCCATCGATCACCCCGAGGGCGAGTCCTCTGCGAAGCTCCAAACTGACTACGGTATCTACTAGTGTCCTTCCCTGTGTGTCAGGCAACCACTGCAGGGTGGGTAGCAGCCGACCACCTTCCTCCATCTTACTCCTCTGCCTCATGTCCACGGCTAGCAGGGAATACTGGGTCTCTTCCAGAGTGTGGCACCGCCCCTCGCTTCCAGACGGGCTGGCGCCAGTGGCACTGATACTTAGACACCCTCTTTGGCACGCTGCTGTAACCCCTTGTTAAATACACTGAAGTTTGCAGGCACGCCAGCTCTAGCAGGACTTGGCCAGGCATGTCGCTTGGCACCGACTGTGCCCGAGCAACTGAAGGCAGATGATAGCTGACTTTCCCAGGGGTTGCTGGTAGCAACAATAAAGTTTACAGCCAATGTCCTACTAAAGGGAATCATTTTAGCACAGTCCCGCCCGCAGGCTGCTTCTGATCACCCCGGGCAACAACAGACATTCTCAGGCTTACTTTACTGTCTTTAGCAGGAGTTTGGAGCAACAGTTCAAGATGTCCAGCATTACGCTAGACAGATTTGTAATCCACTATGAGACATCCAGTAATAGCAGAACACTGGACGTATTTGTAATCAATGGACGCGGTTACACAGTGTGGTTGCCATTGGTGACAGCACATAGTGAACAGTTCCTAAATTGCAGGATTGGTACCTGTGTCCATCCCAGCACCGGTTGGGGCAACTGGGTAAGCAGGAACAATAAATAGCGACAGTCCTTGCTGGTTGATATAGACAATGGCACTTGTTAATGCACTGAAACAGCAGGCAGAGCACACAAGTCCTTCCGTTGAGTTCAATCCTCAATGGTGGTGGAAAAAAGCAGAGTTCCCTGCTTCCCTGTGTTGCGTCACTGGTCATGTGACTTCCTCAGGGATACATATATTCCAGAGGAAGTCACTTGACCAGTGACCCAATACATCGGGTGGAGCTTTGTGACGTCACTTCTGGTGCCTATTGCAGAAGCGGGTGAAGAGGCGAGTGTCACTACTCCCATTTTATACTGTGGATTTTGCTCTTACCTGATGTAAGCAGCTTTTTTTATTAAGCAAGTCTTACTTTATCTGGCAATAATGCACTGTGTTTGTTTTTTGTTTTCTTTGAGTGCCATCCATACAAGAAGTATTTTTGTTTTGGCGCAAACCTTTTTATCTATATATTGAACTACCCAGTGGTGAGCGCAGGATGTGTTGGAGCTAAGCTTCCATGCAGCATTTCGTCTTCGCTTGGGACTCGAACGTCTCCACAGATCCACCAGCAGGATTTACCATTCGCTATCTGATGAGCCTTGTTTGACCTTTTGGTCATTGTTGGAGGTGAGCGGCCAATCTATAAATTTTACAATTGATGATGGATTGATGCTTTGTTTTCCTTCTATCAAGCTACCATCTATGAGACAGCTATATATATATATTGATTCCTAGCATTGGGTTTTACTTTGACTTTTTTTGCATTTTATTTTAGTTTAGTCTATTCTATTTTTGGGTTTTATGTTAACGGCACACTATATTGAATAAGCGCACCACTCCCCCTCCTTTTTGTATGGGATAGTTTGACCATTCTTTCAGAAGCACATTTGCGAGGTTCCAGGAACCCAGGGGCTGCCAACAGGCAGAAACAGCAAACAGTTGATTTTACAGCATGCTACACTGTTAGACCTACCTTGTTTGCCTTGGTTCCTTTTTGTTCAATATATAACTAATGATGCACTAAAATACAAATATAATGTAAAGCAAGAATCTAAGTGAGATGAAATGTAGATGAAGAAATGTAATCTTGCTAGAAGGCAAGAGATTGTGTGCATGTGAAAATATGCCCTTGAATTATAATGAATACTTTCTCATTTTTATATAGCATACATGATTGATAAGATTACTGTAGTTGGCAAATGCAGGTCATGTTGATGGGAATGATCGGATAATATCAATGTTGAATTACTGTTCCAGTCTAAATAACGGGCTGTAATGGTGTTTTATTTCCAATATAAAGGCTGCCATTAGCCCCAATAAATTCCCTTCTGCCTTCCCTTTGATGGCTATTTATGTTACGGATTGTCTTGCAATATGCAGAACCCTTTTATATGAAAAGTGGAGAATGCTCGTTGCAGCTGCTTACTACTTATGCTGGCCACTGACTATATAATTTTTTAGGGTAGTACTTCTCAACCAAAAGACTAGGTGAAATTTTGAGTATTACTGGAATGGCTGTATCATAGTATCCTGAAATAAAAGGGGTGATAGCTTGTCCCATTGCAGAGGAGGTCTAGGGGCATAAGCCAAGGTATTGATGCCCTGAGCACTGCAACTGGGTAGTGTCAGGCACCCTATGCTTTTTTTTTTTTTTTTTTTTTTTTTTTTTAGCTTAAAGTAGAACTATAGGCAAAGTTGTTGCTTCTTTTTTTTCATTCTATGTTGGGGTAGAGATAAGTCCTTAAAAGGGGATATTCAGCTGCTCCAATAGGTATCTGTATAGGGTCTCATCCCATGAGGCTATAGCTTTCTGTAGTTTGGCTCCAAGTGCTCCAGGTCTATGAGGCTCAGCATAGTGTAACCAAAAGCAACCAGAATGAGTAGGAGTGGTTTGTAACCCCCCCCAAGCAAAATTTACTCCTGGTAGCCCTGCAAGAGGTGGTCTGATCACTCCCTGTTGGGGCCCACGAGAAATTACAGGGGTCACCGTTATGGTACAACCCTGCAAGCATCCAGTGACATCAGGGGAGTGGCTGGTGGGCCATACCCTATTCAAAGTCCATCGGGGAACAGTTTTGGTGCAACTCGGAACAATGCCCATGTCGCTGCCCAGACACTCCATCTTGGCTGATCTTTACACAGTGCCTCGTCACTATATCTCTGAGGCCCAACCAGGGGCGGAAGCGACTGTGCCCCTCTGCAGGCAGCTATGGCCTCCTGGGATTAGACCCAATACAGGTCCCTACTGCAGCAGCTGGATATCCCCTTTAGGGATTTTTCTCTACCCCAACAAAGATTGCTTTACCACCTGCTGTAAAAACCTCTGCTGGTGTTTTTCACCAGTCCAGAGGATTATGGGTTCCCCTGAAGCCATTGACCACGCCATACACACAGGGGATGCACCACCTGGTATTTTACATTCCCCTAGCATTGTGCCATGAGGTCAAGGACTAACCCTGCAACATGCCTCAGAGTAGAATGATGGATGGTAGTCTACAGTTCTGTGTGGCCTATCGTAAACTTAATGCATGCACCCACTGGAATGCCTACCCACTTCCTCAGGTCAAGGAATCCTTAATGGCTCTCAGGCAAGCCAAGTTCTTCTCCACCTTGGATCTGTCCAGGGGCTAATGGCAAGTCCCAGTGTGGGACCAGGACTGAGAGAGGACTGCCTTCATCACTCCCTTTGGACTGTTCGAGTTTAATCGCATGCCCTGGCAAGCCTCGGTAATGGCCCCAGCACTTTCCAGCACCTAATGGAAAGATAGCTTAGAGACTTCAACTTTGAGACTGTGTTAATTTATCATAATCTTCTCTAAAACATTTGAAGAACACGTTAAACATCTGGACCGGGTGTTGGTAAAGAATACCAAACACACCAGAGGAAGCAAGCTGATGCCCAAGTGGGAGCGCACCGACCAACCGGGTGGTTCAGCAGCCTTATCCACCTACCCCTGTCAATGATCTTGTCTCGGAGGGGCCTGACCCCATAAAGAAGTAGCTACATTGAAACATGCTGAGACCTTGCGTGCTAGGTGGAGACTGCTCCAGAAAACCTGCCGACGACAAGAGGCATTTGACAGTGTGGATCTTTCCCCTATCCAACTGTTTCCTGATGCCCCTCGTACTTGTGTCTCTGACCTTTCCTAAATCAGAGACTGACGACTCATCTACCCCATCCAGTACCCCAGTCTGTACTGTTATCACGTCTGGTCCCTTGCTACTTGCCACTTGAGTCACCAACTGCAGATTAATGTTTGGCAAGTGACTGAGATTTAAGAGAGCTGGTGCCCTTTCCGATCTAACCATGGGCAGCTCCGTGCAAGATATTCCGACTATGTTGTTTGAAATCTTTTACTGTTCCATCTTAACTTTCCTTTGATCATGCTTTTATCACTGTTATTGTTGTTTCCATGTTGCTGCGATGCCGAACATCTGTTAAAGAAGGGGGGGGGGCGTGTAGGCAGGTGCAGTCTACTTTTTCCACTGTAGTTGGCGCTTGTCAGCAGCGGCATTGCAGTTGGAGAGGAAGTCAAGAGGAATATGGTTCCTTTATGGTTTTCTGGGTCACTGGGAAATCTGATTGGATACTGCCACCCCATGTGACTCTAGCAGCCATCTTGGGTGAGGCAGAGCCTATTGAAGGCCCTGCCTCCCAGGCTTGGCATGCATTTGCGAGTGGGTAGAATAGGGACAGGTAGCCTGTCTGTTAGGGACAGAACTAGTGGCAGGGAAAGGTTCCTGATGAGGAAGGAAAGCTTCCTGTTCTAGGGTTGCTATGTTTCCTGCTCGCCCCCCAAGATAGACTACACATCTACAGGCAGACACATTTAGCTCTATGGGAATTGTAGTACTCATAAAAGGGAGCATGTGACCTGAAATAACAGCACTGCTTGCTCTACGCTAGTAGCTGTGTGGTGCACCAGTGAATGAATGAATCAATGAAAAAATGTATAGAGCGCAGCAAATACGAACTGAATCGCCTCAAGGCGCTAATGCGTTGGTGTTGTCAGCTTAATGTTAATGTTTCTTTGCTATGGAATAAGAATTAGATGCAAGCTTCAGAGATTTGGCCTTAATTTTTGGAATATTTGAGGACCTTTAAGTATTCTGGCTTTTTATTTTTTTATTTTTTTCTATTATTATTATTTTTAAATCTATTTCTTTTTTTTTCTCGTGTGTGTGTATGTATGTATGTATGTATATATGTATATATGTATGTGTGTGTGTGTATATATATATATATATATATATATATATATATACATACATATATACATAATTTTATTTTTATTTTTTTTTTATTTCTTTAGTCAGTTATTTCATTTTTGTTTTGTTCAGACAGAAAAATTCCAAATTGTTAGGTTTAGTGCTGAATACATGGTAATTGGCTATGCCCTCAATTAGCAGCTGAATACATTTTGTTTAAGACAAGAGTTGATGAAAGCCATTTTTAGCCACTGGAGTTATTCTAGTTTTTTGTTTGTTTGTTTTTTTCCATTC
The DNA here is from genome assembly GCA_037952925.1 of Lithobates clamitans. Classification (NCBI taxonomy): domain Eukaryota; kingdom Metazoa; phylum Chordata; class Amphibia; order Anura; family Ranidae; genus Lithobates; species Lithobates clamitans. Next base: position 186,342 of record JBBGZY010001180.1, read on the forward strand.
AGGTGTAAAAAAATTTAGATTTTGTCCACCTGGAAGGGAGTTAGTGCATAAGTCTTAAGGTACAGATAAATATATTGGGTCTTTTTTGGGCGTTAAAAATAAGAATTTTGAGAAACAACATTCACGTTAATTTTTATTTTTGGCCTTACCATGGGGATCCATTTTAGAGTGGGTTCTTCCTAAGAAAACCATGGTTGTTTTGATCATTTGTTCAGAGTTCCAGAAGCCAGGAATACTAAGTTCCTGGGTTCCAAGAAGGGAACTATAAGTAAACATAGCAAGCGTGTAGATATTGTGGATAAGAATTGGATTCTGCTCTTGTTTTTCACTTCCAGAGTCCTGGTGGAGCGAGAATTTGGAGAGGTCTCTGGAACATGGATGAAAGATATTCATCTGGTTGGAAGTTTGTCTGTGCCATACCACACCGCAAATTTGTTCTGGCAAACATTCAGGGGAGAAGGGATAAATGAAAAAATTCAGATTAATACCTGCAATATAAGGTTTCTTTTTCTTATGGACAATTTAGTGCTAATGCTGAATCTGAAAGACTATGCCCATCAACAAGACTTGTGGAACATTTTGCTTGACATTTATGAATGCAAACGTACTAAGAATGTGCAATGGGTTGGAGGCTAGAGAAGGAATATAACCTATCCAATCCTTCAGAACAAGAAATGAAATAGTTTTTTTGGGGGGGGAGAAATTGAAAGAAGGAAATGTTTTTAATGTGTGACATGTATTGACATAACTGAATTAATATGGTGCAGGTACACAGGAGGCTGGCGCTTATGCATACTAAGGTGTCTGTTGGCCAGGCTAGAAGGTGCCAGGTGACACATCAATAGGGGGAAAATTTCCCTGTGGGGCTGGGGTCTCAATCTTAGCAGTCCTACAGAGAGGTTCTCAGTTACTGGACATGTTGGACACCAGAGCTGGACATGGGGGAGATACGCCTAGTTGATGTCTCATCTGAGAGGTTGGAACCTTGCACAGGTAATGCCAGTGACTACACACAGAAGCATGTCCCGTTAGAGAGAGGGGAACCAATGCTGGCTACCAGAGTACAGTATGCCGCCACCACATGGCACTTCAGCGTCTCACAATGGTTCATAAAAAAACATATTACCCTATATGTGCTGAATATACACTGATTTAAGTGTGGTCATTGCACCAGTGGCTTACTCCCAGAGATGTGCGGACACAGAATGAGAGATTAATGACATCCTTGATAACATTCAACAAAGTCACATAAATACCCAGGTTAAAGTGGCTCGAGGATTTATCCACCATTTTGAGAGGTTGGTAGAGAGTGTAGTGGTACAGGGCAGAAATATGTCATGGGCTCTAGTATGCACGCAGGGACAGGCGGAATTGTCAACCAACATCAAGCTGATTGTACAGTCTCTGTATGAGGAGCACTGGCCTTATGCGTTGGCATCACAGCTCAGTAAGATTTTACCCAAAGGCATCGCTTACACGAATCCAAAGTGGTGGTCGAATGCCTGGATGGGCTGTGCTAGTTTGGATTATGAAAGGTATTATGCTTCCTCATTGATCCCATATACAGAAGTGCAGACTTGGTCTGTATATTCGGTGGTATCAATGGGCTTACTGACTGGGGATTCTAGCTTGGTGCATCTGAGCCTAAATTACCCACGTGTGATCAGAGAGGATGGCAGCTGGAGACAGGTTGATATTTGCCTCTGTTGGAGGCATGACCATGATGTCCTTTGTATGCCAGGTCAATACACCTGGTGAACGAGAAATGTTGACAACATGTTTCACTCTGTGTTCTGGATGAAGAGATCATTGCTGGGAAGGAAGCACCTGGGTATTATTTGGGACATAGATGAGTTTATTATTATTTGTCCTAAAGGATACTGATGTAACGTTAGTCATTGAAATAGGGTGTTCCTTGAACCTAACAGTAGATAGAGGTGCATGATATACCCTGGGCATGGTCTCTGAAATCCAGGCACAGGGTTGGAATTTTGTGATTTTGTCATTGTTTCAAGTTATGTGTTGTTGGACTCAACATTTATATAAGAAGGTCTCACATTTATCTATGCAGGCTGAGGGACGAATTGACGGTAAGGTCTCTTTGCACAAGTTTTTGACCAGGGTCGGATAGGGGTGATTCATGGACAAACGCTGCCCCTAGTGGACACTACAGCGGGCTTCCTGAAGAATGGACAGATATTTAGAAGGACTGCTTCTTATCTATTTTCCATTGGATAGAAGTCTAGATGGGTGTTGTGTATAGGGGGGTCTGAATGCAGTTTAAAAGTGCTCTTTGACTGGAAAATCTCTCTCATGCCTCATGGCTCTCATGCCAGCGAGCCTAGCTGACGAGACAGCATCTCAAGGACGACCTTGTGTAACGTATCATTGATGTTCTTTTGTTTTATATGCTCTGTAATATTTCCTTTAGTGTTTTTATATTAGCATTCCTATTTTATTGGGAAATAAATAAGACCCTTGTTTTTATAAGCAGTGTATTTATTTTTAATAGCTAACCTTATTATTGTACCATCAATGTTAACATTATCAGAGCTTTGCCAGACTAGCTAACTATAGGAATAGACAAGTTAATACATATACAGTTGTGCTCATAAGTTTACATACCCTGGCAGGATTTATGTTTTCTTGGCCATTTTTCTGAGAATATGAATGTGTCAGGGCTGCTCTCAGCCCTTCCTCTGAGCTGGCCGCTCAGCTTTCGGCTAATTGCCAGCTCCTATCTCTCCACAGTGACTCACCTGTTGATGATATCCTGCTCGTCAGTCCTGCTTACTTGAACCGTCCAGCCCAGATGATCTCTGCCTTCACCTTGGTCACATCTCTAGAGATGCTCTCCTGTGTTCCTGTTAAAGACTTGCTTGGCTGACATTCCTTCTGGCTCCAGATCCTGCTTGCTGTTCTACTACGCTCATATCTGGCTCCTTGGCGTTTTGGCTTGTCTGACTATCCGTTCCGGTTCCTGAACTCTGGCTACGTTTTGACTACGTTTACTCTGTTTACCTTTTTTTATTATTATTAAACTAGTGAAATTTAACTGTACTTCTGTCTCAGTCTGGTTCATAGTTTCCGACAGAATAACACAAACTTTTCTTTCACTCATGGTTAGTGTTTGGCTGAAGCCATTTATTATCAATCAACTGTGTTTACTCTTTTTAAATCATAATGGCAACAGAAACTACCCAAATGACCCTGAAGTTACCCAAAAGTTTACATACCCTGGTGATTTTGGCTTGATAACATGCACACAAGTTGACACAAAGGGGTTTGAGTGGCTATTAAAGGTAACCATCCTCACCTGTGATCTGTTTGCTTGCAATTAGTGTGTGTATAAAAGGTCAACGAGTTTCTGGAGTCCTGACAGACCCTTGCATCTTTCATCCAATGCTGCACTGACGTTTCTGGATTCTGAGTCATGGGGAAAGCAAAAGAATTGTCAAAGGATCTGCGTGAAAAGGTAGTTGAACTGTATAAAACAGGAAATCAGCAGTGTTAAAACTCTAATCAAGAAGTTGAAAATAAGGGGTTCCGTTTAAACCAAACCAAGTTCAGGTAGACCAACTAAAATTTCAGCCACAACTGCCAGGAAAATTGTTCAGGATGCAAAGAAAAACCCACAAATAACTTCAGGTGAAATACAGGAGTCTCTAAAAACATGTTGGGTGGCTGTTTCAAGATGCACAATAAGGAGGCACTTGAAGAAAGATGGGCTGTATGGCAAGGTCGCCAGAAGAAAGCCATTACTACGCAAATTCCACAAAGTTTCCCGCTTACAATACGCCAAACAGCCCAGAGACAAGCCTCAAACCTTCTGGCCCAAAATCATTTGGAGTGATGAGACCAAAATTTAGCTTTTAGGCCACAACCATAAACGCTACATTTGGAGAGTCAACAAGGCCTATGATGAAAGGTACACCATTCCTACTGTGAAACACGGAGGTGGACCACTGATGTATTGGGGATGTGTGAGCTACAAAGGCACAGGAAATTTGGTCAAAATTGATGGCAAGATGAATGCAGTATCAAAAAATACTGGAGGAACATTTGCATTCATCAGCCAGGAATCTGCGCATGGGACATACTTGGACATTCCAAAATGACAACGATCCAAAGCATAAGGTCAAGTTGACCTGTCATCGGCTAAAGCAGAATAAAGTGAAGGTTCTGGAGTGGCCATCTCAGTCTCCTGACCTCGATATCATTGAGCCACTCTGGGGAGATCACAAATGGGCAGTTCATGCAAGACAGCCCAAGAATTTACAGGAACTGGAGTCTTTTTGCCAAGAGGAATGGGCAGCTTTACCATCTGAGAAGATAAAGAGCCTCATCCACAAATACCACAAAAGACTTCAAGCTGTCATTGATGTAGTTTCTGTTGTCGTTATGATTTAAAAAGAGTAAACACAGTTGATTGATAATAAATGGCTTCAGCCAAACACTAACCCATGAGTGAAAAAAAATGTTTTTTGTGTCATCATTCATATTCTCTGAAAAATGGCCATGAAATCATAAATTCTGCCATGGTATGTAAACTTATGAGCACAACTGTATATGGGTGTATATTCGGTGTGCGCGCCTTCCATTTCTGTTTTTCTTGTACTTCCTTTTCGGATTACCCCATCTGAGGAAGGCAGCATCCACCCAGTTTTGGATACCATTATATACCTTTTACACCACCATTTTATTTGATATCTTTTACTCCACACCTTGGAAGACCTATTAGCGCTGGAAGTGACTTTGTTTTTTGTATCACAACTGTATATGGAATAAATGGAGGGAATCGATAACTACCTAATACTTATTTTACATACCATCTGGTTAGAAGCTTTTAATTTGTGAGTATATACAATACATTTGCCTAAAAGCATTAATGATATCAAGTATTGACCATGCCTTGTTATTACAATACCTATATGGAGGGTTACTGAAAGATTTTGTTTTGCCTCCTATCTTAAACATTCTAAATAATATATGTAGCACTGCTCCCAGAGGAGTCGCTTGATTTGCTGGGTCCTCTTTGCTGGGATTTGCTGGGTCCTCTTTTGCCACAACTCCTTAAACTGCTCATTCCCCACTGACACACCTGGTTACTGAAGACCACTTATACCTGTGAAACTTAAGTGTTAGTACTGATATGGTGTGGTAATATACTATCAGTATTCAGGAAAAAGGTCACAGACTGCTGGGTTTTAGATAAAGTAAGGCTGGCCATACATGGGTCAATTTACGATTTTTTTTTTTTTCCCCGAAAATCTTAACTAAGAATTTTCATTAGAATTTTGCAACATTAGTGGGCCACAGCAACGGACGATTTTCGTTCTATCGGGCATGTTGTAAATTGTTTGAGTGATCGGGCATGTTGTAAATTGTTTGAAAAACTAATGATTTTCTAATAATTGATGGGAGAATCGTGCGAGGAAATATAATCCAAAAAATAAATGAGCAGGAGTGCAAGAAAAGAATTCCCAGCCACAAAAACTCTTTTCTGTAGCAACATGAGGTGAAATTTTCAGGTTTGGTTGATCGAATTTCAAAATCAATGGTGGCACAATCGGATCACAAACTGCAAAAAATTTCTGATTTTCGAAAGAAAATTCCTTCAGAATTCGACCCATGTATTGTAAAAAGGCAAGTCAAAAACAATGCATAAACCAGTAGGCAGGCAACGTTTAAAGATGCTGAACTAATTAAGGTGAAGACTGGCCTATAATATGACAGTTAAAGCAGTAGTAAATTTGAAAACAAAAAAAACTTTTACCCTGCAAGGCAATGTTATAATGTGCTAGTATGCATCGGTAACAGTGAAGCTGCAATGATGGGCACAAGTGAGGCTGCAATGGTGGGCACAGGTGAAGCTGCATTGCTGGGCACAGGTCACGCTGCATTGATGGGCACTGACGAGGCTTCATTGATAGGCACAGGTGAGCCTGCTTTGATGGGCACTGGTGAGGCTGTGCTGAGGGGCACTGATAAAGTTAATATTTATTTTTGTAACTTAATTCTGTATAAAACATTTAAGTGTCATTTCATGAGATAATTTATGAGGGCATGTTTAAATATGGAATTAGGAGCGGGGCAGGGTAGGGGTTGGTTGGGGCAATTGGTGGCGAGTTACCCTTTAGGCCTGGCTAGTATTTCAGGACTTGAAATTTTGAACCCTGAGGAACCCGTCCAGGTAACCGGCTGGCCTGGCACAGCCGCATAATGCAGAGACATTGAATATATAGCAAAGGATGTGCCAACTAAAATGGCATCAAAATAGCATCAAAAATCCATTCGGTGCGAATAATGGTTCAAACAATATGCAAAATCCAACGTAGCTAAGAGTTCATCAAAAGTGTCAATTAATATTAAAATGTGCAAAAAATAAGTGCATAAAAATATTTTTCTGCAAAAAATTCATATATAAACTATGCTTATTAAAACCATCATAGCCAAACTATGCCCATGGTATTAAAGTATCATGAGCTCGGTTTTGGATAGGTTGAGTTTGAGGAAGTGATGTGACATCCAGGCTGATATGTCTGCTAGTAAGTTGCTAATGCGTGAGGAGACAGATGGAGAGAGCTGGGGGGTGGAGAGATAGATTTGGGTGTCATCAGCATAGAGATGACATTTAAAGCCGTGGGAGGCAATCAACTGACCCAGGGTGGTACTGTAGATTGAGAAAAGGAGAGGTCCAAGAACAGAACCTTGGGGGACCCCAATGGAGAAAGGAAGAGGAGAGGAGGAAGTAGAGTTGTAAGTGAAACTGAGGGAGCGGTGGTATAGGTAGGATGAGAACCAGCGAAGAGTACAGTCACTGAGACCAAAGGAGTGGAGTTTATTGAGGAGGAGGGGGTGGTCCATTGTGTCAAAGGCAGCAGAGAAATCCAGCAGCAGTAGTACAGAATAGTGTCCACTGGTTTTAGCCGTTAGTAGGTCATTTGAGAGTTTAAGGAGAGCAGTTTCCGTGGAGTGTTGAGGGCGAAATCCAGACTGAAGGGGATCAAGAAGTTTATTCATGGTCAGATGGTCGCTTAGTTGGTTGTAGACCAATCTTTCAAGAAGTTTGTAGGAGAAGGCGAGTAAGGAGATAGGATGTAGGTTGTTAAGATTGGTGGGGTCCAGTGCGGGCTTTTTAAGTATGGGGGTGACTAGCGCATGTTTTAGAGAGTTTGGGAAGATGCCACAAGAGAGGGAGAGGTTGAAAATGTGAGTTAGAGACTGTAGAATTGAGTCAGAGGGTGAGCGTAGCATTTGCGAGGGAGCAGGATCCAGGGGGCAGGTGGTTAGATGAGTGTTAGATAAAAGTTTAGCAACCTCATTGAAGAGGAAGTAAACCCTGATAGGTTTTACTTCCTCTTTGTTTCCCTGCAAAGGTAAAGCATAATGGGCTACTATGCATCGCCTTGTAGCCATTATGTGTCACTTACCTGACACAGGAGCCTGCAATGTCACCGCTGTCCCCTCTTCTACGAAGCATCCATCTTCCTTCTGGGTATTGCAGCTCCGACGCTGTGATTGGCCGGAGCCACGCTGACGTCACTCCCGTGCATGTGCGCAGGAGCTGCCACTAACAGCATTATCGCCGTTAGAAACAGCACGCTCAGTGCGCCTGCGTGCCGTTGTTGACGTGGACTGGATGAGAAGGTGATGAAGTAGGTCTGTTTGGCAGTGTGAAGGCAGGAATAGTATTTTAGGAGGGCGCATTTATATTGTGTGAAGTCTTCCTGGAACTTAGTCTTGTGCCACAGACGCTCAAGAGCGCGGCTACGTTTTCTGAGACTTCTGGTGTCATCTGCTTGCCAGGGTTGTAGCAGTCGGGGTCTAATTCTGCGTGTAGTGAGGGGGGCAAGCTTGTCAAGGGAAGAAGGCAGTGAGCTGTTGTAGATGAAAGTGGCTAGGTTGGGGCAGGACAGGGGTGAGATTTTGTCATAGAGGTGTTCAGTAGCAGAGTAGAGAAGGGTTGAGGTGGTGAAGGTTTCTACGTATAACTGTTAGGCGGTTGGTGGGAGAGGAGGTGGAAGACCGGAAGAGAGCAAAACTAATAAGGTGGTGATCCAGAGAGTGGGAGAGGATTGTTGGAAAGGTTGCATCAAGTGGTTTTAACGTTAGATCACACATCATTTCAGAGATATTCCACATCAAAATAGAGATATTAGGTGGTACATATGGATGGGCTGGCCCCCCCTTATCAGGGGATATTAGGTGGTACAGAAGGTACATCCATCTTCAACCATCTCTGGATGGTCTCTGGAACCTTCTTTGCATGGTTCTTCAGCGGGTGCCTGTAGTCTTTCCTCACACCTTCGTTCACCTCCCTAACTCATGGTGATCTCTCCTCAGACCAACAAGCTTAAGTCTTTAGCTAGCCCCCCCTTCTTGCAAAGCAGGCTGGACTTGGTAGTTCCACCCCCTGTAGAAATCGTGGGGGCTGTATTGTGGGCCGTGGTCCTCTGCTGCTGTTTGATTGGCTTCCTCTCCCTGCCAATAGGGACACAGGAAGAGGAGAGGGAGGGGGAGAAATCCCCCACAGGGACTGACAGGTGTGCTCTCCCTCAGTGAGTGCCTGTGTTAGTGTCTATTCAGTCCGGCGGTCGCTGGCAGGAATGGTGGGAGGTGCGGGACCATGGGTAATAGAGTAGCCCCCACTACACACTCCCCCCACCAAAGAACCTTTGGTCTACCAAAGGAGGTAAAGAGTCTATGACCTGTTACATGCTTTTGATATACACACGGAAAAAAAAAACAGGTTAGTGTGCACAGGAAACCATACAATTTACATCTGCATAAAACCCTGGCAGAGGAACATCCCAACAATTAGCATAGGAGGGGAGGTTAACTGGAATGGCCCAGCTAGATGTGCCAGGGGCTGAGTGTCAGAAACCAAGAAATCAGGCCGAGACAGAAATACAGTTAAATCACACTTGTTTAATAATAAAAGTAAAAAGAACAAACGTAGTCAAAACATAGCCAAAGTTCAGTATCAATGTAGTGGACCAGCAAGCAGGATCTGGAGCCAGAAGGGATGTCAGCAAAGCAAGTCTTGAACAGGATCGCAGGAGATTGTTTCTGTGATGTTGACCAATGCGAAGGCAGAGATCCTCTGGACTGGACGGCTTATGTAGGCAGGACTGACGAGCAGGATATCATCAACAGCTGAGTAACTGTGTAGAGATAGGAGCTGGCAATTATCCAACAGCTGAGTGGCCAGCTCAGAGAAGGAAGGGCTGAGCCCAGCCCTGACAGTGAGTTGAGATTGTCCACCTCCAAATCTGCAGTGGAAGGGTCAGTTTCTTCAAGAGTCCTTTTTGCAATGAGAACGACCTCCTCAGAGCTTTCACCCAAAGTATCATATATTAGTCTTTTGGGTGGGTGAATAGCCCTTCGCTCTCGCTGTTCTTTAGGTTTTGGGGTTACAGGCACACTGGTCTCTTCTTCCTGCATATCAGCTTCAGCTTCCTCAATGAAGGATGGAAAGTCTTAGGGGTCTGTTGTCAGCAGGGAAGATTGAGAGTCTTCCAACTCTTCAAAAGGTGGACTTTGAGGTACAAACTCAGGAGCCTCTGGCCTGAAAGTCACCTCAGTCACCTTGGGAGGAGAAGAAAGGGGGGGGGTGGCAGGCCCTGGCATTTGAGATGGCCACAGACAATCTTTCTCTTCATCCTCGCTGTTTTCATCTTTAGCAAGGGGTACAGAGTGAGATCTAGTCACTGGCCGGGATCTTTGAGAGGCCGTGGGTGTGGACTGTAAATCTGGCTGTGGTGGCACATGAACTGCTTCTGACAGAGGCAACAGATGATTGTAATGCTAAGTCTTCAGCAGACTTGTGCTTCTGGCCGGATTTTATATACTGGGTGTCTGGGCAGATGCTTGCAAACGACATAGGGCTGCGACTTTCAGCAGTTAGCCAAATTGTGCTTTCCAGGGACACCCAGGTTGTCATCCGGCTGTAGGTCCTGCACTCGTACCCTAAGGTCAAAGTTTATTTTGTTTCTCTGTCCTCCGGCAAATGAGTCAGCTTGAGCCTTATTATAGGTGGTTTTCAGACGTCTCTGCAGGCGATCCACATACCCTCTGTGGAAAGTTGCTAAGGTATGGTTGAGGGATGTGCTGAAGGCTTAATCTACTGGCAGCCGGGCCTACGGTCTGAACATCAAACTATAGGGAGAGTAACCTGTGGCATCATTGGCAGTGCTGTTATAAGCATGCACAATAGCCACTATATGCTTGCTCCAGTGCTGCCTTTGTTCTGAACTTAGAGTTCCAAGTATATCCAGGAGGGTTCAGTTGAATCTCTCTGGTTGAGGATCTCCTTGAGGATGATACGGGGTGGTTTTAGACTTCCTGATGCCGAACAGGTCAAAGTCTCTTGATGAGACTACTCTTGAAATCTCTCCCTTGATCAGAGTGGATGCGTTGGGACAGACCATAGTGCACAAAGAATTTCTCCACAAAGACCTTGGCCACCATGGATGCTTGTTGGTCCCTCGTGGAAAACGTCTGGGCATACCGAGTGAAATGGTCAGTCACTACCAGGATATTTCCCTGCCCGCTTAGATCAGGCTCCAAGCACAGAATGTCCATGCACACCAGCTCCATGGGTCCTTGGCTCTGAAGATGGTCCATTGGGGCAGCTCGGTGAGGCAAAGTCTTCCTTTGGATACATCTGATGCAGGAGTGGCAATAGTCCTCAACTTCAGCCTGCATGCAGGGCCAGTAGAACCGATCCCTCACCAGGAGAAAAGTCCTCTTGGGCCCTAGGTGGCCATGATTGTCATGTAGGTGTCAGGGCTGGGCTCAGCCCTTCCTTCTCTGAGCTGGCCGCTCAGCTGTCGGGTAATTGCCAGCTCCCGTTTCTCTCCAGTTACCCAGCAAGTTGTCCAGCTCACTTGATCTCTGCCTTCACCTTTGTCAACATCACAGTCTTTCTCCTGCGTTCCTGTTGAAGACTTGCTAGGCTGACGTTCCTTCTGGCTCCTGATCCTGCTTGCTGTACTACTATGTTTATCTCTGGCTCTCTGACATTTGCTTGGCTGACTACCCGATCCGGTTACTAAACTCCTGGCTTGTTTTGACTACGCTTACTCTGTTTACCTTATTATTATTATTATTATTATTATTTTTATTAATAAAGAAGTGTGATTTAACTATACTTCTGTCTCGGTCTGATTCATGGTTCCTGATAGTAGGGCAGTTAATACTGTCTCTGTATGTTTTTCAGGTAGGAATAGCTGCCATTTTTCTTCAGAATCGTCAGAGGGGCCCCTTCGGTAGACCAACCCTCTGTGTACCTGAAACCGATCCCACTTTCGGTGCAGCAGATGGGTTTCCTTCGGGGAGTCAGTGAGGAGCAAGTCAGGGCATTGGCTCTCCAAGGCCTTGAATGCCAAGCTACAGGGAGGGTCATCTAACTGGTCCCTCCACAGGTCTTTAACAGCTTGGGCAGACCCTCATCCCCGACTTGAGCGACATTGCAATAACATCTGGGGACACCAACGGCTGACACTCCAACCTCTTCGGTCCTGGATCCTACTCCAGGTTGATGTTCTGCTCCTTGACATAAGGCTCGTACCCTTCAGGTGTCAGTTGGGCCTATTCTTCTGGAGGGTCTCTGGAACAATGGGGCTTTCTTGACAAAGCATCAGCGTCTTGTTTCCCCACTCCGGTCGATACTTCAGGCTGAAAATAAATCCTGATAGAGCAGCCAACCATCTGTGACCCGTGGCGTCCAACTTGGTGGTAGTGAGGATGTAGGAGAGAGCATTGTTGTCGGCCTTGATCACGAACTTCACTCCATACAGGTAATCTCTCAGCTTATCCACCCACTTCAAGGCCAGGAACTCAAGTTTGTGCATGGGATAGTTCTCGGCGGGGGCCAAGTTCCGACTCACGTAGGCAACAGGCCGTAGATGGCAGTCATGTTCTTGATATAGTACCCCACCTAACCCATCTCGACTGGCGTCAAAGTGTAGCTCGTATGGCCTGGTTGGATCTTCATAGGCCACGACTGGAGCGGTTGTTAGGCTTCACTTCAGCTGCCTAAAACCTCTTCACACTTCAGAGTCAATTGTTCCTGAATGGACTCTCTGGGTTTTCTGGGCCCTCCAGCTGGTCTGACAGGCTTCGCCAGATCAGGGTCAGCGTCTTAGCGAATCCCTCGACAAATCTGTAATAAGAGCAGAATCCCAGGAATGACCTAAGCTCACTCACATTGGTAGGCCTCGGCCAGGAGGTCAGTGGCCACTTCATCAGCAGACACAATGTGACCAAGGTAGTTGACCGAGGGTTGATAAAACTGGCACTTTTCCAGAGACAGCTTCAACCCCCTCACCATGGAGTCTCTTAAGGACCTTCTGCAGAAACTCTTCGTGCTCTTCCAGGGTCTTGCTGAAAACGATGATGTCGTCTAAGTACACCAACACCTCGATCAGTTTCATGTCACCCACGGTCTTCTCCATTAGCCTTTGGAAGGTGGCTTGGGCACCAGACAGGCCTTGATGCATACGGTCAAATCCAAAGATCCCCTGCTGGGTAATGAAAATGGTCTTCTCCTGATCCTCAGGGTGCATGGGGATTTGGTAATACCCACTCTTCAAATCCAGCATGCTGAACCACTTCGCTCCTGACAGGCTCTGCAAGGCATTTTCTATCCTTGGGGTGGTATATTGGTCGGGAATGGTCCTTAAGTTCAGCGTCCGGTAGTCAATACCCAGCCTCAGTGACCCATTCTTCTTCTGTACCACTACTACTGGGGAAGCGTATAGACTCTGGGACTCGGATGATACCTGCCCTCTTCAACTCTGCCAGTTGTTCATGCAGATCCTCCAAGGCCCCTAAAGGAATCCATCAAACTCTTTCCCTGAATGGCTTATGCACTCGAAGAGATGGATCTGGTATTGGGCACTTTTTGTACACCCCCCATCAAATTCACTCTTGGAGAATGCAGCCTGCCATCTCAGGAGCTGAGTCTTGGCCCTTTCTTGCCATTCAGGCAAAAGGGGAGTATTTTTCAGGTAAAGAGCTCCTCCACAGAGATCCTATCCTTTGCTCCTCCCACCAAATCAGACGGCGGGACTGGGGTGGCCAGATTCACTTGTCCCAGCAACATCTGAGCCGGCATCTTCACTGGCGAGGCTGGTATGTTGCGGACACTAACCAAGATCTTCCTGTGACTTCTTTGCAACCCTTTGGTTGAAACCACCTCAGGAATTATCTCCACTCCTATGTCTTCTCTCTGTCCGTCTGATTCAAGGACAATGAAAGGGCCTGCCTGCTTCCAATTTAGCTTGACAGATGCTCGTAAATAGGCCACTTTACCAGGCTGTAACACCTTCTCACACTGGTCCAAACGCCAGATCTTTCCCTTCTGTTTTTGTACCAGGTGCTGGTCGGCTTGTCTCAGCATGGGGTGCAAACTCGTAGTTGAAGTGCCCGGCAGCATTCTGACAAGATCAGTATTGGTCTCTAGGATGAGAGAACTCTTACTGGCCCCTGGTGGGCGAGGACAGACCACTGCCTGAGTTTCAAAAGTCTCAGCTTTCCCAGCCATGGAGGGATCGAAGGTCAGCTTGACCGGTAGATAGCCATCATAGGGAAAGTTCTGAGTCACAATGTCCCATATCTGCAGCTCTTCCAAAGGCAAAGGCAGGTGCTTGAGGTGCCTGTCCAGGCATGTACAGGAAATTTGATAAGGGGGGGCCAGCCCGTCCATATGTACCACCTAATATCTCTATTTTGATGTGGAATATCTCTGAAATGATGTGAGATCTAACGTTAAAACCACTTGATCTTACCGGATCTAACGAATATCTATTAGCCTGAATGATTTTTGGCCAGAAAATTTGATAAGGGGAGGCCAGCCCGTCCATATGTACCACCTAACATCTCTATTTTGATGTGGAATATCTCTGAAATGATGTGAGATCTAATGTTAAAACCACTTGATCTTACCGGATCTAACGAATATCTATTAGCCTGAATGATTTTTGGCCAGAAAATTTGATAAGGGGGGCCAGACCCCCTCATTAATCGCTTAATAAGTCTCTAATTATGTGAGATCTAACGTTAAAACCACTTGATCATACCGGATCTAACAAATTGCTTCCAAAATAGCTAACTGTTTGGTCAATTTTTTGATAAGGGGGGGCAGATGACAGGTTAGCCCCCCCAGCAAATAACTGTTAATATTGCTTCTTCTGTGTGAGATCTAACGCAAGCAACGGTTGATCTAACCTGATCTAAAAAAGATCTAACAAACTGCATAAGATTTTTTCAAAAATTTTGATATGGGGGGGCTAACCCGGCAGAGGGCCTCTCTCTCTGTATATACTTTATTCCCCCTCTCTCTATATATAGTGTATCCCCCCTCTCAATGTATATACCGTACCCCCCTCTCTCTGTATATACTGTATCTCCTCCCTCTGTATATACTATATCCCCCCTCTCTCTCTGTATATACTATATCCCCCCTCTCTCTCTGTATATAATGTATCTGCCCCTCTCTCCTTATACTGTATCCCCCTTTATCTGTGTATATACTGTACCCCCCTCTCTCTGTATATACCGTATTTCCCCCCTCTCTGTATATACTGTATCCCCCCCTCTCTGTATATACTGTACCCCCTCTCTCTCTGTATATACTGTAACCCCTCTCTCTCTGTATATACCGTATTCCCTCTCTCTCTGTATATACTGTATCCCCCCTCTCTCTGGATATACTGTATCCCCCCTCTCTCTGGATATACTGTACCTCCCCTCTCTCTGTATATACTGTAACCCTCTCTCTCTCTGTATATACCGTATTCCCCCTCTCTCTGGATATACCGTATCCCCCCTCTCTCTGGATATACTGTATCCCCCCTCTCTCTGGATATACTGTATCCCCCCTCTCTCTGTATATACTGTATCCCCCTCTCTCTCTGTATATACTGTACCCCCTCGCTCTCTGTATATACTGTAACCCCTCTCTCTGTATATACCGTATTCCCCCTCTCTCTGTATATACTGTATCTCCCCCTCTTTCTCTGTATACATACCTCCCAACTTTTTGAGATGGGAATGAGGGACACCTATCTGCAAAAATATGCAGGCATAGGACACACCCCTTGCCATGCCCCCTTAAAGGAGAAATGTCAGAAAAACAAGATTGGTTAAACCCACAAGTGCTTTTTTTTTCACTACTATTCCTTTATATTGGCTTTTTGAATTTACAAATGCAGCAATTTAGAAATCAGATGAAAGGTTTAGCACTGGGAAACACTTTGATAGATAAAAAGTGCATTTTATATATATATCTATATAGATCAGACCAAAATGAATAACAAATGAGGAGTAATGAGGGACAGAGGGACATTGCACCAAATCAGGGACAGTCCCTCGAAATCAGGGACAGTTGGGAGCTATGTGTATATACCATATTTCCCCTCTCTCTATATATATTGTATCCCCCCTCTCTATGTATATACCGTACCCCCCTCTCTCTGTATATACTGTACCCCCTTCCCTCTGTATATACTGTATCTCCCGTCTCTCTGTATATACCGTATTCTCTCTCTCTCTCTCTCTCTCTCTCTCTCTCTCTCTCTCTCTATATATATATATATATATATATATATATATAGTATCTCCCCTCTCTATGTATATACTGTATCCCCCCCTCTCTGTGTATACTGTATCTCCCCCTCTCTGTATATACCATATTCCCCTTCTCTCTGTATATACTGTACCCCCTCTCTCTGTATATACTGTATCTCTCCCTCTCTCTCTTTATATACCATATTCCCCCTCTCTCTGTATATATTGTATCCCCCCTCTCTATGTATATACCATACCCCCCTCTCTCTGTATACTGTAACTCCTCTCTCTCTGTATATATTGTATTCCCCATCTCTATGTATATACCGTATTCCATATATATATACATATACCCCCTCTCTCTGTATATACTGTATCTCTCCCTCTCTCTCTTTATATACCATATTCCCCCTCTCTCTGTATATATTGTATCCCCCCTCTCTATGTATATACCGTAACCCCCCTCTCTCTGTATATACTATTCCCCCTCTCTCTATATATATTGTAACCCCCCTCTCTCTGTATATACCGTACCCCCTCCCTCTGTATATACTGTATCTCCCCTCTCTCTGTGTATATACTG